>JAVJGG010000002.1:23887619-23931318 GCA_035590195.1 Aviceda cuculoides
TAGTGGGCATGGATGATGGTTGGACTCGATGATCTTGAAGGTCTTTTCCAACCTAAATGATTCTATGATTCTATGATTCCTTTAGATCATTGATTAAATAAACTGATGCATTTTTTTTTAATTGTAGTTGCAGCAAGTAAAATCAGCTCATTTTGCTTTAAATCTTTTGAATGTTAGGACGATGTTAGGAAATGAGCCGAGACAACTTTACATATGTCATTGAACAGCTTCTGAATAGTAATTACTGTTTACGGTGTTACCTTTAGTTTGAACCAGTATTGAGAGATTTTTGTATTCCAAGTACTTTACAATTTGTTGTGTGTTTAGTGCAGACGAGTGCATGTGGACTTCAATATATTTTGTGTTCATGTAAAATGTTTTAACCATGTTGTGACAATTAAGATTAGCGGTATTAATGCTAATAAAATATGTTAATTATAAATTGATGTAAATAGTAAATACTGAGTTCTGGAATTAAATGCTCAGCTTCATGGATGTTGTCAGCTAATGCAGCTGTGATCATTCAAATTGGCTGCAAACAGTATTTAAATAGAAATAAACAGGACCTGTTCAGGTTAAAACGCAATATGCTGGATGGAATCTATAAGCTTAAAATGAATATTATTTAACCGAGGAAACTTTGGAAATTTATTTATCTGTATTGTTCTTGGAGTAATACCTGGTATTATAGGTAACTTCCTTCTTCCCCCAGGTCCTGGAAGGCACACTTATCCTCCCTATGTGGCAGAGTAAGGAGAAGACGACCAGGTTCTCCAGATTTGGTGAATGACTTGAATTTACCTTGGTATCAGTTTTTTACCCATCTTGAAAATCATGATCCTGAAATCTATGAAAATTCTGAGAAGATGGTGGCTTTTATTCCAGGGGCTGTTACGTGGGCCCCTTCCAAACCATTACAAAGCGGTGGTACAAACCTCAGTGATGCAGGACAGCAATGGAAACAAATCACCATAGAAGCACCACAAGAAGTGGTGAAACTGGAATGTAAATTGGTAACTGGAGTTAAAGCCCTGTTTGTAGTATTAACAAATGACAAAAGTTTGACTCTTGCTCTCTGGGATTTTGAGTCGCAAGATGTGACGTATTACCACTTTGACAAAAATAGTGTTTATGTGGATTGCAGTGAAGATGTGCCATTATGTCTACTTCTGACAGGTGAGGGTGGTTTTTTTTGTATAATTGTTCTGATGTAGGCTTCTGATAAAAGCTTTATTTATTTATTTGTTTATTTATTTGGTAGTATTCTTCCTTGTCTGCCTGGCTGCTGTTGGCTAATTTCTAATGCGTTCTTGCTGAGGTGAAATCCAAATGGAGCCACTGCAGCTTTGTGTCATTATTTTGGAAGAGAGGCAGTAGATACAAATGTTGCTGTGTCGCAACTCACTTATGTATTTTAAACTATGGTTTGATTCTTTTATTTAGAGCGTGGTCTCTCCTTAGTTCTGTTTGGTTTAACTCAAGAAGAGTTTTTGAATAGATTGATGATCTATGGCAGCGCTGGAGTCGTAGATTCTGTTTGTCATCTCAATGGATGGGAGCGATGTTCAATTCCGATACATGCGCTAGAGGTAAAGAAATCTGTTTCATGTCTTACAGATAACAGAAACACTTCTTTAAAGTAACGAATGCAGTTTGACAATGTTAATGGTGATTTTAGACAAAAAGTATGCCTCAGTAACCTAGGGGCAAAAAGTAGTGGTTTAGTTACTAAATAAAAACCCCAAGTAACCCAGGTGAATAACCCAAAAGAAGAAACACAGCAACGAAGTTAATGCACATAAAAAAAAAAAAAAATTAAACTAAGCAGTGCTCAAAAATCCCTCTTAATTGGACCCAAAAGCATTTTTGCCAATTTCTGCAGCAGATTTTGTCCTCTTGCAAAATGTCAAATATTAAAATAAATCCTTGGAACTAGATTTTTGTTTTTATCATACCACTCTTGTGAAGCCAAGAGGAGAACTTAAAGCTACCAAATGTTGCTTGGTATCCCTTAACAGTAACTGATAAAATATTTTTAATGTACCAGACAACAGAACAAATTTCCTTGTGTCTCTGCAGTTTTCCAGTGCTCTAGTTCTACTTTTAGATGACAGAGATCCTTGTTTAAAAAAGATATTGTTCCATAAGTCTGGGATTCTGCAACAGTCTGTCCACACCATCATTCAGTATACTGTCAGTCTATGTTTTCAGTTGTGTTTGGCGGGAGGGAGCTTAGGTGAAGACATTTGGTAGGGTTCCTTTGGTTTTATTTGGAGGGTGTGATGGCAAGTGAATTGAGGGGGGGGAGGGTCACAGCAATTTTCAGTTGCTGTAAGCTTGTTCCAAGTCCTGCTTCTCACAGTACTTATTTTATATCCCAAATCAAACTCTATAATAAATTGCTGAATTAACATTTTGCCTCTGAAGATACAGGGCAAGGTTTCTGCAAAGCCTGTTAAAGGAGCATGGCAGGTACTGAACAGGTCACCTTGTTATTTCAGGCTACAGGTGTTGCATATGTAGTTTAAATGTCTTCTTTTTTTCTGCATGTATACTTTGTCACTGAGTGTGAAGTAAAAATACTAGCAGTAAGTGTACAATATATATTTTTAGAATACATGCATATTTGTTCTGCTGCATGTTTGTCTAGGCAGGTTTGGAAAATCGTCAACTAGACACAGTAGACTTATTTTTAAAAAGCAAAGAAAGTCTTTTCAATCTGTCTGCATCCTGCTCTGGACCTGAACAGTCTACTGATAGTGCATCCCAGTCTTACCTGAAAAGTAAGTAAAATACTTTCAGCTATGCGGAGGTTTAAATTTAATTGCCTTTCTATTTATGGCTGTGTGTTTGTAAAAGCAGATTGAATTGCCTGTGCTCTTGTATGTTTGGGTGATGCTGTATTGCAACTCCTCTGCTTCTGGAAAATAGGAGAGAAATGGTGCATAATGTGTGGGGTTTTTTGTTGTGTTCTGATACTGGCATATGTATTATAAGCACTTTGATGTGAAGGCAAAGCATGTTCCATATATTGTTTGACACATTTCAGAAGATTTTAGTAGCATGCTTCTATGACTTTTAACTCAGATTTTAAATTTATGTGATCAGTCATATGGTAGAATGCAGATGTTTTAACTTTTTATGTAAATATTGCAGATTTGGAAGAGCTGAGGCCAGCTTTAAGCTTGCTTTGCTCAGCTATCAAAGAAAACGATATGGAGCCTCACAGTAAACACTTTTCTGAGCAGCTGCTAAACCTTACATTAACTTTCCTTAGCAAGCAACTTGAAGAAATTTTTGTGCACACAGAGGGTAAGATTACTGATTTTGAATCATATGTAGTAATGTAATGTGTCATTGTTTAGGTAAGGAAGAAAAACTAATTTTTTTTCAATTAAAAGCCTGAATTTGCCTAGAATTAACAACAAAAAAAGTGCTATTTAAGTGAATGAAAGATTTTGTTTAAGGGGAAATGAGAAATTAGTCTGAATACAATATCTGTGTTAGCCCAAGCAACTATATGATCAGACAGGATCTTGTCAACAGGTTCATTTTGGGATGCGTAAGAATGGCAGAACAGGACTTTCAGGCTATTGCTGGATACTTGATGGTAGTGCAGTTAAATGGCTTGAGTTTAGCCCTCAGCTGCTTGTTCTTTTCTCAGTGCTACCACTTGAAATATTCTGGCACAAATATTTATGTGGCTACGGAATAGAATAGACTAGTTTAAGAAACTGATACAGCTGAAAAAATAGCCTACCAGGTTATTTTTTATCTGGAGCACTTCCCAGTCTGATTTACGGTGTGGCAACACAGTCACACATCCCATTATAAACCAAGGGGTGGCACAGAAGCAAGAAGCAGTGTCTGATAGGGTTGTAGACTGGATGTTGGAGTGCATGTCTCCTTACACACAGTTGCTGAAATTGTTGCTCTTAGAACTACAGCCCAAAAGGTACAAGAATAGAGTAACAGCTGGTATACTAGCAAAGTATCAAAATGACAGAATTCCAGAGGACAATTTTGGTTTGCTAGGGAAAACTATGGAGAGTGGCGTGATATGTCCCAACATACAGTGTGCTGTCCTGCTGCTTGGGTCTGAATTGCTGTCTCAGTGATGCTTTTTAATGTGTGGACCAACAGGCTATCCATGTTAAAGCAGAACTGATTTCCTTTGATAGTAAGAGGTGCAGACCATTAACTGTTATTCTTAATAATTTTTTTCTACATGATTTTTAGTAGTTTTTGTTTCTTGCTACATGAATGTTATGTTTAAAAGTCCCTGCATTTTAAGTGGGACTTATCTGACTAATAATCGGTTGGATTAATAAAAAAATCTCAGTTCTCATTTACTTGTCCCTGAAGCGGAAAACACATCAATGAGGACAGGGGGACCTCTCTGGAGCACCGGTAGGATTGTGGCTGTATCCTGACAGGACGCTGATGGTGGTGGACAGTATCAGTACCTGTACAGGTCAAATTGCAATACAGAGCTGATGTGCTCTTTCCTCTGAGGTGTGTTCTGTTTATTAGTCAGGAGAATGCATTCAACATTGATAAGCATTAAAAATGCTGTATTGTTCAGTTCTGTTTAACTGATACCTTGGATGCTCTTTACAGAACCTGATGAATACCTGCAGAAGGGTGCAGATATTTTAACTGATTACATTATTAAACTTAGAAAATTTCTGAGAAAATATCCTCGACCACAAATAAATATGGTACACACAGGAAGTGATCTTGATGAAGACCTACCTGCATTAGAAGAAAGCCATATGTGGGAAAAACTGACACCAGAGGTAAAAATGAGTAATCCATTTTTTACTATTCTTACTAAATATATTTAAGGAAAGTATTAATATGGAAATGTCTTTAAACTATTGGGGGAAAAAATCAATATAGGGATTATAAATATAGTAACACTGAAGATTGATAAGTTTGTTCCATTTTTTTTTTCCCTTTTAGGAAGTCATTGCTGAGGCCATCTTAAGCAACAAACTGCCAGAAGCCCAGACCTTCTTCCGAATGCATCAGCATCCTGCTCAAAGTCTTCAAGAATTTATTCAGACAGGTTTGAATCTGGTCTATGACCGTCTTCTGAAGGACAATACCAGAGAGGCCTCAGAACTTTTAAGAAATATGGTGAGAGGTGTTCAGTAAGCACGTTCTTAACACTTCTTTATGACTAACAAAATGAATGAATGCTAAGAGTATGGGGAGCGTTTAGGTGTCTTATGGATGTATTGATTCTGCCACATACATGTATTACAGTGAAAATTAACTTGTTTCAAAAAACTGCTTTGATCATTAATGCCTTCAGAATGCTGAGGGAGTCTGTTTATAAATGTGTATTGACTGATGTCATGGTCAGCAAAGTGTAAAGGTGATTCTGGTAAGTCAGGTGTTAAAGGGTACACATTTTATATCCAGACATGCTGGAGACATCACACAGATCACTGGGTTATTATGACATCTTTAGTAATGGGTGAAGTGAATATCACAAGCATGTTTGTAAAAGGTTGTGTGCTTTGGAAAGAAAGCAGGTGCATTTATTCTGTCAATGTACTGCTGCATTTATACAGTTCGCATACAATGAGTATCTTCTTTTTTGTTAGGGCTTTGATGTGAAGGAGGAATTGCATAAGATATGTTTCTACACAGTTGATAAACATGTACGAGATTCGTTGGTAAGTGTAGAAAAGGCTTTTTTTGTCTAGCTGATGTTCTCAGGTCTGAAGTCTGATGTGTATTTATGCTGAGAGAAAGCATTGTATTGGACATATTTTCAGAGTGGGAACAAACAGGTTTTGTCCCTGCATCCTTGTAATGTAGTTGCTGAGACATGTCATTGACATGCCTATGTTCTTTTGTATTTGCAGTTAAAGTAAGAATTGGTTAAAAAGTAATTTCTTTGTTCTGGCTCTGATCTAGTTCTCGTGTGCTTTCACACAGTATGAAGTCCTGGCTCTCTTTTAATTGAAGTGTATTGACCTAAATGCTTCCAGCATTTTTTCCTACAGTTGGTTAACTCTTTACACTCGCAGGATCATTTACAACTTTAATATATTGAAAGTAGATAAAAATTGTAATTGGAGGTAATACTCTAATTTGAATTAAAGGTGAAAGTTTTACAAGAAGAAAATTATTTTTCTGAAAAAGAGAAGAAAATGATAGACTTTGTGCATCAAGTTGAAGGCTTTTATTCAGAATCCTTCCAAGAAAATGAAGAGATTCAGTCTCTTTCCAGGTAATGTGGGTTATCTGTTGTAATTATTAGTTAATAACGTTAATAGGATTTAAAATATGCTGGCTTCTACATTCTGTATTATTTACTGCACTAACAAATACAGTCTTCTGTAATTTCATAAATTTCACAGTGGTCTTCATTTGCAAAAATAAAGGTCAGTGTGGCAACTGATTACTTTTTTCATTAATGTAACAATTGCTGTCATGTTCTTTCCAGACTAAGTCATGACGTACTATTGTCAGTATAACAGAGGTCTTCTGTTCATGTCATCATCACCATAAATGAAGTATCTTTAATAACAAATTATATTATTAGAATTACTAATCCAATGAAACATGTTCAGATGCAATGTTTGCTCTATTTTTTATATATGATATCCATAATATAGCAAATTAAAGTAACCTAGAAAAACCATTTTACAGTTAAATAATTGCAGAAATGTTACAGTACATATCATTTGCTATGTCAGTTTGGGAAGAATGAGGTAATTCTTTGCCCATTGCTCTCATATGCATTCTCAAACTTTTAGCTGAAGTAAGTCCCTCTACCACTTCCTGAACTGTCTTCAAAATGGACTAGCAAAATGTGTTGACCCTTTCATCATCTTCTATTTGTCAGATTGTTTTTTAAGAGAGTACTAGAAAACGTCCTAATGCAATACTTCATTGCAGTTTCAAGAACTGGAGAAAGGAACAAGACTTTTCCAGACACACAGCTGTTCTAGACTCATTGTTGAATTGTGATAGACATCAGGTTCACAGTAGGAGAGTCAGAGTGATGTTTAACTGGGCTCAGTGGTGGGATGAGCTTATTCAGGAAATGATTCTTCTTCCCAGAAAACCACGCCAAGGCAAGTATTCTGGTACTAAGGACTTAAAAGAAATTGCAAACTAAAAGTCTGTCTTTGACATAGTATATTGCAATTGTGTAGGAGTGGCACTGATATAACTGAAGTTGTGGTACGACAGTAGGTCACTTATTTTTTGTCAGTGAAAATGGGTAAACAATGTGATTTCATCCTGTTCTGTTCTGGCAAGGATCTGTGTTTTTCCTGTAGAGAGAAATTTGGAACTAGCTGAAAGTGACTTGTCTAATGCATGGCCACTTGTTTTAAAAGTCACACTTCTATGTTCTGTAAAGCTTATGATACTGTAGTATTACATTGAGCTTTTCCAACATAAAGCTCTAACAAGCTGTAACAGTATACTTAATCTCAGCATCATATTTGCAACTGTTCATTAAGAATATGTACATGTATAAAGAAATGCCAGTATTTCCTGCAGTAGTGTTTGTGCTGGTTTCATCAGTTTGCCTTTTTGAAACAGAACTCAAGACATGTAATCCTGAGGTTCTTTGGATGCACTTGACAGCCCAGCATGATTGGCTCAATATTTGTTCATGGATTGAAGAATCTGGGCCCAATGAGACTTTGTGTGGAGAAGCTAACTGGCCCCCTCTTACTCCAGACATTATTGACCGGAACATGTTATGTAGTAGCTATATGAGAAATGATATATTAAACAAGCTGGCTAGGTATGTGCCCTTAATGCATTATACTAACTTTCTATCTTATGTGAAGCCAAAATCAGGTAGTTATCAGGAAGTACATGTTAATAAAATCTTTGATATGTATTAATTTTTATATTGTATTTAGTGCCCTTTTTTGAAACAGCACAAATCCATTAATAAATTTAATTTTAGTCTTGTACTTGCACTTTCCATTATCTGAAAACAGTAAGAAACATGAGAGCAATAGAAAGCCTTTATCAGCCCTTCGATCTTTCATAGTGATTATATTCCTGATGCCCATTTTAATGTAAGGAAGAAAATTCTAAACACATAACATTTCACTCCTCATGCCTTGTTCTCTGCAGTGAACTGTAGTAGCTACAATATTGTCTGAACAAATGTATTTTGGCATGTTTGCCTCAGTAGTGAAGTCATCCCCTAGAAGGAAAGGTGTGCTTTATAATTGTGAACTGAAAACACCCTTCGGAACTTGTTAAAGAGATAACCGTCTAATCCATGTGTATGCTTTTTCTCTTTTCTCGTAGAAATGGAATTTTTGTCTGTTCTGAGTTGGAAGATTTTGAACTTCTGCTCCAGAGACTGTCTTACCTTGGGGGAGTACTGCAAAATCCTCACCCTGTTCCAAAATACAATGCTGCAAGTGGTTTGGACTTCCATGCTCGTTTTGTCCTTCACTGTTTAGAACATAATTTGCAGTATGTGTTATACACTTACTTAGACTATTACAGGTATGGATGTTTTTCGTCCCTCAAATGTCACGCAGATTTAAATAATGAAACACAATTTTAATAGTTGGCAGTAACAGTTTTCCTCGACCCTTCCTGTTCGGTGAGAAAGACTACTTGGGCCACAACAGTGTCATACAATGAAAAACTGTGGGGCAGTGTTTTAGGTTTCATGCTGTATTTTGAAGCTTTATTCAGGTCGTCTTGTCAATATTAATTTGTGTGTCAGTGATCAAAGGAAACAATTATAGTTGTAATTAGTATAATATTATAAGAAATACAATCTTAAATGAGCCAAGACAACTTGTTCTTCAGAAACGCTCTCACCTGAGCACAAGTATGAGTTCATTCTCAATATGTTCACAAAAAAGAAATTGCTGATTTCCATCTAAATTAGGATTAGTTGGGATTTGAAGGAGAAACCAATATTAGGTATTGGAACTGTATGAATACCTCCCACTTAATGAATACTTTGCAATTAAAATTTCTTAGCTGTAACTCTAATCTAATAGTGTAATTATTAAGAAGGTAAAAGTGGACCAGAAAAAAGCAAACATACGTTTGTTGTTTTGGTTTTTTTTTTTTTTTGTATAATCAATTTTAGTTTGCATAAAATATGTAGACTGTGCAGAGTGGTATCTGTGAGTCATGTCCCTTCTTTGGAAAGTGTTTGTGGTTGTCAGGTCTGGAAACTAATTTATGGAAGCAAGCAAGCTGTGCTTAAAGGAGGGAACTGTCAGAGATGCCATATCAGCTAAACCTGTACATCTTGTGGAGAACGGTGATGTGAATTGACTCTTTCATAAGAATGGATGACATAAGTCACTGTAACACCAAGTCAGATGCTCTTAATATTTAATGCAGTGTTATATTGGGACAGAGGATGGTTACAAATATTGTATTTTCACGGTGCTGCTACTCATCTTATTTCCAGTTTAACTCCTTCAAATTGCTCCATTTTGGATAACAAGGAATTGCATGAAGCGCATCCCTGGTTTGAATTCCTTGTGCAGTGTCGAGGGGTTGCCAGTAGTCCACGAGGTAGGAGTCTGGCCTTGCTCAAGAGGTGGTCCGATATTTATGCTGCTAGCCAAGTATTTGGCACAGCTGGGTTTAATTCTCTGCTCTGCTGCAAACTTTTTTTTGACCATGGCAGATCATTTACATGTGTATCAGTTCCACATCTCTAAAATGTGGATTATAATTCCTACTTAAACTGTACATAAAGATTTGGAGGCTGTACATATGTGAGAATTTTTTTGTGTATGATCATCATTACCTCCAATTTTGTTATATTCCCAACAGGTTGAACAGAACGAGAATTCATAAGAAAATGCATATCCTATTAAAATTAAAGCTTTCTCTAGTTCTTGTGGTGCATTTTGACTTCTCTGCCCCTTGGATTATGTGTTTGCTTTTTTTTTTTGTCATTGAAAATCAATAGAATTTGTGCTCTTAATTAATTTCACTTTTTTAAAAAAGATTTCATCTTTTGTGGAGTCACATGTTAACAGATGATAAAAATATGGCCAAGTGAAGCTTTTTCAGAAAGTGTGATCAGTATAGGATAAAGAATTGAACCAATACAATGCTAAACTGTGGGACTCAATCCAAATCAATCTGTGTAGGTAAAACTGGTTTGAAATCAGAGAAAGCTTGGTAAAACTTAGAACAGGTTATCTGCATTTATAAGTAAATTTAGAAAAATCACTATTAACAACAAAAAGTAGAAAATTCAGCATTTTTCATAGTCATAGAACAATTTTAGTGCATGATTTAGTGATTTAATATTGCTTTTGCATGAAATTAAATCTTACTTCTTTTCTTTTAAGATCCAAAGATGATTTTCCAAGCTAGTCTAGCAAATGCTCAGATCTTGATTCCTAGTAATCAAGCCAGCGTGAGTAGCATGCTACTGGAAGGACGTACACTATTAGCACTTGCTACTACAATGTATGCACCTGGAGGTATTGATCAGGTACTGTGTGCAACAAATTATTGATAGGCTTTTGGAGAAGTTCTCACATGGTGTTGAAAACTCAAAGGAATACATTAATAAAAATAAATATGCTAATGCCATCATGTAATTTCTTCTCATATGAAAATCTGTTTTTGGTGTTCCGTGTTTCAGTGTTACTTGACCAAGTGAAGTGAGTAGAGCAGTTCGAGGTTACATGATTTAGAAATAGCAAGGCACAGTGGCTGTGAGTTGGAGTGTCTAACTCCTTCTTAACAGTTACAGCTGAGAGTGTTTATAGGCACTTGCATTCCTCAAATAGTTTTAGTTTGGAAAAATATTTTCAATAAACTTTTTAAGTTGTGTGCCTGTATTTGTTAGACGACCATCCCCTTTTGTAGTCATTTGTAGTTTTTAAATAAATGAAGCAATGTGTAAGTGGACTGCTCTTCTGCTAGGATCTGTACAGGTGTTATTCAGCTTCCATATTTTTATTTTTAAAGGCTGAAAATCTGGACACATGTCAAAACCTTCAGCTTACGGGTTACATTGTGTTAACCAGTTGTATTGTGCTATAGAGATCAAAAAGCACATTATAAACAATTATACTTTGAAAAGAAAAATGCTCGGTGAACCACATGTTGGAACAGAATTTATTGATACTGATAGCTTTTTGATACATAGCACAGTAAACTAAAGCATCAGGTGCAGTTGAAGATATGTCTAATATAACTTAAAAGGATTTTACAGGAAGAAAATATACTTTTGGTGTTGTCACCGTATGTCAGATTCTCATGAGGATAGTTTGTTTGGCGCATTCAAAGATTGTTTTATTAGTATCTTAATGCAGTTTCTTCTTCCTAATGAGATAATTCTGCTTCCTTGCAATGTAGGTTCTTCAGAATGAAGATATGGAAAAACCTCTAAAAAAAGTTGATCCACAGCTCTTAAAAATGGCATTGACTCCTTACCCCAAACTCAAAGCTGCTCTCTTTCCCCCATGTACTTCTCATGGAATTTTGCCACCTGACATCTCTCTTTACCATCTTGTTCAGGTACACAGAATCCTTCTCAGTAGTGCTTTTTGGCAGAACAAAAGTAAACTAAGAGAAGCTTGTTTTCAGCTAAAGCCTGCAGGGTGGGGACTGTATGTTGTTTCCTTGGAATCCCTAATTTGGAGCTTAGTTTATAGCTTCATTATGAACAATTTTTTAAAATGGTATCTAAATACTGTGAGTGTGGCTTCCCCCTGCTCCCCCAGACATGTAAAGACATCTGCAGTGTTTAACTTCAGCAGTCCTGGAATGTCAGAGAAGTGATATTCATGTAGTGTTCAGTGGGCAGGTTGTTTAGTATTACAAAAATTCAAATGTTTTTAATTGTCTAAGGGAAATTGAAATTTAGAATTAAATGGTAGTGTCTCATGGAATGTCATGATGCATTTCTGGGCAAATACCTTTTACTTCAGATCTGTGGTATGAGATAAACTGAAAGTTGGAAGAAATGCTACAAATTATTCATTATTAGGAAAGTATTAACTTTGCTAAGATCACAGTTTAGCAAAATACTTAAACATGTTCTTTCCCTGTTACCTTAGACCAAAGTCTAAGCCATTCCTTGCACTTGTTTGCATTCTGATCCTACAGAGTAGAAAAATATGTACCTTTGAGAGAGAACTCCACAAGAAACATCACTGCTTGATAGCAGCACAGGCCATTCCTGATTGTCTGCTGCTATAGCTCCCTCAAATGTTCTATAGTCTGTTCTGATGTGAAAATCTTAAGCTGTCTCAATGTATTTTGTTTCTAATCTTTCAGTCATTAGTGCCCTTTGATCCCACTAAATTATTTGGCTGGCAGTCAACAAATACTCTTGCTGTATCAGGTATGTTACTTTTCAAGTTTTATATGGTTTTCTAGCCTGAGCACCTAGGATAAAATACTCACCAGTGGTATGATTTGGCAGGTAAACTTATTCAAAAGGCTATTTCTTTTACCAAAAAAATAGTGTAATTTAGTAAAATTTTGTTTTGAAATTAAATCCTAGATAGGTTGCCTTTTTCCATTAAGCTTTTCACAGACAGATTTTTTCCTAAATGTATTATGAGATAGAAAAGCAGTATTTTCTTTTAAAAGCAAGTTGAGGGCCTAAGAAGTGATCTAGAGTTCTGAATTTGCAATGAGAATTGGAATTTCAGTGGGGTTTGGGTAGGCTGAGATTTGAATTAGAACAAGAGGAGAGGTATTTGATTGTCATCTCATGTTTTGTAGCTGAAAGCCATTTCTGTGTTTAATTCAACTGTTCATCAGCTCATAATGATGATATTCTTTCTAGATGCATCAAGTGACTTTCCTCATTTTTCATCCCCTGAACTGGTGAACAAGTATGCTATAATGGAACGACTGGATTTTTTGTACTATTTGCACCATGGACGCCCATCATTTGCTTTTGGTACATTTTTGGTCCAGCAGTTAGTAAAGAGCAAATCCCCTGAACAGTTGTAAGTCTTCTCAAAAATGACAGTCAGATAGTTCTTTTGAAGTTATAATCTAGCGCATGGAGTAACATTAATCCTCCCCACCAGCCAACAGCTGGTGTCTATTGCATCACTTGAAGTATTAGGTGTCCTAGGGGTCTATTCAGTCTAGCATCAAGTAGGATAGAAATCAAACATCACCTAAAAGAAGGTGAGCTTTATTTTGAATTACCTAAATAAAATCTGCACAATGAAAGCAAGGAATGAAAAATGTTCCAGTCATATCAAACACTGGCAGGCTTTTCTTCTAGGGACCTGAGCCTCTAGATCACTGTGCAGAAAAAAGATGCCCCTTTTCTTTGAGATTTCCCAAGGATGACACTTCTTTAGTTAAATTAATAAGAGAAATAATGTACTGAAGATTGAAGGAATGAGATTTTCTGGCTGAAGCTTCAAAATCATGTGTTCAAAAGGATACAGTCAAATTACACATCTTGCTTGAATATATTAAATTTACTACTAAGTATACTCAAAATTAGTATGAGTTAAATCGGAACAAATCACTTTGTTTCTAGAATGTCTTGTTTGTGTATTAGTCACTATTTGTTTCTTTTCATAATTTCTATACAAATCAGTTTCTCTTGTGTAAACAGCTAAGATTTGGGCAAAAAGGAAAACATATGTTAACGTAAACTGAAGTACTTAATAGTTTAAAAGGTGTTCAAGCATGCATCATTTTTTCAGTTACTACTGTGGACAAATTTCAGATAGCCAATGAACCAGCCACTGTAGAACCCTTTAGGGTATGTTTTCCCTTAACACAATCTGCAAATCAGTTTCAGGTTCTTGATGCTGCAGTGGTTGGATTGTAATTTCTGCAATGGGACTTTTTGCACTAAAACTGCTGACAAGTATTTTTTATTAATTATAATATCAAATGCATTGGCTTTATTTTTTATTAAAGTTTATTAAATTGTAAACTCTGCTTATCATGTGTGAGGCTTTATTCTTGTACTTACTTTTTTTTATAAATATGAAACTTTTGGGTTGTATCTTTGATGCTAATAAAGTCTGTGAGTTTAGTAAACCTTGTAGGTACTTGTAAACATGGGGAATATTCGTGTTTGAAAATTGGTTAAAAATGGTATGTGTTAACTGGTGTTCTTTTTGTTTCAGGATTCAGCAAGCAGGAAATGAAGCCTATATTTTAGCTCTTTCTTTCTTCAGTGTACCTTCAATAGGAGCAGCCTGTGTGTGTTTTCTAGAGTTACTCGGTCTTGACAGCCTCAAACTTAGGGTCGATATTAAAGTTGCAAACATAATTTTCAGTTACAGAACTAGAAATGAAGAATCTCAGCAGAATCTAATAAGAGAATCTTTGGGTAAGGGTCTTTTGCTTGTTTTAAAATAGGGTACTATGTATTTATTCGGAAGAGAAGCAGGAATGGATTGAAAGATGGTGCCTAACTTCTCAGGAATGCAGTAAAAGCACCCTGTCCTTTGAAGAGCTAAGAATTTTGCTCTTCTTTTATTCCTGCTTCTTACTAATTTTTGCCAGACTTGGCATAGTTATTGAAACATTTACATTAATATGATTTGTTCTCCTTGTTGATTCTGGTACTGTTGAAAATATTACCCTTACGCTAATCCCAAGTAGCATCTCAGAAGTAGTAATATGTTCTTTCAAACAGTTGAAAAGTTAACAAAATTGGCTGATGGTGAAAAAGCAGCAGCAGCAGAAGTTCTTATCTCCTTAGAAGAAGCCTTTTGGGATGCAGTTGAGCATCAAGGAATAAAGAAGTGAGTAAAACATGATTTAAAGGATTATGCTGGCAAATTGAGATTGAGCACTAAATTTTACAATTTGTGGTTCAGATAATATTGAAGAGATCCACGTGTGTTTTATTGCAGTAAACTGAACATAATTGAATTTAGAATATAGTCTTGGTATTTCAAATAATAGAGGTAATAGATGTATATTGTCAAGAATAAGGAAATGCAGTCAGCATGCGAGACTCGCTGTTGCACAGAGTTCTTGCAGCACACTTAGAAGTGAAGATGGTTGACTTCTTTTCAAAGCCTACATTGTCAAGATAGGACAATGTACCTGCCTTGGTGGGTGGGAATATCCACAGGGTGTAGTATGAAAGCTTCCCCAGTGGAATGTGACCTTATCTGTAGTGAGGTCAGTGGAAGTGCTGGTGTTGCCGTTTGCAGGCAATGGATTGCAGGCCACATGATGAGTTTACACATTGTTAACATCTGGTATAAATACCAGTTTATTACAGCTGAAGCTCTTTAAATTCCATGCAGGACATCTAGTGACTCAAGAAGGCAGTGGTCTTTGGTAATGCAGTTCTGTAAACTCCATAATATCAGACTGAGTACATCTTACCTAAAGGAATGTGCCAAATCCAATGACTGGCTGCAGTTCATCATCCAAACCCAGCTGTATAGCTACCAACCAGATGAGGTAAGCTATCTGGTATGATTTTAAAGAAGATAGAGTTTATCAGGAATGTTCTTTTTCTGTGATGTTCAAAAAAAAAAAAAAGGAAGAAAAAAATAGATTCTTTTAACAAGAGACTGTCACATTGTGGAGACAACATAAAATTGAAGCCTCATCACTTTCCAGGGAGTTAGAAGTCTCAGGATGTTCAGTATCCTCTGGTTATGATAGACTGATAGACCTGCTCTTACAGCCAGATTTCCCAACTTTTCTACTTTTCTCTGCCTCTTGGCTTGTGAAAAGTTAACACATGACAAAGGAAATTTAACTCCAGAGGGAGTTGACTGTTCAGCAGGTATATTATGCCTGTAAAAGCATAAAGCTAACTATTAAAGGAGAAGATTAGGAAAAAAATTCTGTGTTTGAAAAATCTTGTGTGATGTTATTAATCAGCAGTGGAGAAAACAATTTTCAGAGAGGAGTGATTTGGGTGTCTCTTTGAACTGAATTGGACACAAAAGTAATTGCTAAGAAGAGTCTTAATTTTAATTTTAAATTTAGTTAAAATTATGACATTTACTGTTTGTAAGTTTAAATTGGTTTTTAAAATCATTTAGTTGCTGGGTTTTTTTTATTGGAGAGTACCATATGTTCAATGTAAGTTTTAATAAAGTTGCTCATCTTTCCTTTCAAAACTTACACTGATTTTCGTGTAAAGATACTTAAACTTTTGAGACTCTAAATCTTCCATTTTTTTTTTAACGTAATTTAAAAATTAAGAAAATATTACCAATATGGAAAAATTAAAAGCAATTTGGGAAAATTAATGTGAGGAAGCTAACTGGAGAATTCCAGATAAGATGATCCTTAGAAAGCCTAGGATTTTAGCTTGGATTTCTTTGTTGCTGTCTTGAAAAGAAAAATATGTAATTACACAACAGCAACTAACTAGATACTTTTCATGATATGCTGTTAGCAATATGAGAAGTGTGCCAAAAATTAGTGTCTCCAAGAGGCATTTAGCTTAGTAAAAGGATGAGCTTCAATATTTTATTAGAATAATTCACACCTACAGAACACTTTTTCCTCTCTAGGTTGCCAAAAAATGTTCTAAAAAATAAAATTGAAAGAATGTTTTATTTGTCTTTTCTGTGTATTTAATGATTTGGTCCTTCTTCCGCCTTGTTCTCTTTGGATCTCACTCTGTACAGATGCTTTGGTTTCTCTTTTCCTAGGTCATTTCTGTCCTTCAAGATTTCACTCCCATTTTACAAGATCACTTGATGCTGGCATTGGAGAAGTTACCATTTTTGTGTCCTGATGCAGGGAGTCCTGAAAAGAGTGCTGACAATGTGTTCAAGAGCAAATATGCAAATAGTCTCTTTCAAATCCTTTTTCAATGTCAGGGCAACTCGAACCCTTCATGTTGCCTTTTGACTGAAGGACTGAGAGAGCATGCTCCCATTCTGAGTGTTTTAGCAGCATGTTTCCAAGTGAGTATTGATGAAGTTATTTATCTTTTTGAGGAATAAATAATTAAAAAGTGATGGTTGTGCATAATTACGTTAATGGTAGATATGTAGGTTGCATTCATCGAGTTGTTTTCTCAGTTTTTGTAGTAATTGTGAATAGTATGACACATTTCACCAAGTGATGTATAATAAGGTGATGTTTATCTCTGGTGGTTATAAAACAGTCATTTTTGTCATTTTACAGGATGCAAACATTATTCATTGTCTCTGTGTTTGGATAATTACTACTGTGGATGATACTACGAGAGCTGAAGCAACAAGCCATATTCGAAGCTCAGGAGAAAATCACGAATGGGATCTTCATGACCTATCAGTTATCTGGAAAGTCTTTTTAAGAAAGCAAAAAAGTAAAACACTTCTAAATGGCTTCCAGCTCTTTTTAAAGGTAAGGTAATGTCTCTTTAGTGGTATACTTGAGTGTATCTCAAGTCATCTTGGAGAGGAGATGTCCTATAAGTTTGCCCTCTGTCTTGCTCTTTGTGGCCTAGATAACCTGGGTGTAATCCACGGAAAATCCCAGTCAAGTAAGAAAATTTTTTAATGGAAATTCTTCCAATCATTACAAATTTTCACATTATAAATCAACCATGCAGTTTTAATAAATTAGAACTTTATTGTTCTGGTACCGAGGAAGGAAAATTCTACATTTATTGAGGTACTTTTAGGAAAGAATTATAACCTATTTTTGTGTCTTAAAGGATTCCCCTTTACTGTATATACTGGAGATGTATGAACTATGTATGAACTATAAAAAATACAATGAAGCTAAAACCAAACTGGACAAGTTTCAGGAAAGTCTCACAAAAGTAAGCAAATTCATTTTCTCTAAATGTCATTGCCTAAGTCTTCCCTTATTAGAATGTGATAGGCATCTCATGTCATATATGAAAATAATGAAAAAGGGTATGGTTAGAATGATCTAGGAGCTGATTTATGAAGCAGTAGGTTTCAGCAGATTCTTTTTATTGCTGGCAGTTGATGGAAAAATGTTTCTGACAATTCAAAACCCACAATGCATTTTTCTAAATAATTTTGTTTTAAGTTGATATGGGCAGATTTTGAAATACAATGTCATCCTCCGCGTGTGAGCAGTTTACAGTTTGAAATACAATGTCATCCTCCTTGTGTGAGCAGTTTACAGTTTGAAGGTTGACATTGACTCAGGTAGGACCACTGTTGGTAAACTGAATTATTTGTGGTGAGTAAGTGTGGGATATTCTCTATTCTATATTGACCAGGGCAAGTCAATAGTGAGCTGATAAACCAGTGACTTACAGGGAATATCTATTTAAGAAAGACAATTTTTCTTAACATGTTTCAGAGTTTCTGAGAAAGTCTGTGATATTGCTTTTGTTTTGGTAGTTGCATAGACTTTTCTTTGACAGTGACTTAGTCAACTGAATTACACACTTTGATTAAAGCACTAATTTAGCAGTTGGTTTTAAGAGGACCAAAGTGTTTTCATGCAGCATTCCTTGTTTGTCACATACAGATGTTTTCACAAATTATTTCAGTTCTTTCCTTTCCATCACAATTTTTTAGTTCCCTGAATATCTCGGGAATTAACATTCCATGTCATGGAATAACTAGATCAGTTTCCTTTCCCTACGCGCCACTCAGTGGATATGCTTCTAAAGTATACAGCAGTATGACAAGAGTTGTTAAACTAGCAATTTATTTTATCTATCCATTTCTGATCCTTCTTGCATCTTTTACTTCTTCCATGATTATCAGGAGTAATTGGTGTTCACCCTGCCATAAAATTTACTACTTCCAGATCAAAGTCAAACATACTTCAGTAATGGATCAGTGCCCCCTTGGGAATAACAGTTCATTGTTTCTTAAAGAAGGAGGTAGATCTGGTACACCTTCCATTTCCAGTGTGATTCCCACCAAAATGCAGAATATATTTGCAAAAAAACCCCAACACTTAAAAATCTTTATCTACACAGATTAAAACTGAAGATGAAGCAGCAGCTTCAGAATTACCTGTGCAATGGTTGGAATCACAAGCATTGTTTCTTCTTGAATTGATGATGCAGCAATGTAGAACGGAATATGAATTAGGAAAGCTCTTACAGCTGTTTGCTGCAGCAGATAATCTACTCAATGGTAAATACAGCTTCCTCTGTTAGATGATATTACTGCTTTAATCTAAAGACCACATGCAATGTTTCTGGAGTGACTGGAAATGTTTACTTTGAAGTATATTCATACTGTTTTATTATTATATAAGAATTTATATAACCAGACTTGGTCCTTATGGTGAATTGCAGTTGGTGAAAATGTAACTGTGTGGAACTCTGTTTGGGAGAATGATTATGTGCAGTTGTTGATGAGGAGTGCACAGATTATCTGCAGAAGTATTTTAGTTATGCATTTAGACCTTATTTTCAGTCCCATGAAAGCTTTAGAGTGTAAAATCTGCCTCCCTCTGGCAGGGTTGCATGCTGAAATAAGTAGCAGAATTTCCTCAGATTTAAAAACCAGCTGCCTTTAGTTGTTTTATACTCTTTTAAAACAGGTTCTTACATGAAGAAACTCTGTGCACTCAGTGAGACCTTGAAAGATTCCTCCATATCAATTAATCGCTCCATCCTAACCAGTCGCAATATGGAGACATTTCAGAGTGAGTGCAGATCAATTCTGGAGCAGCTACAAGAGAAAGGAATGTTCTCACTGGCTCGGGAGGTAGCAGCACTAGCTGAATTGCCTGTGGACACCGTAGTTACGCAAGAGGTACAGTATAGTTAGATGATGATATTCACCTCTTAATACTCCTATTACTGACAGTGTTGAGACTGCTGCTTCTCAGCCTTCCTGAAACACAAATTTTTATTCAAGTAATTTTTTATTTTCAATGCGAGTACAGCAAACAAGTTGGCTGTAAGTGCTGAGCTGAAAAGGACAGTATAGCTTTCCTTATTCTTTTACTGTTTTTACTGGCTATGCAATCAGTTTTATTTGGTGAGAAAAATAGATGGATTTGTTCAAATTGAGACACTTAATCTAAATTCAGTTTTTCAGTTTGCTGGCCATCCAGTGTGATTTTTCTTTTTTGGAAAGATATTTGTTAAAAACCTCTCTGAATTTTGCAGGTTCTAAGAGATCTACATAATTTAAGAGACATTGGACAGTGGCATCAAAAGCAGACAAGAATTGAATTCTGGAAAAAATGTAATGAGGACTTCATGAAAAATTCAATCTCCAGCAAAGCTGCATCTGATTTTTTTTTCGATCAGGCAAATGCAGTATTTGAATCTTTAGTTCATGAGAGGATAAACAGCATTATGGAGAGACATTTGTTGCTTACCCTAGCTGGCCATTGGCTAGCCAAGGATGACTCGGTACCACTGCACAAAATAGAAGAAATAGAGAAGCAGATCTGGATTTGTCGCATCACACAACAAACGTTATCCACGGATGAGGGGTCAGGCAAGTCGAGATTTTCCTCCCGTGTTGTAGTGAACAGGGATCTTACCTTTGATAACTTAGCTAAGGAGTTTTCTTTTTCAAAGCTAGCTGCTCTGAACACACCAAAGTACTTAAAACTAGAGGGTCTTTCATTCAGAGATTCTCAACGGACCTTGACTGACAAGGAGGAGGAATCACTCAAGTTTCTGATCGGATGCCTTCTTGATGAAGGAAGTGTGCATGAAGCCAGCCGTGTTTGTCAGTATTTCCATTTCTACAACAGAGATGTTTCACTGGTATTGCATTGCAGAGCTCTGGCCTCAGGGGAGACTGAGCTACTCAAATTACACACAGATATTCAGACTCTCCTTGTAACAAGGGAGAAGACATCTGAAAGCAGTACATCTCAGCAAAGCAGAGTCCCAAGGGGTAAGTAGCACTAACCAGTTCAGCCACTTGACAAGTGATACCATTGTTGCTGTTCCACTGGATTCTTCCTCTTTTGTTACAGTGTTAGTTTACTGCAAAATTCCTGCAGGAAATAAGGTCTTCGGGACAGTGGGTTATCTCCTTGGTTTGTAAATCCTCTGGTGAAAGGGATTTGAAGCCTTGTGATATACCTTGCCTGTATGTGCTTCAGGCAGGGCATTTCTGTATACAGTTTCTATATTCTCTTAACCATTCATTTTTTATAGTTCACAATTCTGTTCCAGTAAAGTAGCACTGAACTTCATCTATGTTCATGCTTTAGGAATACACACTCTAGTAAATCTTGAGTGTGTTTCTGGAGCTGAAACAAGGAAATGCTTTAACTAACATATATCTCTGAGTTCTTTGTTCATTATAAAGGGTTTAGTGTTTCTTATTAATAGCAAGGCTAAGGCTGATAATGTTTATATATAGAGTACTCTGTGCATATTTATGAAGTCTGAATGAGAAAGCTGTCAGCTGGAACAATACTTTCTAATACTAACTTGTATAACACTTAATAGAAATAGAAGAGAATAAATGAAGCCTAAGCCATCAGAAAGACTGCTGACCCCTTACGGTCTCTCATGCTTAGGATTTTCACATCTGAGATATTATTGCGGATATTTTGGCTCATTTGTGTTCTGTCATATTGTTTGTACCTTAAGACTTAAAAAAAAAAAAAATCACAGGTATCAAGAGTTCAGTCTTCAAAGACTGCGAAACTATTATGTATTTGCTACAGATACCTGGAGTCTTGCTCCAAGTATAAGGCTTGTTGGTGTTACCTGTCTTTATGAGAAAGGAATTTATATATAATTTTTGTTTCCAGCATCAAGCTTAGAAGACTGGACACACATTGCGGCTCCACCTCTAGATGACCAAGTTGTTATCAGTCTGAAGGCTCTCATAGACGAATGTGTCCATGGGAGAAACTACTGCAGACAGGTTCTCTGTTTATATGAACTTTCTAAGGTATGTGTCTAGTAGCATGATTAAAGAAACAAGTGGTTTGTATCAAGCTGTGCTGTGGAAGTTTGTGGAGGAAGGAATAAAGAGTGGTGAAAGTACTCATCAAGTGCCTGAAACAAGCTTCAGAGGGTGAAATTACCAAGCTTTTGTGTGGAAAAATGGCCAGATACTTCCTAGGTATGAAGTGTTGAAACGACTCAACTCCCAGACTCCCCAGGCCCCTACCTCTGACTCCACTAAGCCAGATTTCAGCCTGTGTCTCTTTGATGTGCCTTTTTTATAATCTTTCAAGCGTATGTTGTTCATCTAGCACTTTGCTTCAGGCCTTTGTTGTGGGATGCCTTCATAATCAACACCGACCCAGAAGCAGACAAAGAGATAGCAGCTGCCTTAGAAGTTTTAGCACAGAAGTGCTCTGCAGGCTCCACACAGTGTCAGTTCCTTACCCAGAGGCTGCTCAGAGGAGTGGCTAATAAGTTCCAAGTGGTTTGACCCAGACAGTGATAGGAGGAGTAGCAGATTGTCCTTTGCTGCCTCTCTGCTCTTTGAGCTTCATGATTGTCAGCAGCCCACCTCTGCTTCTTCTCCAGAGGGTGCTGCCGAACACTTCTTTCAGGGTACAGAACCCCTTTCCATGCCATTTGTTCCATATTTTTGGAAGGTAGCATTAGTTTTTTTCTGAATAAAACCAGCAGCATGTGTGCTGAAAATATTAGAATCTTCTTTATTACAGAGGTTCTTAAGATTTTGCTATAGAATTTTGCATGCCTCAAATATTCGGAGTGAGTACTTTAGGTTTGAGCTACTAAAAAGTATTCATATGACTGGCTTGTTCCCTTTTTTACTGTCCATATACTTCTTGCCTGAAGCTGGATGGCCATATTTTTTAATTAAGAATTGATTATTGTGTTTATGATGTACATTTTTTTACTAATTTGTGAATGTGTAAAGTTGTAATATGGTACAGCAGAGCATGTACAGAGCCTCACCAACTCCTCTTCCAAATTTAGCAAATGTAAAAACTAGTAAATCTTTTTTGCTGAGAGTTTGTTGTATGTAGAGAAGAGGAAAAGGAACTCATAAGTAAAACTTAATACAGTAAAACACAATTATTTGTTTGGGAGGAAATATTCCTGTCTTTCTTCTAGGTATTTTAAGTGTTAAGGTTTATATTTGGTTCAGGAAAGTATCTGTCTCTGTGGCAACAGCTCTGTGAGTATTAAACTTCAAATACAAAGTACTTACATGCCATCCTGATCTGGAGAACATTAATACTGAAGATATACAGATGAAGGCACTGTTAACTTATACAAGGACAGATTATGTTTGCATTTTTTGAAACAGTTTTGCCTGCTTCTCCAGCACTCCCCTCTTGCATCAGCTCATCATTAAGATGTACTGCAGGTCAGTATATATTCTGGACTGGAATTTTTGCTGTGTAGCATCCTTTAAGTGTATGTGTATTTCTTAGGAATTGAACTGCTCCTACAGTGAAATGTCAGCCCACGACCCTGAAAAAGTGCTTCGAGCAATTCTGTCGTCCCATCAGCTAGACAGATGCAGGAAAGCTCAGGCATTCATTACCACGCAGGGTCTCCAGCCTGAAACTGTGGCAGAGCTAGTGGCTGAAGAAATCATGCAGGAATTACAGGCATCTTCAGAAGCAAAAGGTAGTAAAGAAGCTTGATCTTTTATTTTAGAGGTTTTGGTTTCTAAGTGTGGTATTCGTGTATCTGAAAAACAGTCCTTGCTCTTGGGATACTTGAGTGCTAATTATAGTCAGTAATGTTTGGGCAGTTCTTGTATAAGGTTTGTAAACCTTGTATACCTTATATAAGGTTTTATACAAATGTTTATTTTGAGTTATTTTTGTGTCCAGTGTGGTGTTGCAGTAGTTAAGGTTTTATTTTTTATGTATGTAATATTAATGTTTTTTTAAAAAAGGGTTGTTTGGGTTTTTTAATCATGACCTTTGCAGCCCCACATCATCTGACTTGGAAAGACTTGTGTTCATTTCTTTGTGTAAAGCATGGCCAAAAGATTTTACCTTTTTTTTTTTATTATTTACTTTGTGAAATGAGGGATGTTCTTCAAAACAACTTTCTGGGGGACTTCTCTATTTAAGTCACTTCTACTACTTTGTTATTAAAGTTCCATGAGAAACAATGAGCCATCAGATGGAGATTTATGAGTCCAGGTGTGCTCTGCAAGGGATGGGTTAGAATGGTGTTGTGTAAGGAAGAGGAAAATGTTCTTTTTCTCAGCAGCAGCAACCTACTGGATTTGTGAAGTTACAGGTGTAATTACAGTAGCAATACAGTTGTTCAGTAAGATTTCATTGGATTGAACTGACAAAGAAGTAATATCTGATTCTTAAATTTAAGCAGTAAGAACAAAATTGTTTTTAGAATTGTAGTTCCAAGTCCTAAGTCAGTCTGGATGAAGTTATATTGGTTTCTTTGGGGTTTTTTTCTGTTAACATAGCTAATCTCTCCTTAACAATTAGCACTTGTGACATAACTCTCTCTCTGTGTGGACACAGGACAGAAACAGGTTTTGAACCCTGCAGCTGAGAGTCAGGCATTCCTACAGCTTGCTAAGCTGTGCCAGGATCATACATTGGTTGGCATGAAGTTATTGGATAAAATTTCCTCTGTACCACGTGGGGAACTGTCTTGCAGTAAGTAAATGGCAAATAATACTTGATGTAACTAGTGCATTACTACACATGGCATTACTTGGTTTAAAATCACATCACAAAGAATAAAAACAATGCTGATGGAAGCATCTATTACTGATCTCAAATTTGATATTAAATTAATAGATCTGAGTAAATGCACAGTCAATAAGTGTGTTTCTTAAGTGTGGCGGCAGTTTACTTTACGAACAAAGTACAGGTGGTTTTTTTTTTGTGCCAACAGCTGGGAAATGCAGTCAGTGAGTTACCTGAACTTTTGTACTTACAGAAGGGAGGGTATTGTGACTGTCTTCATATTAATCACAATTAGAAATTGCTTTCTTTATCCATTGTTAAACTAACTTTATGGACCTTTTGTAACCGAAGTCCATTTTACACTTTGCAGCTTTACATACCATGGAGATGTTGTTACTAAGTTTACAAAACATAGCCACGGTACTTTGCTACCATTTTGCCACTGCTAACCAGCAGTGCCAAACTGCTAGTTTAGACTGTTTTTATAAAAAGATTTATTATGGGCAGTTCATCTCTGAGGAAAATGAATGAGGGTAAGATTTTAGTGTGAGTTGTCTCATATTAATGTGGGCAGAACTTCCAATGCTCTTTTGTCCAGAGTGGTGAGGAAAGAGCATCTTCTAGAACATGTTCTGTAGAAGCAAAAGCATGGCTAAAGTTAATGTTGAAACTGTTCCATTAGAATCCAGCTATAACACTGTAAATCTGGAAAACCTTTGCAAAAATAAGTAATTAAAATATCATGTTCTGTGTAATCTTTATGTCCCTAACACATTTGTCCTGTCAGATCTTAACTCACCCCTTACTTTGTCTGGTTAAGTAATGTAAGGGTGAATGTTAGTGGTTTTGTGTATGGCTGACTAAAGGAAGGAAAAGACTCCGAGGAAAAAATGTTGGGAATTACTAAATTGTGCTGGAGGACTCTACCTCTCTTTGAATGGAGTCTCTGCTAGAGTACCTTTTTGCAGGTAGAGGTGTAATTGGTTTGTTTCAAAATGTGTTTTATAGGTTTATGACATTAACTGTGTTCTTTTAAAAATCTGCATTTTAAAATACGTTGTGTTTGTATAATACTACTACTTTTTTGAAGTGAATTGCATGATGCTGAGAGTAAGGTCTGGGACTTCACTGTGTTATGATTGCTTTACCGTATTAGATCAGGCCTTCCACGGAAAATGGAATATGCTAAGATGTGCTGTTTTAACTCATTTATTTAGTGTATAGAATTTACAAAGATTTTTCAAACCCAGATGCAAAACTTCTGGCCTTCCTTTTTCAAATGTGGAGCTGACTGGTCATAGTGGAGTGCTGATGTATTGTTATATGTTTGTCAGTCAGCTTTTGGTGGAGGAGGTTGGAAGTTTTGTGTGCAGAATAAAATAACGTTTCAGAAAATGATCCAAAAAAACCAGACTTTCCCACAGATTGAGAAGCCAGACTGAATGCATACTGTTACAGAAACTGTTATTTCTTAAAATTGCATAGGACAGAACCATAATAGCTCAACTTTCTAATCCAATTCTGCTACCAATTTAACTGGAAAGGTTGTGTATCCTCTGCAGAGATGGCATCAATTCTGGAGAGATGCATAATAATTACTTCCTCAGCTTATTAACTGAAACACCTGAGTTCTTCTGTTCTTCAGTTATAGAACTGCTGATTTTGGCCCATAATTGCTTTAGTTTGACTTGCCACATGGAAGGAATCACTAGAGTCCTCCAAGCAGCTCGGCTTCTCACAGATGAACATTTGGCACCTAATGAAGAGTATGGACTTGTGGTATGTGTCTTTGATGCCATATGTGTTTGTTTATCCAGATGCTGTATGAAGGGTTCCATGTACACATTAGCAAATAACTTTGCTCATAAGTAGTGCAGGGGGAGTAGGTGGGTGATGGAATGGAGTCCAGTCTTCCACCTCTGGTTAACTGGTCTTGTCCTGCCTGTCCCTACAAGCTAAAAGTGGGGATTTGGTCTGATGTGTGCAGGTGATGATTTTTATGTCAAGAAGCTCTTAGAAGACTTCTCTGGAAAAACAGAGGTAGAGATAGTGGAATAGTGAGGTTGCAACAGTGTAGTAAATCAGAATGGGAATGTCAAAGTAATTCAACTACTGGTGAAGTGGGATGATTTGTATTACTGGGCTGTCATGCATCTTTAAGTCCTGCCTTGAAAGGATTCCTGGAGTCTGAGACACGCCCAGTATAATGGTGTAATTGCTAAAAGGTTCACTGCAAATTTTGTTTGGTAAAATTATGTCCTTTCACCTCACAGTAAAAAAGATGCAGTAGCTCGGTTTAAAAATAAAACCTCCCTGGCTCTAAGGGAACATCAGCCTGCCTAATGCAACTCACTGTGCCCTGTAGCTGTATCAGCTAGCACAACACTCTGGCCTCACGGAGCCTTCTCCCTAGCACAGCACTGACTGCTTTGAGAGAGAGGATTTTTCTGCTTACTTTGAGCTTCATACTTACACTGTTATTTCCACAGGTTCGTCTTCTCACTGGAATTGGCAGATACAATGAAATGACCTACATATTTGAACTGCTGCATGAGAAACACTACTTTGAAGTGCTCATGAGAAAGAAATTAGACCCAGTAGGTGGAGGGGGATAAAGGGGAGAAAACTCAGAGAATTGTGTGGGTACATCAGAAACTGATATTTACACAACAATGTGGAATTATCTGGGGATTTTAATTACTGCAGTATAGGAAGTGTTAGTCAAGTTTCATAGTAATAAATTAATTCTGGGTTTTATTATGTTTTTAGTTTAACAAGTTTGTTCTAATTACTTCAGTGCTGCAATGAGAGCAGCATTGAAACTTCAAGCTTGGGAATATCACTTAAGAGTTTTCATGTCTGCTTTGGTTTTACTTCCAGTTAATGTTTCATGGGTTTTTAAAAACCATAAATATTTATAGCTTTCTTGTAACATAAAGTCATAAACAGATGTCAGTTTGGACATTTGTATGTAAATAAATGCATAGGTGCTGGATTTTCTTACATGACGTGACGTAGTTAAGCCCAAGTATAATATTGCCATTATGTTTTAAAATAGTATGGAGGAACCTCAAAAAGTGTAATGATCACTTTTTGGAAAATTGTAGCAGAACAGATTTGCTTGTGGGTACCAAAATGTGAATGAAAAAAACCCTCATCAAATCTTTATCTGATACTCCTTCATATGACCAGAGCGGGACATTGAAGACAGCTCTGCTGGATTACATCAAGCGTTGTCGCCCAGGGGACAGTGAAAAGCACAACATGATAGCCCTTTGCTTTAGTATGTGTCGAGAAATTGGAGAGAATCATGAGGCTGCTGCTTGCATACAGCTTAAACTCATTGAATCGCAGCCATGGGGTGAGTGGAAACTGCAAAAACAAGAAATACAAGCAAGTTTGTTTAAGAAGGAAGACATTATGGGTAACTGTAGCTTTGATTGCCTGTGTTGTCCTGGTAACATCCATCAAAGTTCCACTGTCTGGAAGGAGGGTCCTATTTGCCAGGCTTGGGGTATTCTTGTACTTAATAGTTTATCTGGCTGCTCTGGTATTTTTCGAAGAGTTGAGATTTTTGGCTCTTATCATTATGTAGTGTTCCTGTGGTACCATGCATGGGAGGAGGTAAGGGCACATGCATGTTTTCTTCACTTTAATTGGGTGCGACACAGTGGTTTTTACATAAAGTATATATATAAAGTGTTGGGGGTTTTATGTTTGTGCAAGGTAACTTCTAATATCTAAGCCTGGTGAGTTCTGTACAGCTGGGAGAATGCTGGGGAGCACACAGAGATCTCACTGTGGAGCAGTTAGCCAATACTGTAACGGCAACTAGAACAGAAGCTATGCCACATGGTTTATCTGGTAATAGTCAGTGCTCAGATCTACCACAAATGTATGACTTGGATTTCTTTTCAGTTCTTCAGTCTAGGTTCCAGCAATAGCTTTGGCTCATTAACTGAACAGGCATCACTGTTTCTTCACACTTTTGGAATACAATTTTTTTTTAGTCTTTTGTTGCTTTCTGAAACAACACTAGGGACAGACTTGATACCAGGAGGTATTTTTGGAACTTACTTTGTCACCTTTATAAATAATTGGTTACTCTTCCCCCCCCCCCATTTCAGAGGAGTCTCTTCAGGATGTTGCAAATTTAAAGAAACTGCTGATGAAAGCTCTGACTCTCTTCATTGATGCAGCAGAAAGTTATTCTAAGGTAAAATGAGGTGGAATTGTATGACTTCTGTACAGCATTGGGAGCACGTAAGGAGTGAGCTGAACTGGGAGAACAAAGCAAGCTGCTCCGGGGAGGGTGTGCAGAATCCCGTCCCAGTGGACAAGGAGCAAAGGAATCTCCTGCTCTGCCAGCTCAGCAGGATCGCAGCAGTCTCAGTAACACTGCTGTCTCCAAGAGCAGTACAGTTCAGCCTTTAACAGCTAGGGTTAGAATTAGGTTCCCCAGTTTTAGCGGAGTGACCATGAGCTTAACTAGCAAGAATAGAACAATATGCAGAGTGTTTAAAAACTGGTGTGATTATGATGGAAGTATTTGTGGTGAGCGCAGTGTCATTTAAAACTAATGGAATATGATCAATGGTCAACTGCAGTGATCTAAAAGATGAAATACTAGACAACTCTGAACTCACTGTTGCTCTTGGGAATATTTATTACTTTCCTCTGGTAACATGCTTCAGAAGCTTGCATTTGTCTTTGATTTATTAAATAGGACTCCTGTGTCCGCCAGTCCTTGCGCTGCAGTCGGCTAACAAAGCTGATAACCCTCCAGCTGCATTTTCTCAACACTGGTCAGAGCACTATGCTGATCAACCTGAACAGACAGAACCTGATGGACACCATCATGTCCTTGCCTAGATTCTATCAGGTAGGCTTGGCTTCCTCATCTGTTATTTTTTCTGAAAACGATTGTTTTAAACAGCAGGTACCTAAGCACTCTGCTCTGGTAAGCGTAACGCTCAGCTCTTCCACGTGGCCACCAAGTCCTGTGACTATTAACCCATCATATTGCTGCAGACAGGACCAGGCTTGGAAATGTAAGCGCAGTCCTGGTGTGGGCCGATGCTCTTAGCAGTCCTTTCTGGCTTGCTGCCATCGTACAGCCAGGACCTTGGCTATCCAGTGGCTCTCATGCTGCTGTGAATCTATACTGGACCCTTGAAATCTAGTCCACATTGGCATCCATAATTTTGTAAATTTGGAACTAAGTAAGAAGAGGGCTTTTTAAAGAGAACAAACCGTGCCTCCCCCCCACCCCCCAACATCTTGTTTAGTGGTTAAGGACAATTATTTGCAGTGCTTTGGTTACCCTTGTATTTCTCTGTAATACAGCTGCTCTCAAGAACAGACAGCATCAAGAAATGGGCCAAACAGAAGACCTAGAATATTTTAAGTATTCTAAGTATAGGAATGTTTCTGTGCAAGAATAAACTCTTCCTGCTCAGTAATTCCAGCATGTGTTCTCTTTGCAGGCAGCTATTGTGGCTGAGGCTTATGAGTTTGTTCCAGATTGGGCTGAAGTTCTGTATCAACAAGTGATCACCAAGGGAGACTTCACTTACTTAGAAGAATTTAAACAACAAAGACCACTGAAGCCTAGCATATTTGAGGAGATTGCTAAGAAGTAAGTAGTTCTACGATCAAACTGGAACTTTTCTACAGGCTACTTTATAGGAGCAACTAAATGTTTAATAGCATGCAAGTTTTAGTACTGTTAAAACCTTTTCTGTGTTAAAGTGTAGTATAAAGGGACTCAAGATCTACGTTCAGTTTCTTAAGCATATTGTGGAAATAGTACTGGATCTACCATTTTTATTGAGCTGGATAAATAGGTGCCTTAGGGCTGGTCAGATCGAATATTTTTTAAAATTAATCAGAGGAAAATAAACAACCAAGATAATCAAATGTCCAGGTTAAACACAATCTTTTTTTAAGAAATGTAGTTCTTATGGGTCTGTAGCAAGATAATAATTGTCTGTGAAGTCTATTTCAATTATACGTACAATTATTTTCAGAGTTAAACAACATCCACCTACTGATGCTGCTCTGAAAAATCTGAAGAAATTGCTTGCTTACTGTGAAGATATCTACACATACTACAGGTTGGCTTACGATAACAAGTTCTATGATGTGGTAAATACACTTCTGAAGGATGCACAGACTGGCTGTTGCCTTAATGATATGTTATCGAACTAGATTCCAACCTCTGTGAAGTAGAGACTGGCTCTGACAAGTACCAGTGCCACAGCTTCTTGCATGGTTAGTACTGATTCTTTAACAGATATTTTTATCAATGACCTGCTTACAGTGATATGCTGCTATGTGAAAGTTATTCCAGAAAACTGGTGGAGGTTGTAAATATTTAAAATGCTGAGACTGCATTAACCTAAAATTGTGTTTTGTATAATAAACCTTACTGTTTACAAAATACTCGACTAACCAGCAAATTCAGGCTGGCACAGCTGATGATGAACCACAGCGATCCAGCAGTCCTTTAAATTAGGGGAGTGAATGATGGATCACCATAGGAATTGTAGCTAAACTGACAAAAGGCTGAAATGGAATGTGCAGAATATCCAGTACATTGACAATAGAATAAGCAGGAGAATTAGTAAACTCCTTTGAAAGTTTCAGATACACACTAGGATAATCCATTTTTTTATTCCAGTCTGATTAAACTGGTTTTGTTTTCTAGCTTGCTGATGAAAGTCTTGTACAACTCTAAACAGCATACACTATATTTGCTACTGTCTTGAAGAAGCAGTCAACTACAAATGTATTCTTACAGTTACTAAATTTTAACTGCTTTCTATGCTTAGACAGTCCTACTGGGCAGACAGTTGGTATCAACACCCTGTCGGGAGCCAGGAACCAGAGTATTCTGCCACTTAAATGTTTTGGCAAGTTTACAAGGTTGGGGTTGATTTAACTGGGGAGGAGGATAAGACTTGGACACTGTTTCAGGCAGAAAACCAGTTTCAGCTTGGATTCTGTATGCTTCCCAAAATAAATTCAGCCTACAGAGCTTCCAACTAATCCAGAGACATCACCTCCTGTCCAGAAAAGGGGGAGTGGGGAGGGCAGACAGCTTTTAAGTAAAATTAAGCAATGATATCGTACTATCTCTAAACATTATCCTAGCAAAAATACAGTTGCCATAGCAACCCAGTTAATTAGCAAAGAGATGCTAACAATGTCAGCACTAAAAGATGTACACAGGTATACACAGTACAAGTCACAGCGCCTTTGATAAATAAAACATTTTATGTAAGGAAGATTATGCCTGAGCAGAACCCAATTTAAAATTCCAGTTCTAGTCAGTCTCACAAGACCAAATTAGTCTGAGCTGGCTGTGATTAGTCTAAGTTAAATAATGGCTAGCAAGCAAAATTTGGGACCACTAACAATAGGAAGGATCTGGAAGAGCACCTGCCTTGTGGAAGCACACACACATCCCATCCATATTGGGAACAAATACCCAAGTAAACTGCAAGTGGTAAATGCAGGACAGCTTGTGGTAATGGCAGCTGCCAATTGGGATAAAGGTAACTGCTTGCACCAGTAAAGGCCACCCTAAAATATTCCTAAGGTAAGGACAAGCTGCTGAGCTCAGCAGTTCCCACAACAGAAAAGATTAAGTAAGTTAAGTTCATCATGGAAATGCTTGGATTATGGCAGTCCTAAAAGTACTTTGTTTACCATCAGCATCTATAAGTGTCTTACCACAAGAAACAGCCATTTTACAAGAATGAAATCTTGCCCCTCTGATAGCAGTTAAGCTTAAGCTCCAAGTCAGAGCAAAGACAAGACCTAGTAGCACATGCCCAACACACGTTTTACAACTCTTCCACTTCAAGTATTTTTGTTGTAAGATACTAGAAGAACTGGCCCAAAGACAGCTGTAGTGAAGTCCTCAATAGTGATTTTTATTAAATTAGTTGCTTTATAAAACATTGCAGATGTCATAATTGTTAACATAACAATTTGCCCAACTGTAGTAACTGCTGCAGTTTGCTAAGCAAGTTTTTTTTTTTTTAAATGAAAGAAAATGGCTGAGTCGTGAAAGGTCTACCACAACCCAGGAGAGCCCAAAAGGATGTTTTGTTTTTTTTACACTTAAACCAGGCAATTAACTGTTAAAGAATACCGAACCCATACAGCTGCATTAGTAGAAATTTAGATGAATGGAAACTAAACTTCATACTCAAGACACAAGTAATTTTTTTCAAATAAGCAACTCTGTCCTTGTTCTGACCCACCAAGTGTTCTGTTCATATGTCAAGCATTGACATAGTGGGTATCTATCTCAAGTGATGCATTCCCAGGTGCAGTATCCTCACTCTGAAGTCAGCAGTTCCCCATCACAATATACTGAAAACCTCAAGCTCTAACTTAAGACAAAGCAATTGTAATACTAAGTGAGTGCACACCATGCCCTTGCTGCAAACTGCTTTTGTTCATCAAACAAGTCATTCAAGGAGGTACAGTTAAGGCCATGTCACTGGACTGTGCTGGTAATAATACTTTGCCTTGTTGAAATTCCTTTCCAATTTAGTGGCTGTTACTAAAAAATCAAATAGCAACAGTTACCATTATCAGAATTTTGGTTTTTTTAACTGCAATTTACATAGCTTTTAAATGTCTTCATTCTAACCCCTGACCACAGAACAGGAAGCCCAGTGCTTTAGCACGGACCCATCAAGAGTTAAACCACCAGCACAGAGATACTGCAATTTTGATTGTAGCATTTGGCAGAATTGAAAGGAAGAAAAGTTGTGCTACATGTTTAAGGGATTATGGGCAACAGAAAGACAATAGAAGGGGAGATAAGTGTCACATGAAGTCTTCAAAGTCTTGTACATATTCTCCATCGTATCCTCCATAATCAGCCAGGTCATCTTTCATAGTAGCCTTTAAACCACCTCCAGGCACAACACCTTTTTTCTTCTTTTTGGCTTTATTCTGCTTAAATAGGAAGAGCATGTTTACTTTAAAATCCACAGTAATTTGTCCTTACTCTAATTAGAGAAATGCCACATGTCTTTGGGTACCAGCATTCACATACCCATGTGGTAAATGCACTGTTGTTGCCAATGATTTCTACCCCCGCATTTTGTCCCACAATGCAATCTAGTCATAGTAAAGCTATGGCATTTTCAGGTGTCCCACAGGACAGGAATTCAATGTGGCTTTTATCACCAGAGGCTGAACATCTTCTGCGGGGGAGAGGGGTGGGGTGTGGGTGGGGGAGGAGGAAGTCCTAAGCAAAGTTTACAGAACATTTCACAGTAAAGCTCTTCGTTATTGGTTTGGTGCCATTGTAGGTTTCAGTGGTTGACCAATCTAATTTACATGAAAAGCCAAGAGTGAAGAGTATGTATACTTCCTATTTTTTATACTTTTTCTTTTTAAACTTGCTTGGTTCAATAAGTCACAAGCTTCTCTCCAAAGTGCTGTTCACATTAAAGAAACGGTTGATCACATTTGCCAGCTCCAGACTTAATGCATCAACAGTGGACATCGAGTTTGTTTTGCATTAAGGTGCCCCAGGTGTGCCTGGGAAGTTAGAACTGGCATCACAGAAGAACACCTGCCACTGGAACAGTTCCTGTCACAGAGGTTTCCCATTTACAAGTTGCTACTCACATGGACAACACCCTGCCATTTGTTTCCTACCAATCCTTCAATCTGATTTAAAACATACCAAAAGAGAGGCACTACCAGTCATATTTTCCGCTTGATTTTGTTGTTATCTAATGATTCAATTAATCATTAAACTCCAATCCACCTGGAGTTTTAACATAGATGTATGCTATAAGACACAATGCTTTGCATCACATAAACATCAGTTAAGCTATTATATCACCTTTTAAAACTTACCCTCTTCCTTGCCTATGTAGTTATTGCTCCTTTAGTTTTCATGACAACATAAAAATCCCAGTTACCTGCTGTTCAAAATCCCTAACTTTGCCAAGGATTTAAGTTCCTTCCATACATTGGTATTATATTGACATTTAACTCTAAATGAGGCTGACTTTTGTCTTCAGAATATCTGTTAAAGCCATTTTAACTCCAAGACAGCATAAAGTGGAACAAGGGTAGCACTTAGGTAACATTTATGTAAATTAATCAAGGTTTTGACTGTGATCTCTAGATTCAGTCGACTCTTGATTACCTCACAGAGTGAAGAGGATTTAACACTAAACCAGTATCCAAGGATATCTTTTAATCTCCTGCTACTACCTGTAACAGAATCAGCAGTTCAACTCAGTGTTAAACCTATTGCCATTTTCCAGATTAGCCCTTTAGCGAGTGTTGTTATTGCTGCAGAAGCACACAGAAGTCTTACCTTTTCTTGTTTTTGTTTTTCACTGCATAGTACTGTCAAAGTATTTGTGATCTTTTTCAAATCATCAATTTCCACTACATCGGGGGAAGAAAAAAAAAAATTCCTTATCAATATTGTTCTTAGAAGGCAGTTAAATAATCTAACATCAACATTCTCTAAAAACTAGAAGTAAGCATTAGTAATAAGTACATGCAATTACTTGATTTAAATCAGCAAAATACAGACTGGGTAATTCTGGTCCTTATAATCACAATTACTATTTCAGATGGTCCCTAGTAAGCAGCTTGAATGCTGTAGAAGGTAAAACTTGCAAATTAAGAGTTAGGGAACACAAAAGTCTTAATGAGGAGGAATTTGAATAGTAAAATATGGATCCAGTAAAACACAGTAAAGCATATCAAAAGGAGCAGTAGACTAACAATAAATTATCAACAATAAATGGTCCAAGAGGTTGCAAGTCCTTCACTTCAGAAAATCTGGAATCCATCTGAAATGTAAGTTACCAGCTCCAGTCAGCCAGTGATCACTGTATTTATACAGCACTAAATAGTATCAAGTTACCACTTCACTGAAGGACAACATGTGTACAGTACAGGAAAAGGTCTCAAGCAATGAGTTTACCAAGTACTTCAGCCTACCAGAGCAGTGGAAAAAAATTAGGTTTAGTTTTATCTCTGTACATGTTGAGTTCCAGAACAATTTATTTTGCAGTCCCAGAATTACATGAACTCGATTTTATAATGGTTTCCTTCCAAATGAGCTACTCAAGTTACCTGGCTCAGAGAATTTTTTTATTATTATTTTAGAAATGGCTTCAAGAATAACATGCAAGATTTAGATCAGCATAGAAATTAACACTTTTAAAAGTGACTGTCTTTAACTGACATGCAGAAAGAGTAACTTGTACAAGCACACAATCTCTAATAAAGTTCGGGGGAACAGAATTGGATACTGGTCAGTGAAACAGATTAGTACTTCATTTACTATAAACTACACAGATCAATCTTGATTTAAGATTTACTATAACAGCACATTTTCAACTTCAATTCCACTACAATTTTGGTAGCAGTGTATTCTAGGATGTTTTTCACTTAACTTACATGAAATACATACGTCTCGAACTAATGCTTCCAAAAAACTGGCATAATGTAATGATTTTTCATACTGTGTGATTTTCTCTTTTAGTAGTTTGCCAAATTCCGTAAAGTCATCTTTTGAAGAGGGATTCATGGCATCTATTCCACAAGTGTTATTTACACCTGCATGGAAAGATAAGAGGTATTATAGAAAACATTAGCTGTGATCTCTAAAAGATGACACCAGAGGAAACAAGTAACCTCATTCACATTCAGTTCCTCACCGCCACTGAAGCTTTACAAAACCAAAGCTGAGGTTTGCTCACTCACTTCCCACTGGCTTCTACCACACAAGAGCTAACAGCCCTAGTTACCAGTCTGTACAGAGAGAGATTTTGCCGCAAAGCTTAGTAATTTGAACCAGCTATTCCTGTTCTCTGGAGCAGTGTGCACCACATGAAGCACCTTTCCCCTATGATAAGGAATTCCTGTCTTGAGCTCGTAACTGCAAAATTTACTTGGTTCTTTGCAACTGTATTCAATGCATTCCCCCTGACCCAGGACACTGTACTCTTTCAGGAGACTCACAGAGCAGAATTTTCACTGAGTAATAAGCTGTATAATTCACTATAATCAAGGAAACATGCTCTCATGTTTGAAGAATGCTGCTGTGAATCAGTATCTCTGCTAGTTCTGTCAAAGCACAAAACCAGAATGATCTGCTTTAAGTCTACTTTGTCTATGCCAGGAAACAAGCTCATTCCACCAACTTAACTGGCTTTCTCAACATCTAGCTTATTGCATAGATTGCCCAAAGTAAAGCATGCATGAGTTGTGCTGTGCCACACTCGTCCAAAGCCTCATTAAATCCATGTTGTAAAGCACCTCAGAACATTAAGAGACAGCACTTTTTTTTCTTTTCTTCTTTTTTTTCTTTTTATACACTCATCTTTTTACTGGAAGTACCAATATGTTGGAAAATTGAGTCAGCCATCTTTTTCCTATAACTCCTACTGTAACATGTTAAGAAGAAGCACCTTCTATTCTAAAGATGTTTCTGTGGTTCTTGCAATTAGTCCTTAGTACCAGGACATGCCCCCAGCAGTCTGGATTTAAACCCCTCTTTATTCTCAGTAACACAACCTGCATGTGCTCCCACAGTCAAATCGGTTCTTTTTGCAGAGTATCCACACATAACACAGTTTTATTTAGAGGATACAGCACTTTTGTGCTGCTACAGTTACAGCGACTTGCTTGACTTGGGCACAGCACACTTACCAAATGTTTCTTTTGCTAACTCAAGGTCTGACTCCTCTTGTAATTTCTTTAGTCGTAGTTTGTCTGCTAACTGTTCTTCTGGTGTAAGTTCTTTATGTTCCTCTGGTGCCTCTAACTGAATAAAAAAAGGCATATAGGGAGAATGTTATATTTCTTACCCTTGAGCAGAAGTAGTAGAAGAAATCATGTTTTTACCAGTGCCATTTGAATAGCTTACTTCTGCCTGAAGTCAATACACTTCAAGCATGTACAGACCTGAAAACCTTTCCAATGAAGTATAACAATGCCACATTGTTTAAGAAATTGTTCATTTTACAAGAAGTGGGAAGGAACACCTTAGAACTAAAGTTTCACAACTGCATGTTTTATCATGTGGTGCATATAAAAGAAACAGAGATAAGCATTATTTCTATAACTGGTTAAATTACAGAGAAATTAAAGCTAACATCCCCCAGATGGATTAAGTACAAGACAAGTTTGTTTTATCAGACTAGTCAAGATATTTACAGGTCTTGTTCAGCCGCAAAAAAAACCCCGAACCACAACCCAAAGCTGCCCTCTAAATTTTGACACCTGGAAAAAATAAGGACTTACCCTTTTTTTAAGCTCCTCTTGCTTTTTCTTCTGTAGCTTTTCTTTTTCTTTTATTTTTTCTGCTATTTTCTTTTTTTCTGAAACTTTTGGTTCTGTAAAACATTGAACAATACAGCTCTCAAGAGGTCTACCGATTTTTTTTTTTCAGCAACTATAGAATCACTGACCAAATAGAAAGCCACAGAGCTCAATTACTGGAATCTGAACACAGAGAGTTAAAAGACATGCTTTGTCAGAAACAAACCCAACCCTATAAAGTGGGTTTGATTCTTCAGATACACTCAAGACAAAACCAGTGTCTGTTCTGGTGCTGCGTACAGAATCCTGTATTACTTTTAAGTCCTACCTTGTTTTATCTCCGTCTCCTTTACTTCCTCTTCTTCCTCCTCATCATCCCAGTTATCCTACAAAATAAGTTTTAATTACGATTCCTTTACAGATACTTTCTACTCATTTAGACAAGAAAAACAAAGAACAGCAGCTTACATATAACCTCTTTAAATGCTCACATATCCATTAATCTTACATATTGAGTGAGGAAGCAGGGAGGAAGTCGTGAGAGCTGTACGACAAGGGCACGGCTTTTGGGAGTTGACCAGGGTGTTTCAGGATGACTTCTTACCGTGAAAAGGGCAGCTTTTATTCAAAGAATCAGAAAGCTCATGTCAATATAGTTACAAAAGCAAGCTCAAGTCAAATCAGCACCCACAGTAAAACATGAGTTTATTATAATTTCTTGTATTACACATTACAAGATACTGGAATGCCATCGCATGCATGCATGTAGTACAGCCACTGCTGGAAACAGACATCTCGACAGAAACCATTTTAAACCAGAATGTGCTGTCACCACCACCCAAAGACCCATTTCTTCCCAGACACCTGCTCCCCATAGCTGAGTGGCACCAGCATGCCCCTCTCCCCTGAGCTGGGAAAAGCATTCCTGTGGCTGCATGGGAACTGCGACACACAGGTGAACACTAACCCGGTTCTGCTGCCAACACAATGCGCAGCAGACAAGGCTGTGCTGCGGGAGCAGGGAAAGCAGCAGTTAGCAGACAGAGGAGAATGCAGGGGCCCCAGCTGTGAGCAGGAATACCAACTTCTACCAGTCACAAGATCACATTTTTGACCAATGACTACTGCATTTTTTTTAATAAGCAAAGGAACTATCAAAAGACTTCCCACAAACAAATCACTTAAATCATAGAATCATTTAGGTTGGAAAAGACCTTTAAGATCAAGTCCAAACATCAACCCAACACCACCAGGCCCACTAAACCATGTTCCGAAGTGCCTTGTCTACACATTTTTTTTAACACCTCCAAGGATGGTGACACCACCACTTCCCTGGGCAGCCTGTTCCAATGCCTGACAACCCCTTCAGTAAAGAAATTTTTTCTAATATCCAATCTAAACCTCACCTGGTGCAACTTGAGGCCATTTCCTCTCATCCTATCACTAGTTACTTGATAGAAGAGAAGAGGTGTTTGCAGTAACTCTGCCTCCAGTTTTCACCTTCAGCACGTTCAAGATTCATGGTGGTCCTCAGCCACTGTACCACATGCCTTACCGTCAGCGATCACTCACAGCCCTCCTTCCTTTCAGAGCCACTGTCTCCCACTCCTCATGGCCACTGACCTGTACCCAGGTGGATGATCCATGGTTCAAAATACTACATGGTTCAACTGAATACTGAGGAAGCATCATTTTCCACGGAACTGACCTGCCGATGTCACGTGCAGACTTTGCAAGCAGTAATTCTGCAGCTTCTTCCCTGACAGTTACCTGGGTAAGGGTTAAGGGAATATATATTCTTGTCCTAATGCCACTCCAGATTCTAGCAGATGGCCTCCGCATGGAAATCAATACTCTTAAAATTGATCTGAAGTTACATGCTGAGTACCACATGATGTATACACCAGAAGTTAAAGCCAAAAATTCTCACAGGAATCTAATTTTAGTTACCTGTTTCAACTCAGCTTGCAAGCTTAAGAGACCACATTTGACAAGACCTAGTTTACGCAGAAGTCACACATACTGTCAATATGCTGTTATAGGTAAGCTTAAAACCCATAAATCCTGAATTCTGTGATTTCCACCTCACAGCAGTAATGCAGGTGGTAATGCAAGCTATTTATTAATTTCTAAGGGTTGCTACTGGCATGGCAAAATAAAAGACATTGGCAAAAGAACTCAGTATTTCACTGCAATGTGCTGATCCAAGCAAGGAAGACACCCGAGTTCATCTACCAGCTCACTCAAGTTAATTGGCACTTGTAAGGGATTCAGCTTCCCTTCCACATTCCAAGAAGCTGACTTGAATTTGGAGCAGCATTATTTTAGGTCACATCTAATTAAGAGTTTGTTACACCCACTTCTTAAATAGCTCTTTTCATTACTGCTGTATATAGCTTGCTGCCTTATCCCTTGCCCTGTCCTTCAGACAGATCTTAAAATCAAGTATTTTGTGGTGCAAAAACCCAGAGGAAGGGCACCCAGCCCATGATGTAAAGATACTCACAGGACTGAAGGAAACTACGTCATTAGTAAGTTTGGGAGACTGAACAGAGGGTACGTGGGCAAAGACTTCCACGTGATGACAGACACACTCCTTGCCCACAGCAGACCACATCCCTGCTAGCCATGCCTGCACAGGGACAGCACACGACATGATGGCAGTTTCAGCCAGCAAAGCTGGGATGATGAAGCAACACAGAAATAGCAGACCCTTCAGAGGGCAGCGTGACTGCCTGCCATCTGGCCCAACCTGCCCCTGAGCTGTTAGGTGGAATTTAAGATCTTGACTTTAACCGGAGAGATCGTCGACTGCCGGGAGCCTACCCACAGCCCCACCAGCAGGACAACGCTGCTGGAACCAGGGACAGGCAAGCGCGAGCTCAGTGTCATCGGAGGAACACTCCTGCTAGGGCAACCTGCAAGACATCACCATCTGAAGATTCACTCTTCAACCTGGTGTGCTACATGCAGGTCTCCCAGCTATGCTGAATACTCTCTCACTCTTCTCCAAGATTTTTTTTTTGTTTTTAAACAGCAATAGAACATGATTAATATATTGGGCAGTCTTTTTTTTTTTTTTTTTTTTTTACTGGGGCAGGGGAAGCATCCAAATATAGACCCATTTCTGTGTTTTATAAATGCCAGTGAACTCTCTTGGAGGAAAAGAAAATTGCTTCAGTACTGCATCTTTGCATTGATACTATGTAATTCAAAGAGGACATCTTTATTCCAAAACATATCCACTACAGTAGCTTAAAACTTTGAAGTATTTCGACAATACTTATTTACGCATACTTATCTAAACTAAGGCTATTGAAACATCTTCCACTTCATGTAAATAAACCCATGATGAGAGCAGCTCTCTTACGATTTCATATGCTCCAACACATGTACCCTAAACATATGATAATGCACATTATTTCCCCCAAAAAACAGAAGACATGACTGAAAGGTGACAGGTGCTCCAGCATTTAGATTCCCAGCTAAACCTGAATGCTCTCCTTCAAAGCGAAATGACTGTACCATGCCAAAGGCTGTCACCTAGATGACAACAAGCACAGCTCCCAGTTTTGGCTTTGCTAAGCACAGAATTGCCCAAGAGTAAATAGATGAAAATTCCTTGGCAGGAGGCCCATCTTCTGGGAAACTTGTGTTCTGGGTAACACTGGAAAGTAGTTTTGCTACTGATGAAGATGCTAATTTTAAACCTGAGGAAGTCAAAGCTTCCTAACTTAACTGTTACTTTCAGTTCATTTCTAAAAAAATCTTCCAAAATAAACTACAGAATCTGACTATATAAAACATGTTTCGAAATGTGAAGTATCAACCTTAAGACAAACTAATCATCAGAAAAAACTTTGTGCTTCTATTTTAGACCATGTCATTTTTCTTCTGTGGGTGCTTCCCCAAGGTGGACCCTTGCAAACAAGGAATCTAGAGCTGAAGCAACCACCTTCCAGGCTCAGTTCTGTCATCTTTGTTGCTTCTATGGGAAGAGCAAATCAAAGTAAAATAAAACAGCTTTCTTTGCTGGACCAGTCCCTCTCTCTAGATGCAGCTCCAGTACTAAAACCATAATCCTTTAGAAAGAGTTAAGTAGCTGCATTCCTACTACATGTGGGAAAACGTTGTTCCTTTATTAAAACAGCCACAGAAAGCACAGGTGTCTTCAAGAGAGTAACACTTTAGAGTCCAGTTCTCTTGGACACATTCTATCGTAGCAGAAAAGTTTCTCACTTTCAAAGGAAAGAGGAAAAGCAAGTCTCACAGAGACAATAAGTCTAAGATTTACATGTATATATATATATACATATACGTATATAAATTTTATATATATATATGCATATAGTTACATACTGACCACTCTTTCCAAATGACTGTAGCTACTGTATACAGAGATACCTTTACTTATTTGCCTGCTGTAATGTGACACCTACGATAAATTTAATAATTTCCCTGCACCCTATAGTTAAGAAGGAAAATGGACAGCCTGTAACTCACAAAAATTTGTTAATTTTTTTTTTTTTTTAAAGAGAAGATGAACTACTTTTTTCACACTATTTATAAAAAGAAAACCACCCTAAGCTCCAAGGACAACTGTGTAAATGTTTTTCAGAGATTCTGGTAACACAGTCAGGGGCCTGAATAACAAACCCACCAACAAGTCCTCACCCAGTAAGCACCAATACTTTACTCCAGAAAGCTTCATACCTGTTACCATACTACAATGACCACACCATCCCGTGAGACTGTCTACTACAATATCTCAGCAGCTTGATTTGAAACAAAAAGGTCTTTTTCTGTCAACCTATTTCCATTCCTTACAATCCCCAAGCATGTTCCTTGTATGTTCCCTGGCATCATTTTGCTTACTGTCTGTACGAACACAGAGCAAACTGAGGTTTCTGTGGCATCCACCATTCACTCACCTGGCTCACTAAGGGGAAGCTGGAACTAAGTAGGAGAAAACAAGCTTTTAAGGAAGGCCTGCTTTCACAAGTATCAGAAATTAACATCCGCACCTTTTAATACCAATTCCATACAGACATCTCTCTCTGAAACACAGTAAAAATCCATTTCAAATACTGCCTTACGTAAACATATTTTAAGTGATCAGGGCACTACCAAATCTGAAACTGCAGAGTAAAGCTGCTGTGCTTTCCACGTGTGGCAGTGGGGCCTGGGGGGATGTGGGGTGTGTGAAGAAGTAGGAAAAAGTGGTGGAAAAGACATGCTGCGACATGACAGAAGTTTCTGGTCGATAGCAGAAGCACAAATCCAGCACTGCTTTCATTAAATCCAATCCTAATGTCTCACCCAGCGCACCACACTCAGAACTGCAAATCTGAAAGGCTACAGAAAGCAAGGGGAAACCACCTGGCCACAGGAAAGCACCCAGAAGCCTGGCAAGCCGCTGGAAAGCAGCAGGTGGATCCCCCAAAGAACAGGGGACGCCTCTTCAGGCTTGAAAAGCATCCATCTGTCTGTCTTTTTTCCCCCTGGAAGACCCAATGCAGCGGTAACGAGCCTCGGGCAGAAGCACCCGCTCTCAGCGGGGACTAAGGGGCACAGGGCAGAGACCAACTCGTTTTCCACGTGGCATTTTGACTTGTCATCTGTAACCGACCGCTGCCCTTTCGGACCACCAACGCCCGAGAGTCGCTTCTACACGGGCGGAGCCGCCGCCGCCCCCCACCTCTCTCCCGGCGGAGACCCCCGCCGCCTCCCCAGCGCCGCGGGGCCCGGGCACCGGCCTCCCCCCGGCCGCGGGCTGCGGCCTCGCGCACCCGGACTTGGGGCCCCCGCGCGCGCCGCCGGGGAGGGGGGCTTCTGTACGCCACATGTCCCGCGCCCCACCGCGGGGCGGGGATTCGGCGCTGGGCTC
>JAVJGG010000002.1:23931716-23982672 GCA_035590195.1 Aviceda cuculoides
CCGGCGCTTGCAGCAGGCACAGTGAGGCTGCCGCGCCAGAGCGGCTCCAGCCAGCGCCGCGCGCGAGGCACGCCGGGACGACGGCGGACTGCCTGCCGGCAGCGCGCTCTCCCCTCCCTCCTCGCGAGTCCCCGCCCACCGGCGGGCGGGGCGCGCCGCCATGACGGGAGTGCTGAGGGGGGGCTGCGAGCCCGAGAGCAATCCCGATCCCAGTCCCGGTCCTGTTCCCGATCCCTCTCGGGCGGGCTGAGGAAGGGGAGCGGGGCCGCCCTCGTCCTTCATCCTCCGCCGCCCCAGGCCCCGCAGGCGTGGCGCTCTTCCCGAGGGAAGGCCCCTTCCCCGCGGGCTCTGAGGCGTTATCGCGGAGCGACAGCTGCGGCGTGAGGGGAGACTCCCCCGCCCCGGGGCCCGGCGGGCAGATAGCCCCTCTTGTGAGCGCTACCCCCAGAAGGGATGGGTCTGGCAGTAGCCGCTGAGAGAGATACAGGTTGGTTTCTTTCCTGTGGTGGAATGTGTCCACGCAAGAGGAATAAAGCAGGCAGCGTTCTGAATTACAGCTCCTGTCCCTGGAACCGCTGTCCTGGCATATTGCCCTCTGAAGAAGAGGGAATAAGCTCTGTTACAGTAAGAGTTTTTATGCCCGGCACATGCTACTATCTCAAATCACAGGTAAGGTTAAAGCAGCAACATTTCATACCTGCATAACTACTCTGTACAGGGAAGCTGCTGATTTTCACACACTCTTCACACCACTATTGTACAAAGAGCCTGGGGAGTCAGCCCCAAACCTGAAAACTGTCCTTCCCCAGTAACGACAAAGCTTGGGGCAGTGTGGGCTGATTCCTCACACCCTTTGCAGATGGCAGGGCTTTTAACACAAATTGACTTAATACCACAAAAAATAGCATCAGCGTTGAGAAGCAAGCCTCAGACAAGGTGAACGTTGCCACCTGACACTTCAGTGACTGCCTTCTCCTGTTCTTGTTTGCTTAGGCTTCATCCTCTGATACTGCAGACTGGCTGGTCTAGGACAATAAAAGAAACACTCTCATTCAAAGACTGGGTTTCTAGGTATGGATTCTTGAAAATACCTTAAGAAGTGGACACAAAAATGGAAATATGAAGGGATAGAAAAAGGGGGAAATAGTTTTAAGATTTTTTCTAAAAAAGGAGAAAATCCTATTAAAGTATGTATCAGGGAATTCATCTGGGAGTTACCCTCATATCTGGTCTGAATTTATCCCCTTATCTTTGCTGCCATGTCTCCTTTTTTCCTTAGTGAAGAAAAAGCGAGAAGCACACTCTCTTGAAGATCCTATACCCACTAAAAATACTAATGTGTGATTCAAACAGAGCAAAAGGCAAAGACTGGGAAAACACCCCAGTTGTTGACCACTAAACTTCCTTAGCTGACTTTCCTTCAGCTGACTCAGATTCTTCTTTTCCTTTCTTAAAATGTTAGCAGTACTGATGAGTTAAACGCTTGTTGCTTTTCAGTCAGTCCAGAACTGTTTGATTCTATGAATATGGCTATTTTAAAGTATTCTGGGATCTGTGTTATTTAATAATGTTTAGCAGTAATAACATGAAGATCAGCATCATCCCACTAAGGTACCTTGACAGCATGCCTCTTACCTTGCTGAGGGACTTGTATGCACTACCTCAGGAGCACCGCTGTGCCATCTTGGATGTCTTCTTCCCAGAAGCATTGTGATTCTGACACAACACTGAAATAATTTCCAATTGATAGATATACTGGAGACTGGACAAGAAGCAAAAACCACAAATCCAGAAGTTCCACCTAGCAAGGCCTGTGTCCACCTGAATACTGCTCTGCCTTCAGCTGTTTTTTCAATTCAGAGGACTTTGCGAGTGGGATGTGTAAAAGCTCATCTGCCAATACTGTTATCTAAACATCTTTCACACGGACTGGACTTGTCAGCAAATAATCTAATCTACCTCAAATTATAATAATGTACATTACTGTATTGGAAGAAGGCGTAGCCTCATGAAGCTAGGTGAGAAGATAGAAGATCTGATTATCAATGTATTGTTGAGTAAAGAGCTGTATCGGTGACAGGACAGTGCATTTCTCCAGGTGTCCAGCAAAAGCGATGAATAAAGTTGGTCAAACTCCCAGGTGAGGACCCACTTCCTCTGCTACTGCAGTAACCCACCCAACAGCCTGGGGGAGGCTTTCAGGCTGGCTGCATTTGGTCACTTCTTATGGTCCTGCTGGAAATGCGCTAACATAAGTAATTTAATGGAATGATTATATTGCTGAGTGGGAGAGAGAAGAAAAAACAGTTGAAGTCTGATGCCTGAATGTTGCAATAAAGTGTCTCCTAATTCCCTAAATAATAGGATAAGTGTATAGTAAAGGTAGATTATGACTTAATCTAGCTTTCAGGTTTGTGATCAGCCAGGAAGAAACATGGGTGGCTGGCTGTGATAGAGCTACGAGCAATAGTCTAGCAGCCAGAATACGCTTTAACAATTTATCCACGTGATGCTGTTTAGGGTGTGATTTTTTTAGCTCAGAGCCCTGAGGAATCATGCCCTTGTGACCACAAGAGTATAGGAGAGTCCTTTACCAAAAACTTCAAATGCAGTAGCTGACCTTAACCAAATGGAGCAGAAGTGTAAAGATCATCAACTACTCTTGTAGGTGTCCACAAATACAAAACTCTGTCCTGGGACTGAAAACAGACTCAAGGGATGGAAAGACTGTAGTCCCACGACACAAACCCACCTGCAAGTCATCACTCTTCTCCATCCTCCTCCCCACCGATCCCAGGGAACGTTTTATTTTGAAACTCTCAGGCCCCTTTAGATAGCTCTGCCCACAAGACTGAGGGAGAGAGACCTTGGTGGCTCCAGAGCTCTGGTTCAGTCAGAGGTAAGCAGACCTGATGATGTTTGATGCTCCTCATTGTTTGGATGTTGCTGATGGAGCAGGTTAGAAGTGAAGGACACCTTTATCTCGGGATTAAACACCAAAGCCATGATGCACCTGGGGGCTACAGACCAGGCGCCCCTGAGCCTCCTCCAGCCAAGCTTTTCAGTGGTATGTTTCCTTCCACCTTGTCAAAGAACATCAAATACATAAAAGCTGGAAACATTAACTTCACCCAGTTTACTTCACTGCTACCTCCCAACTCTGTGATTTCTGTGAGAATCTGAGCAATTAAGTGGAAAAGGAGGATATATTTTGTCTGAAGATAATCAATTTAGAAGAGCATGTGTCTTTCAAATGACAAGTGGAAGGATCTATAATACTATGATATATGTTGGGTAGAAAAAAAATATTACTTCCAAATTTATCATCCTTTTTTTGTTGTTACACATTTACAAGGCAATATAAATAAGAATAGAGACATAGCTATAGATCAAATTATGTCCTAAGTTACATCCTCACCAAGTCTACACAGAGTTTCGTAAACTCAGTATGCTGTGAGGATAATTATGAAACTGCCAAGAACTGTGCAATGATTGGGAACATGTTAATTATAAAAATATTATGTATTTAGACAGCACATTTAAAGTCACTTAAACATTTGGATTAAAACAGTTAAGTATTATTCCCATTGTATATATGAGGAAATTAAGGCACATAGGAATAAAATCCTGCTCAGCACAGCTCTTGAGTCAGAGGAACCAGTACCTTCTAGGAAACCAAACAGTTCTTATTTTGGAGAAGTCTAAAGGTTTCTGTTTAGGAGAAGAAACTAAGAAAAATGAGACAGATCAGGCCTTGTGGTCGTTTTACAAAAGACAGCCACTGGAATATGTATCACATATTGAAAATCAGACTCAAAGCAAGACCATCTTAAAAGAATCTGCTCTAACGATTTTAGTACATAAACCGCATCTATTCTTTTTCTTGTTCAGCCTCCAGTGTCCTTAGCTTTTAAAACACACATACATAACAATTCTTTTCCTTCTGTTTTAAAGGCTGAAAACTGTCTGAGACTGAGAAATGTCTTGCTTTACAGAAAGCTGAGTCTTCAGTGAAGGATGATAGCAGCTAAAAATCATAAAAACAGTAGCCAGAGCATAAATATTTAATATAAATCTTTATGGTTCTATATACTAGAAACGATTGCAGAAGAAACACAGATTTGTAGAACATGAGTTCTCTTCCAATAGTATTTTACAAGATTCAGCCTATCAGTACAATGACATTTTTGCAAGTATAAAAAAAATAAAGCAGAACAGTTACATTACACGGTCAAGACAACCAAAATAGTGATGTGCTTCACAAAATCTATACAAGTTAATCCTTAGCAGACCATCCTTGCTTGCTTCCAAACAAAAACGCTTGCTGCCAATGTTTTGGAGTTTTTAAATTTTTTTTCTTTTTTTTTTTTTTTTTTACAAAATTATGACTACTAGCTAAGAAAATGATGCACCTATGCTACTGCTCACCAGCCATTGATCAACTTGTTTAGGATTTGATTTAAGTATCAAGAACCTAAGATGCAAATCTGACATGATGTGGGTTTGATGTAATCAAATCTTTGAGAGCAGTCCTTTAGCGTCTTCAAGATATACAGTGGCAATGTTCTACAGCTGAATGAGTTTCATGTGACTATTTTTTCCAGAAAAATTGTCTTCCTGTGAACCTCCACTTAGCTTCCACTCCCCAGCAGCTTTAACTGATCTAAGCCCTAGAGCCCTCGTTGCCACTTTTTCCTCTATTCTGTCATGGTTAGTTTTCAGCTGGATCAGCTCCCGGCACAGGCTTACCATGCGGCTGCATGAGCACCAGTGCTGGCAGAAGGAAGCAGGTAACAAGTGTGACCCAGGGAGGGAAGGAAAAGTAGGAGAGAAAGCCTCTCAGTCTTCATTCCATCAGCCCAGACTGCTGGGGAACTCTGCTGCAATCCCAGGTTTTCTTGCCAGTCTTCACATTCCGACTTTGTACTATTCACAGAATGGATTTTAAAGTCCCTTTTAACTCCAGTCCTCAAAAGCAATCATTTTGCCTGAAGATACTGATGAAACACCTGTGATGGATTACTTCTCCCAGAAAGAGGCATTTGTTTTCTAAAAACAAAGACATTTACCTCATTCGCAGGACGTGAGGGCCATGAACAATTAGCTGTGCACTGCAGTCTGACACTCACCTGTGTGACTGAGATTGCTTTATTTCTTCTTGTATCGGTCTTTGATAACTAGTTTAAAGAAGTTTAATGGCATCACACATGGAATTGGCATGACTGCAGATCAAAGGAACTATCTGCTGTCTTTGCCACACAGATCCATAGAAGCTCTTTCACCAGAAAAATACTGCTTATTTAACTTAATGCTCTACTTGCAGTGGAAGACATTATTTTAATATAAGTGATTAGTTTCTCTTTGCACCTGTTGGAACAAACTTGTCCAACTGAGCCAATATCATACCACTAGGTATTGCCAGTTTTAAATTTTTTTTTAATTGACAGTAGATTGTGAATATTTGCTTTCTGGCCTTGACTTCTTGAGTTCTATTAAATTCTAATTTAGCTATCTGTACTAGATACATTTCAACTATGCAAGCATTAATTTTACATTGAAATTTTAGCTTTGCAAAGGTCTGCTCTCCAGGTCCTTCAAGTGGAACATACCAGGAGCAGAGCACAGTGAGGCAACGAAAGAAGGCACAGTTAACTTTTCTAATTCCCGACACTTAGGCGTACTCAGTGCTACTCCAGTCCTCACTCAGAAGCAAGAGGAATGACAGCAAGGGTCATGTGACTGGTTCAGTAGCCACAATTCCCTGCGATACAGGCATCTTATCACAGGCAGGGGCTCGCCTTTGTTTTCCTATAAATTGTGAAGTTATGAATCTCATAATCTACTTTAATATACTAATGTTACGTGGTTGATTCAAAAACAAAGAGGAACAAAGGGTACAATTTGCAATGCGATGCTATAAGGAAGCCAGAACCAGGAAGAAAAAGAAAGGAATATGGGTATTTACTCAGCAGAGTCACAATATTTTTGTGTTTCTGGACAGCTTTCCTTACCGAACAAGCAAGCTCTGCTGTTAAAGGCAGTTTCAGACTGCAGGCCCGCATTACTGTTCTGCTGGTGGCAGACGGGTTGATGAGGTTTCCATCCACTCCACCTTCTCCTCATACACTCTTTCCTGGTCCCTCTTCCCATCGGGGCTCAATGTTTTTTCAGCTGCACCAATCCAACCATCAGCACGACTGCCCTCAAACTCAGACATTGGAAAACTGCATTTGGGGAGCGGGGACAATGTGCTATGAAAAGGACACTTGCTTCTCACAGCGAGCGAGAGCAAACTGTTCCAACAGCTCTGCTGCCAGTGGCAGAGTGACCCCACACCACACTCTGTTCTCCTTCAGCACAGCACTCACTTAAATGCATTATCAAAAATAATCAGGTAAGTGCTTTGTTTAAAGAAGATATGTCTCCTTAGCATGCCTTTGGTTGATACCACTCTTGTTTTGGGAGATTTTTAATCGGGTCTTGAAACATTCAGGCTTTCCGATACTTTTCAAAAATCATGGAGAAATGTTTTCCTACACAGATGTAAGGTGAAATGAACCAAAGGTGGAAAGGAAGCCAATAACACCAAGTTGAATGCTATTCTAGCTATATAGCAGCTTAAGGAAGAAAAAAAAAAAGATTGAATGTGCATTGCCAAAATAAGTATGAAAGACATTATTTTGCTGTCAGAACCAAGAATGCTCAAACCTAGAACAGAATACATATGGACATGTAAAATTAACACACGATTACCACGATTAAGCAAAAGACCACAAATGAAATCATTAAGAACTTTGGAAATAGGATGTTGTGTTTTCTAAAAATACATAAAATTGGAATAAATGATACAGCTACAAGATTAACAGCTTAAGTTGCGCAATTCTACATTCAAGACTCAAGTAATGCACATAGTTGAGACTCCCCCAGTTATCAGTGTCAATTTTGATGTGCCCAATTTGATCCAGGCTCATGTCAGAGAAACAGTTAAGTCTCGCCCTTGAGACTAAAACCTGGTAGATTATAACTTTGCTTCATGCAAAGACTGTTTATGCCAGAAATATTTGACATTTTTAGGAACTTATATTTTGAAGAAGGTAGACTCATTCTGCAAAGAAAGTTCAGAATGATAAATACCAGACTTGCAGCACATTAAAATATTAATATTTAATATGTTTACTAAGCAGTCTGTTATTTTTGTTGTGCATCTATGTAGAACTAAATACCTCAATTTACATTTTGATTTCCCTTACTGATCTGATCATCACAACACAGATACAGCTGTAAAGTGCAATGTATGCTTTGGTTTCCTTAACTAAAGAAAGCACTTTTAGAATGGTTTTAGCCAAAGATAGGACCCACGTGTTTAAGGACATTATTTGAACAGATGATCATCTCTTTTTACAGTCAGAGAAAAGCAATGAACTACTTAACAAAAATCGTTCTGTTCTGGTAGACTAGTGAATTTTAAAGCAGTTCTATTATGTCAATTACTTGGAGAAATTTGGAAGAATTCCACATTAAACAAGGATTCACTGTTAAACTAATTTAAAAATCTGAGATTTAGATTTACATTTTAACGAACAACTAAAAAATAGTTGGCAAACCATGTAGCAGTTCAAATACAAGCTGACCATTTTCAAAATCTATAAATATTTCCAGAACCATCTTGCTGACATAAAAACAGGAAGGAACGGGGATGGTTACAGGGTTCACACGTCTGCGCAAAAGCATATATAAAGGTAATGTTATGTACATTTTATTTCAATAAAGACATAAGACAAACAGCGTAAAGATGCCCAGATGCCCTAAAGATAAATACATTTAAAAGATTCTCATTAAAATGAATCTGTAGTATTTCTTTCCTGCAAGCAAAATACCTTTCTTTAAATACAAAAAAAATCAGTATTCTGAATTGCAAATGTTTTCACTTTTTTGCAGAAAATCTGCCATGATGGTTTTCTTTTTTAATGAATAAGGATTTTCCACAAAACAGGCTTGTTCTACATGCTAATTTTTTTAAACAGTTCAGTGACACAATGTGCTAGCTACATACACAACAGATAATATAGTAAGAAAACACTCAACCTGATGAAAAGTTAAAATCTTCATTAATACACTGGAAAAAGTTGACATAACTCATGCCTTTTAAAATCAAAAATACAAAAATTAAATGTTTTCCTAAAAAGATTTTCCTTATTTTAAGGACTCATTTGAAAATGAAGCTGCATGTAATTTGTACAATAAAATTGTACAAGTAAACAGGTAATATACATAAAAAATTAATTGACATACTTCTCAATTATCAGTTGTCCACCTTTAATTTCCAATACTGTACTTTCTTAACAAGCATACAAAATATCAAACTTCTCTTTAGAAAAAGTGCCGTTCTGTGACATCTTTTACACAAAAACAGTCTGAGCCTGTGGCGTGTTAATGCAGTCGAGAGGCAAAGCATCCTAACTTTTACAAATTATACCTTCCATAAAAAGCCTCCTGAAAAGGAGATTACACACCATTATAAAAATATCAACCTCTTGTAGTAGCTGCATTAGAGAACCAAGGCTGAAAGACTATTTCCATATAGCATAGAAAACCACTATGATAGCAGACTGACTGCGTCGGTGGCGTGGGAGTGTACTGTACCACAGGATTATGCATAGTTACTGCCAGGTACCTTCACTGTCACACAGAGTTTAAAACTGATTGTAATGCAGAGTGTCACAGGGGTACCATCAGCCCATGCAAAACATCTTAAAATACTGAGCCACTGTGCAGAATACTTCAATCTTGGAGGAAACAGAAGGCAGCAGTAATTGAATTGCATCAAACCTAAGAGGTGACCGAAACTAGTTCTCCTTTCAAGATTTGCATGCACAGCATAGTCTGAGGTATTCCTTGTCCATCAGTTGTTTGTGCCACTGCAAGATATTGTCTGTCCAGCGTACATGCCATCACAATGGTTTAAAATATTCTGAATATTAGTAATTCTTATATTCTTCTTATCTAGCCAGTCTCTTGATTTTTGAAAAGATTTCAACTACAGTAGAATATTACAGAAAGAAAATATAAATGCAGGGTTTTTCTTTCTAAATGAAACTTACATGGACTAAAACTAGAGAATATTTTTAAACAAATATACAGTATGCAGGCAGACGAAGCAGGAAAACGGCCATCCAACTGTTTAATAAAAAACTAAGAAAATTTGGCTATTTCCAGAAAAACTATGAAGCGCCTCAACTAAAAGGAATGCATAATGAAATTCTAATCTAATACAGGTCAAAAATGTAAAAAGGTTATAAACCTTAACAGGAAAAATAAAACAACTTTTACTGGCCATTCCTGTTGAAATGAGAATCTTAAAAGTAACAGAAAAGTGGCTACAAACCCACTTAGAGCACCGAACAGAGAGAAAATAAGAGTCCATTTTCAATCTCTGTTATATCATAAAATCCTGTGTTTCTACAGGTCAAACTGCTGGTGGCAGAAACAGAATTCTTTATAAACTGCAGATGTCCTGTACATAAAAAAAATTCATTGGAGTTGCACTAGTTCTAAAGACTTTTCTGTTCTAGCCTACCTACTGTGTTGTACTGTATTGTACTGAATGTATTCAATCTCAGATATATAAAGTCTCTTTCTGTAACCCTTGATTATTGTTGGGCACCAAAGATAAGAAAAGCAAGACGGGGTACAAAAATGCAAAATTTCAACAGTAATGGCAATGTTTTGTTTTAGTCCAAAAGGGTCCTGCATTTTCTCCCCCTTCAGTAATTAGACAAAAGGCTTTAATCTGGGGGTAGCAAGTCATGCAAGCGAAATCTGTCTCTGATGTGAGGTCGGACATCTTCGTTCTGTAGCAGGGGGGAAAAAAAAAGTGCGGGTTTTAGGAGAATGAACACATCTATAAATCTGATTTTAACAGGGTCAATTTTCTAACACCAATATTTTACTGTAACGAAATATAAGCCACGAATAGATGTCATTATAAGAGACTTACAGAAATAACTACATAACATTCACAACAATCGAGGAGTACTTTATTTGCATTTTAAGAAAAAAGGCACACATTACAGCCAACAATAGGCATTATTTAATCTAAATGCCTACAGATTCTCAATTTCATTATGGTTGATGTTACAATTCTCCATTTCTTGATTAAAAGCACAGTTAGAAATAATGATAGTCTGCCTTTTGCTATGTAAGTCCTTGTGCATACATTGAAATACTGCCCAGAGTATCCTTTTCAAAAAGAGACATACATGACTTTCAGCAGTCTAAATCTCAGTGACTCAAAACATCTTAAAATATGTGAAAATACTTAAAAGAGCTAACTAACGTTTTCGGGTGGGCGGGGTGGGAGAGCCAAATAAAGGAAACACTTACCAGCTCTACAAGTTTCTCCAGAAATGGAATCAATTTTAGGAGTTCGTTGTCATTTTTATCCATAAACCAGCTTTCTATAGGAATTCCATTTGAAAGCTAAAGTTAAAAACAAACAAACAAAGAAACAAAAAAACCAAAACAAACCATCAACACATGATTTATACTTAATTAATCTAAAAATATGACTTGTGAAATAGCATTTTGGGCGAAAAAAAATGTTTCCAAGCTAGGGTTTATTCATACATATTTTCTGCTGAAGTTTGTATTAAAATTCACTTCCAAAATATCTCCTTGCTTTGCATACAACACTACAAAAAATTTCCACATCAAAGCTGAAATAGAACTAGCTCTAGAAGTTCTGCTGAACTGAAAAGCATTGCTATTTTGAGAAAATTTTATGTTAAAACACACATGGATACTAACTGTGTACTGGCAAATGAGGCTAAGTCAAACAGGTTTTTGGTTTTTTGCTTCTCTAATGTAGGTGAGACCTTAGAGATCATACTCTGCACTTCTTTATCTATATAATAGGACTAACTGGAATAGTAACATACCATACTTCTGGGAAAATCTAAATCATAGGGTATAACTTTGTAACATTTAAGCATAAGCAATTTTCACAGCTGTGTGTCTTTCAACCAGTGATTTGTTCTTAATCATTTCACTAACATTAAAAACTAAATCCACAATAGAGTCCAAGCAACAGACTTAGCAGACTGGTGGTTTCCTTAGAAAAGCTGAATGAGAAGTAAAGCCGGCTGGTTATATACTCTGTTCATATAAGAAGTCACTTAGTTTGCACTTGATCAGCTCTTCACAAAAATCAAAGAAAACCAAGCAAACCTGAGTGATTTGTTACAGTTTGGCACAAAACTCAAGTAAGAAGTTAAAATGTAGTGTTTCACTGGCTTCCTTCAGAAAGTTGTTTGGTGTATCTGAGAAGTTTGCTGACAGCAGCATCCTTACCTGATAGGCAAAGGCTTGCGGTGAATTGTCAATTATGATCGTTTTTGAAAGATCTCTACCAAGAATGTTTAAATCCTTTATGTAATTTCCTTGTACACAAACACAATGCTCACGGAAAAGTCGATGCCTGTGATGAAAGTAAAATACTAATTAATGAGACAAATTACATCTACATTGCATATGGAAAAATAAAAGTTAACTTGGCCAAATGTTACCCAGCTTTTTTCTCTTTTGATCTACTTAGCTCATTTTAAAGAATTGTTCCCTTTTTCCATTGTCTTTTGAGCTTTTTGCTGGTAAAATTACTTGTTAAGGTGATTTTATATTAATGTAGTACTGCAGGCGGTTGTTTGTATTTAAACAGAAAAGCTCAACTCAGATATAACAAATATTTGTCAACAGGGTTTTCCTTTCTAACCTTTTTTGCAGATGGATTGACAAAGGGACACAAAATACTCAACTGATTTTGCGAGGCCCCAAGATCAGAGATTAGTTCTGCACGGGAGCCAATTTGTCGGGTTTTATTATTTTGTTACAACTGTTACAGTACACGGCCTCTCTATGCCACTGCATGCTAGAACACAAACTATCAGAAGAAATGTTTTCTTTTTTATGCTACCTTTGTTTGCAATTAACCTATTTCAGTTATTAGAGCTTGAAAAAAAGCCTTGAGGCCAAAACATTCCATCAACTTCTTCCTTTCCAATTAGTCTACTCCCTTTTAATTTATTACAGAAGAAATGGTTGGATAGACTAAAAGGACTCGTTAAAAAAATACCAGGAATAAAACTCACATTTCATGAAATACCAACGTAATTATAATTTAAAAATAAATTGTAAACTAGACAGATTTTGAGTTTTACAGAGTTGTATTACAATGCAGTTTCTTTAAGTCTGCTTATATTTTTAAATGAAGTTTTTAGAAGCTGTACATAGTGTGCTTAATTTCATAAAGGGGTTGAGTTCCTAATGTTGCTATGGAGGAAAATAAGCTGATGCCTCAGCAGCGAATGAATTTATATATAGATTCTGAGTCACACGTGTGGAGTGCCTGACAAGTCTACCTTTAGGCTAATGCCAAAACTAATCAAGCCTTGATGTCAGCTTTTCAGTGGCACATGAATCACAACTAAATTCATGCATCACATGAATCTTTCTGCAAATTCTTAGAATACTGTTTGGCTGTACATTTTATTATCTTTTTCCTGTTCCTAACGCAGTTAAAACTGCAGTCCTGAATCATACGTATTAGGTTCTTGAAGAAAGATTTTTAACGCTACGATGCGCACTTAGAGACTGTAAGTGCAAATATCTTACTTGTTCATGTGTCCCATTTGTCTGTGTGATTCAGCTAGGCTCAGATATTCCAGTGATTGAAAGTATTTGAAGGTCTAGTTTTGTTTGCCTGTTCAAAATCCAGTGGCAAGTAAGTTTACCAAAACCAAACTAGGATTCTGTTGTGCGTGCCACAAAAACAAGCAATAAGATGACCATCCCTGGATGAAACCTAGTGAACAGTTTATCTTTACTCTCTTAAGGAAATGAGTTACGATGTGCCTAAACTACCAAGTGAAAACAACAGATGCAACCGCTGTCTCAGTCCAAACGGTAATTTTATTATGCGTGTCAAGAAAATAAAGTTTTCACTGAAGAATATTACAATAAAATGACGCAGGGAAGTGATTTGCCCATGATGTCCCAGGTACAGAATTTATACAGTTCTGACTATAATCAGGTACAGTTGTTTACTTCCCTTACTTGGGACACCCAATGTAGGGTGAATCCCTGACAAGATCCCTCTTTGGTTTCAACTTTCCCCACATAACAGTCCACCTTCCAGATGAGAATAACGGAAAGAATCTCATGAGGCAGAATTTCTTTAGGCCTTAAGGAACTGTTCTTGAGAAATGCCAAGCACTTCCAAACAAGGAACTGTTCTTGAGAAATGCCAAGCACTTCCAAACAAAGCTCAGTATTAAGAAAAGAAATTAAAACCCAAAACAACTCTACTACAAAACCCACAAACAAATTATTTTGTGATTGAATAAGAAATAAAAACATGCTGATTGTAAAGATAACTATAATAATTTATAAACAAATCAAGTCTGAATAGTTTAAAAGTAGTCTAATACTCAGTTCATTTTCTTTATCTGTAATGTGTATTCCAAAGCAGCTCAAACACATTTTTGATACCTAAGAGATCGTTTTCCATGAGCAAGCCTAACATGCTACAGCGAATGCATGGGTATGGTTTTTGGCCACAGAGTGCAATGTAAAGCTGCCTGGGTTTATCTTCTCACCAAAGCAATAACTCAATCAACTTCATTTTTCTCTCACTCTTAGTCCAGACAAAACAACAAAGAATCAGTTTAGTGAGACACACTGCAATAGCAAACATATCATAGTCACTTTCTTCATCACATTTGTTAGGAAATAGTACTTAGTTTGCTTACAACAGGTACGTTCACAATTTTTTATTTTTACCTGACCAGTTGCTTTTTAGGGTCTAGTATGTTCAATAACTTGTCTGCATACACCTTCTTAGAAGCAGTAAAAAGAATGATCTATGGATTAAAGGGGAAAAAATAATTATTTTAGATATAAGTATGTGAATATAATTTTAAAATGAAATTCAAAGGTAATGTCTAATTGTTTTTACCTCATATATCTGAGACATACGTTCCAGAAATTCTCGGAAGAATGGCCTTAACCGGACATAAACCTGAAACAGAGATGGAATTTATTAAAGATCCGAAATATTTCAGCTGTCACACGCACTACTAAGTATCAGTTTGTAAAGATTAGGTCAAAATGAGCATTATGAATACAATAAACAGCAAATATTAACATCCTACAGAATAATAACTCAATTAAAACAATATTAAATTAGCTTGCAGCCTAAGCAGCTGTAAATGAAAGCATAAGATGATAAAATTAGGCTTAGAAAATTTACTGGAAAATTTGATGGAATTAGAAATAATTTTAATTAAAATATAAAAGTTGGACAATCTCTAAAAGAAAAAATGAAACTAGTTGCTTTGACTGAAGATTTTGAATTGAATTAGCTTTCACCGGCTGGGCGGCATCAGTTCAATTACTACATAATGTGTGCCAGCACATAAACTGAATAATCTTCTTAATAACCTTCTTCCACTAAGAATTACACATTGAATATGGGGGTGTCAGAAGTGATTTAGGGAAGGGGGCGGGGGGGGGGAAGGCTTCAGCTGTTTTCAAATTTCCATAAATTCAAATTCCACTGGCAGAGAACTGCACACATACATAAATTATTCCCTGTAAAAAATTGTAGACTTGTGAGAAGAGATACCTAGTTAGGAGACTTCTTCATCTCTCTCTGATTTAACTCAAAACAGAAGACTTGGGCTCACATGGAAACGTCTGTGTAAATCTGTAGCTTCAGGGCCATGGCCCAACGCCATGGCAGATGTGAGGGCACATATCAAGCACTATTCTATTCCTGTGGCACAACATTCAAATTTACATTTGAATGATGACCTGGTGTGGTGTTTGGCATGGATCTGGACTTGACCTAAACCAGCAGTGATGACACATGCCAAGGGGTGGACATGACAACGTTATGCTCTGCTGACTTTTCTTTTTGGTTCAGAGATTGCCCACATATAGGATTACAGAGTTTTGAGGAAAGAGTTACTAAAATATCCAGAAAGAGAAAGGAGTGTACTGAACTTCTTTTAATTTCAACCAAGGTAATTTCAGCTTCATCAATTTTTTAACAGCCAGTCAGGAATAGGCTTAAATTTACCTTCGAATCACAGTAAATCTCCACAAAGGCTTTGTATTACTTACACTGAACTGTATCAAATTTATACGTGGACACAACCAAGTGACCAGAGGGGAAAAAAAGGGGAATAGTTTAAGTGAATACAAAATCTAATGTTGTTAGCACATGCTACAATATATCATCATCCTTTAAAGGAAGCACATATTTCTAAACCAATGTGAACTTCATTATTTAGCTTAAAATTTGGTAAGGCTTTTATTTGTTTCTTTCTTAAAGTGTCTAAAGTTCTGACTTGAGTTTGCAGAGTGACCAATTTTCATTCTTTTTTTTTTTCCACTAGGAGCAATCACCAAATCAGACAATCTGATCACGTCTGGTAATAGGATCTCTCTACTTCTGGCATGTGAAGATACATTTGTTGACTATGCAGACAACGTCTACTTCCCTTTGCATTCTGGCAAACCCACATTTGGAGGCAAGCAAGTAAGTATTCCTCAAATTGGCTATCAAGAACGGTTTGGAGAGACCGCAGCCAGTGCTTGACAGGTTTCTGGGCTGCATTTAACCAAGATAATTACTGAAAAGCCAACTTTCTAAATACAGAGTTGACAAGTGTGTCTTCACACCATGTCTTCTGACGGCACTAAAATCTTTGTGAAAATGACACCTCATCTTGCCATAATAAGGTAGTGAAGTTTTGCTCAAAGACTGGATGACATGTTTACCTTACCACAAGAACATATGTAATGAATTAACGCAGAGTCTCCAGGTGATCAGACGTTAACTAACATTCAAGTTGTCTGTGATTGTAGATTGAGGGCAAATTGTTCACTCTGAACGTTTGCTCTCTACCTAGCAAGCACATAACGCAGCTAGCAACCTCCCTAGTTGTAACCCAGAGTTTAAGGGAAGGTAAGTTTTAATTTGCAAATGGCAAAAGGATTATTCTGTTCATGCCATTTTCCCTGAGTAAATATTTACTTTATTGTGACCTAAATCTCTCTCTTCAAAACTAAAAAAGTAAGTCACAGAAAGGATATTGAATGTTTTCACTGCACACAAGATAACAGTTGCTAATAATGGTAGGTAAAGAGGATGATACTTGGTTCTAAGTTTTCTTCAAGAGCTTGATTTCAAATTAACAAGCCTATTCTCTGTTATGGAAGAAACAGAGATGTCATTTAAGAAACAGTCTCTTCAACATCTCTTCTACAAACTCTCCTGGCAACCAAAGCAGTAAGCTAAGGTATCTGTTGATATTTCAACTGCCGCTAATATAAATAAAAACATTTTCTATGTAATTTATTGTTCCTTTTAAATCTGGATTGAATTATGTTGGTCACAATGGCCAGTTAAAAGAATTTAAAAAATCATTCAACTGGATCAGAGAACAGTTATGGCTGCTTGGGCTCCTCACATGTGCACACTCTTTCTGGTTTATTTTTTAGTTTGTTTAGCCTGTGGATAATTGCAGCATCTTTGTAACATGTTCTATTTTAGATTACTGCCACGTAATTTTAAGTGTGTGTCTATCTTAATACAGTATCTATCTTAATATCAATCTTTCTCTAGGAATATAACATGTGAATGCAAACAAGAAATCCAGGGAAAATAATTTCTTTGTAGAATATGTATTTCTAATTACAGCTTACACACACACATATATAATTCAACAATGACATCGATGGCAGATTCACTGCTCTGTCTTTACTGGTTTGTGACACTCTGGCACAACATAAGGCAGCCACATCATTACACTGAGCTACGACGAGCTGACACACTCCGGGTAACCAAAGTAGAAGAATTAAGTAATCGAAGTAGAACAAAACATATCCATCACTCCAATGATTAGATCTAACATGAAAGATAATTTTTGAAAATATAGATAGAAGTCTAATAATAATTTTCACCGTTTTTAATGATTTAAAGTTTGTCAACAGAGATACATGATATCATCTACTTCAAAGTGACTTATACTCATAAATAAATAACATATATGAAAAGCCCTCTCAAAGATTTTTGGTGGGGTTTTTTTGTTTGTTGTTCCCCCCCAAATGATCATCATATCCCATTATTTCAATAGCAATAAAACTTAAACATGCAAAATCAAAACTGTCATTCAATGTCCTCTTTGTTTCCAATACACAGGACTTTAATTCTTTGAAGGTGGAATTGGAAGGAAACATTATTCCTTTCATGCATTAAAAACCCCAACAAAAGACATGTATTCCACTTGGTGTCAAAATCTCTGAAATCACACTAATGAATTTCAGTATACCTGTAACATCTCTCTCCACCTGATGATTCTACCATCATTTTACAAGGTGAAAACCAGAGACAGGTTAGTTAACTTGCCCATGTGAAGCTGCACTTACCCACTACACTTCCGAGATGAGCACTCTGCAGCATGGGAAGACCCCCTGCCCAGCCCAGCTGCATCCATATACCCCACCTGACCTTGGGGCACGTCAGACACCAATACCAGGCTAACCTGAGTGCTCCTTCTCTTACCTGAAATAGCCTTGACACAGTCTGCTGCAAGGACAGATGGCACATGCAGACAGCCTGAGTTCAGACTGCACAAGAGACATGCGATGCACTGAGCTGGGTCTTGCCCCAGGCCTGACAGCAGGCTGGACTTGCCAGGTAAACAAACCCGAATCATTTCCGACTGGAGTGTGTCTTAAGTGACTCAAGACAAAGACCATCTCATAACCAGACAGAACTGCCTGAAGCGTAGCTGGCCATGGCTCTTCAAGAGGCAAAAGTGCAATTCTAGAGGTTCTACTGAACCAAAATTAAGTCTTCCCAACCTAAGACCAGATTACTTTGTGGATGCTGCCCAAGACACACTGAAGTTTCCTGGCTTTCAGATCCAAAGCTTGATGGCTCTTCTGTTATTTCTGAGAGACAGACAGAGTGGAGTTCATTAGAAGGGAGAACCAGAATTCACAAGCATCGTTTGCCTCATTCCACTGCAGTAACAAAGTAAAGCATCTAAGTTGTTGTTGGCAACAGTAAGATGGAATACATGTAACACTACATTCAATAACCTACAAGTGACCTATGCAGTTCCAGAATATCTTTCAAGGATCACAAAGATCAAAGGGAATTATTCTGTGATAGATCAGTACAGATGCATTTCAACTGAAGAACTGAGTGAAAACATCTGCCTTTTGACTACGGCCTGCTAATGCACAGAAGGTACCCTTTGAGTGGAACAGAGGGTGAGATGGATCTCATGTCTGTGACTTGAAGCCAGCAACAGAACAAAACCTCTTTACCAAGAAAAAAAAAGATAAAATTTATTTGTAAGATAAGCTGCTTATCTTATTATGTAAAGTAATACAAAGAGGACAAAGTCTAAAGTCTACGGTTGAAGAGCTGAACATTTATTTTTGTCTTCCAGTCAGATGTAAGATAGCACTTAACAGATCTGGTACTTAAGAAAACTTCAGCTTTGCAAAGACTGTATTTTTACTAAGTCAAAAACTTAAACACTGGCATAACTTATAGATATTTTTTTTCAATCAAGAAAACACAAAGAAATTTATTGTCTCAAAAGCCTGAAGTAAGTAAGCCCAACTGTAACCATTTCACAGATTTTTCTTTTTTTCTTTTTTTTAAACAGAAATTGGTGAGTGTAAGTGACTTAAGATTTAAAAAAACCTATGTCAGTCCTGGAATCACATGGTAATTTTTAAGTTTGCAGAACACCGCTCTGTGCTCAGACATTAAATAGTTCTTCTCTTCTGCATAACTTCAGGTAAGTTGTGAGAAATAAATTATGAGCAAATAAGCCCATATTTTTAGAAACCTTTCTTTAAAAACAGACCACACTTACAATCACTGAAACAAGCAACAACAGAGCTGAGTTCCTGGATGTGAAACTTGTGCTTGACTCACAGGCCAACAGAGCTTAGCTATATTTTATAACAGACCTTCTAGAACCCACCCCAGTCTGATTCTTACTGTTGTAGTATCCTACAATGGCCAGTTCTGGAGCATCTTTTTGAGAAAGCGCGTGGTTTATCATCACACTATTACTGCAAAAGCACTGGCTTGATGGCTTCACATGGGTAAGAAAATTGAAATGCTATGAACCAGGCTCACATTTCTAGTATTAGTCAGACTTAATGTGAGAAAGATAAGATATTCAGTAGGAAAATGGGCACTGAGTTAGTTTCTACTCTTTCTTAAAAAATAAATAGATAATTACCTAATATTTCTGGAAAACCTACATGAAAGTGGTACATATTTTGATACTAATGGAAAACACCTTCAGAAATGTCTCTTCCATGTCTAGTATTGTTGTAAGTGGGTTATATTATGCAATACTTTATATATAGTAACTTGCTGACTTCTACTTTGCTCGGACAGCCTAGTGTCTGCTTCTCTGTTACCAGCTGAAATTACTTTCAAAATGAAATATAGAGATATGAAATTAATATAGGACTATACCAGAGGTGATGGTCAAATGGATAAGCAAAAGAAATACATTTTAAAAGCTGAAAAATAGCTAATCACTGACCAAAAATGCTAAGAAGAGTACGAAATACTAACAGGTTTCCTTCCAACTTTTATCACAGGAGAAGGTTATTTGTCTTTTTGCATATTATACCCTAGTTAAAGATGAACTTAACTGTATTCTTAAAGTATGTCTTGCTTATTATCTGTTACCTAGCAAGAGGTGAATGTTTTGTCAGTGTCTAGTGTGATGTAAAACCAGCAAAACAGAACATAGTGATCAGGAGAGTGTGCTCAAAGACAGTGGCTGACTTTCTCAAGCCTGCAAGAAACTACTGTTCCTTGGCAAACCCAGGCCAGACTCTAGAGAGAGCTAAGAGAAAACTTAGCCAGGACCCACGTAGTAACGGTACTGTATCAAGGGCTATACAGGCTTGTGTACAATGCTGTTAAATAAAGCTTTAGAAATATTGTAAGTCACTCTTTCTGTTGACTTCAGTTTCCTAAAGTCAAAATCCCAGTGAGATCTCAGCATAAACATACAATCGTTAGAAGGACCACAGTTATAAGACAGAAAGTACTGAAATCATACTGAGATCTCTTAAGAGAAGGAAGGAAAAAAATTAAGCTTTAGTCTTCCTGATTCTGTTAGCAGCGTCAAGAACCTCCAAAGAACTAATTCTCAGGCTCCTTCCAAGTTCAGCCTGGAGGAAACTGTGCTTGGCTGTCACCAAATAAGAGATAAGATAAACCCACGTTTAAAAATTATTTCAGGTTTTCAGATTCCAAGGGGTTTTATATGCAACAGCGAAGAAAAACATTCTTAAAATCAGGAAAAATACCTGGACAAGCGTCCTTTTAAGGTGCCTGATGACTGTCTCATTCTCCAAAGATACTACAGTGGGGTCCAATATCGTGCGAACTACATGGTGGAGAAGCTGTTGCTACTCCCAGGTACATCACACAAAAGGACCTGAGAACAACAGCCTGGGTCAGTGCAGCATCTTTGGTAGCTGCTGGAAGAGAGTTCCTCCTTCCCATGCTTGTTCTTCTACGGTATGTCAATGTAAAACACACACAACTAACACCACCTCTTAAAGCAGAACAAAAACCTAAATCTAGCAGTCTCCACAAGACAATAAAAAAATCACTCTAAGTACCAGACTCTCTCTGAGAGCAAAGAGGTAGAACTGGCACTGGCAAAGTGTACACCAAGACTAACAACCGTGACAGAAGCTAGTTAATGTGAGGGTCTGAAGATGTCTTCTATATAGCAAGAAACTATCAACCAATGTGGATTGGTTTTCCCTCCCAAGGGAAGAAAGTTAACAGTCCGTGAGAAGCTGTACCTGGGAACTGATACTGGCTGAACTGTTAGTGTTCCTGCCTCCACCTGCTGGCAAAAGAGAAACGCTGCTGCTGCTGAAGATTGCTGCTACAAAGATCATTCACATGCTCTTAGCAACGAATGTTCACAACTGGAATCAGTGACCGACATTACCACGTTGTGGTGGCAATAAACAGTGCTCCACAATATTTCTAATACAGCATAACCCACCTTGCAAAATCTGACACCTGCAGTTTATAACCCAGACAGTTGTTAAATGCCAGACAGTTACTTCTCTCTCTTTAAACAAGATGATAACAAATACACACAGCAGGAATTCATATGTTAAACAAAATAAGAAAGTCTATATTTTTCTGTGTATGCTAATTACCTGGTAAATGACATCTTGAAAAAGAACTGGAAAAGTGAGTGCAGCATCTTCTAATTCATTTAGACTACAGTGCACTAATGTTTCATCCTATCAAAAAAATAAAAGATAGTATAAAAGAAAGAAAAGATTGTGAAAAGAATGTTGAAAATTGAAGTAATTTTCTGGATTTTTAATGCTTATTTTAAGGTAGGTTTATTTAGTCTGGAAAATTTATTTTTGTGCAAGTGCTGTTAAGATTGAAGAAGAATTCTTAGAATGAATTATACATTTCATTTTTCTTGCAGTTTTTGAAAAATTTCACTTAGAATTATGTGCTGGGGCATAAGTATAAGAAGATATTTTAATTTTGTAGGCTATCCTGTCATTCAGTTGGAACCTGCATCTGTCAGTTTGAATAATCTATCCATTCATACAACCACTAGAGGACAGGCCAACTGATACTGTTCATGATAAAATAATGTTCCTGACATCATTAACAGGGTCTGAAACAACTTTCGAAACAGAGAGACTAAAAGAAATTATTATAAAGGAAGATATGTTTTCTATGAATATTTTAAAAAGTGGCTTTGTGCCCTCTAAGAATAAGAATGTTCTAAGAATTAAAAGATTAATTCTTGATCAATCTTGATGCAAGACATATGAAGCTGAATTTTCCTATTTACTACAGGTCATTTTTTTCCACATTGGATTTAAGAAAGCTTTATGGGGACAGACAACTCTTTGAGACAGTCAAAAATTTTTTTTTTTTTTTGAACAGAATGTTAAGTATTCAACAAATACAGCAAGCGTTCTATTCTTGCCACTATTAATTTTTTTTTTAATGCAGACTATAACAAAAATACTAAAAATTGTGTAACATTCAACAAGGCCTTTTTGTTTAAAGCAAACATGACTAATTTCAGCAACAAACAAAATAAATTAAATGCTACATACCCCCTGGTTTTGGTATGTGTTTATAAAGATATTTACCAAGTCTAGAACTAATGAAAATTCTGGTGTGCTTCTTGTTTTCAGTGGAAGAGCTGGCTTCCTGTTAAGTTGTTCTTCTGTTAGTGGTGGAACATGTTTGATGAAATAATATCTGAAAAGAATACAGATTTTGCTGTAGAAATGTATATACATTACTTAACTAGTAATGTTGTAGCCCAACTTTAATATTTCAAATATTTAAGGCTGCACAAGAAATAAGTATTTTAAATTGAAAAAACCCCACATCAATATACACTTATCAGTTTAATTTTTTCAGTACAAATATTAGCACTTACGGATCAAAGACTTCCCAGTCTTCTTCATAGGTGGCTTCTGCATGAGCTGATGAGTAGCCACTGTCTGGAGATACTGGTGCTAAAATTCAATGAAAATGACCAAAACAAAAAATAAAAACAAAAAACCACAAGAGCTAGTCTTATTAGTGCAGTTTTGAAAAGTGAAACTTCACACTTGATACAAGAGTGCCTCAAACAACAGTGAAAAAACTCCCCCTTCAGCCCCACCCTCTCAGTCCCCGCGTTTCCTCTGAAATAGCCTGCAGAGCTCCTCAGGAAGAAGCTACCTGAGAGCTTGATGTCACATCATGCTACAGAACTTCATGATCTGGCCAAACTGGAAGCACCCGAATGACACAGCAAGGCATCCATACAACCTCTGATGACATGAACTACCTGGATGCACATTCCAGCCTAAGAAGCTAGCAGAACTCTTCCAGTCTGCAGCTCATTCTCACCTCATGTCTGAGGGGCCTTTCAGAAAGAAGGCAACAGACCAGATCAGAAGGTCTTAACTGGACCTGTGGATTACACATCAGCCCCGCTACTTAGAGGTTAAACTTACTTTCTTGAAAGGAGTCCTCATAAACCTCAGTACTACTTAACTACCAGTGTTTCAAGGGCCTAGGGAGGATTTAGAGAACTGTTAAGAATTTGATGCTGGCCATCCACAAAGAGGAGAAGTGAATTTTATGGATACAATTTTTGTCAAAAAAGATGTATGATAAGCCCTTTGAAAAAAACGTGGAAAATTAGTGTAGGATCTATATGTTTCTCATTCACCTCACTATGTTGTTCTAAGATATCAAAATGTTGCAAATTTCTCTTTTGTGATCAGCAAGTCTAGGATGTGCATTTTTAATGGGGTTGGGGAGGGTTTAATATTAATAAAAATGCCTTTCTTCTGGAATCTTTGTTTTCATTTGAAGAAATGTTATGAGGTCAACTGAGTTACACCGGGAATAGATGAGACTTGCCAAAACTGTGTCTTTGGTACATAAAACAGATTTGTCTATGAAACAAAAAAATCAATATTAATACTGTTTGCATGCCCTAAGCAAATGTGAAATATTAATTTACACAAAATGCAGGTGCTAGAATTTCCCTAAGAGTACAATTTACATACAACTTCAATACCTGAGTCCAAGACAAGCACACATTTCTTACCTGTAAGTGGTGGCAGGTCACGGTCATTTGTTTCCTCCACTTCTTCTAAACCATTGTTGACAGTAGATCTGACCTGCACTGCTTGGCTAGTATAAGCTGCTCCATTGGTGGATGTTGCAGTACTTGTAGTAATCTCATCTACCTGTTCCATATCAAGCTGTTTGACTATTTCTTCAGCCTCAACAGCTTGTCCCGGAGAATCTGATCCTGATGTTCCTGAATTAAGATTTCAGTACACTCACAGTCATTATCTTTAAGCTGAGTTACCTATCAGAATACTGACAGTCACTACTTAGCCACACATACACAAAAGTTTCAGAATAATTGAAGATGGCTGCATTAGATTCACGTTACAAAAATGAGAACCAATATGAAGACCATGAAAAATGCCTTTTTGTTTGGGACAAGGAACTTAATACCAATTTTTAAAAAATTTCTTAAAATAAAAGGTACACCGCTAGATACTTACACTTATGAAAGAAATGTTCTAATGCATATAAACTTACTGCTTCTTTTATTAATGATCAACCCTTCTAAGAATTAAGGAGGCCTTTTACCTGGTAGTAGTAACTCTTGGTCTGTAAATCAGAATGAAAAGTGTACTGCCACTCAGAACAGCTTTTTCTTAAAAAATATCTATCATCCTTAGCTTTAACACTATTGGCTTTTTGAATAATACTCACCATTTTTATTTGCTGGTGAAAAAAAATTGAAAACAGGAGAAAATATGGTTCCCAGTAATGTAGTTCGTGGGGGACTGCCAGTGGCAGGATTATCTTCTAATTTTCCATTTTGCTTTACATGTTGGTTTGTCATTTCATAACTTCCAGCTTCTGTAAAAGAAAAGTTAGGAAGTATAATACCATGCTTCTGTTTTTCACAGTTACATCTTCTCTTTTATTGTTATTATTTTCACTATAGGAAAGATCCCTCGTGCTCATGACTTCACAAGATCAAGTCCATAATTTATTATTCTCCACATATACACACACACACATATATATATACATAAATACAATTATGAAGTAAAATACTTTTTAGTTGTTATCACAGGTAACAAAGGACATAGAATTAAATAAATCTTCACATTACAAAACATAACACACAACAATTAAGGTTTTCTATAAATGTGCATGTACAGTAAAGTACATCCTAGAACTAAAAATTGCCATCTCATGGCTGAGATCCAAGACACAGTTCTGAGACTGAAATGAAGGAGAAGTTATTTACTTCACAGTAACTAGTATTTGAGATGTCTGTCCATATGGAAGTAAGCAAATGTATTTTGTGCACATGAGCTGAGAACCTTTTTGTCAGCTGAGCCTGATGGAGCTGCACAAGTACTTCACACTTCCTATCATTTCTATATAAAACGTAGGGTGTGCCAGCTGCAACTCAGTGCCTTCACTAATACGGAATATTTTAACTAAGAACTTCATACAACTGTAACAGTAACATGGGTTCAGCGTGCTCTACATGCATATCTCAGAACACTTGATTTAAGTCAATAGCTGCTCCTTCATCTTTGAGCGTTGTCTGCATGTATCACACTAAGTGGGCGCATATCCATTATCTCTCCATGAGGCAAAGAAACCTTAATTAACAGTAGCAAACACTGGAAAAAGGGGTTTCTCCTAAAGCCATGTTACATAGACATCTGACAACAACCAAACAGGTAATTCTCTCATTGTAACCTTTCCATCACTCAAGTCATTCATTTGGAGCTCTATCCTCTACTTAGCTACTGATTTTGCAAACCTTGTTGGACTATGAAATCTTTGAGACCTCTGCCTTCCTGACAAACTTGGCAGAAATCAGATAATGGATTCCAAAGTTATTGGGGGAATGGAGAATGGGAGAATGAAGCCATAACTGACAGGCAGCACAATCATACAAGTCTTGTTTCCTTAGAAAAGAAGTCTAAAAAATGTTTTTTTAAAGTCAGATTTGGAACCAGAGCTGACACTTTAAATGTCATTGACTGTTTTATCATGTCATTATTACAGATATTAAAAAAGAAACAATTTTCACAAAGAGGTGGTCAAACACTGGAACAGGGTTGTGGAATCTCCACCCTTAGAGATATTCAGAACTTGACTAGAAAAGGCTCTGAGCAGCCTAATCTAACTCCAAAGCCAGATCTCACTTCAAGGAGGATCAACATCGCTGTGAGGTAAGCAGGGGGACTGGCCCAGGTGACCTTTAGAGGTCCCTTCCGATCTAAATTTTCCTATGATTCTATGACAGAAACATGTCTATGTGTTTGACAAGTGCTTCCAATATCCAAGGACACTTGGTTACTTCCACAAAGGTCATGAGTTGTGAAGTCATATTTCATTTTTTTGTGAGAAAATGGGAGAAGAGCTAAATCAAATAATTATCATTGGCTTTCTAGAATAATAATTTTTTTAAGAAGTTAAATTAGTTCCAAAATAGCTGGTCATGATCACATATCCAAATTGTTCTTACAAAGACACAATGGATGTGTCTGAGAAGTAATGTTGGAACTGTTGCTTACAGTCTTAGAAACCTTATTTTGCTACTATTAGCTCAGTCTTGCTCTCACTGAAATCACAAAACCCTTAACAACCTTCACCACTGAAGAAATGTCCTATATTAGTTAACAGCTGTAAGACTACTGAATCACCATTCAGCTGCAACAATATACGATTAGAATATTTACAAACCTCCATTCATTTGACTTTTCCGTCGTACTCGAGAGATCTGTTTATTAGGCTTTTCTCCTGTTTGAGGTGTGGATGTAATCAAGCTGTTATCTATATCCCGTTCGATTCTACTTCTTTTTGCAGGGTTTTCTCTTTCTTCCTTAAAACAGAAAAGGGGGAAAAAAGAAACATACTGAATAGTGCCTCTTTTCTCCACTGAATACTACCAGAAAATGTTAGCTGTTAGAAAAAGTTTCACAAAAGATCCATGTATTGTTCTACTTCCAGATGCAGAATATGCAACATGTATCTGGCCAGCTGAAAATTTAAACTCATTTAAACTGACACAAGTCAAGGTAAATAGCAAAGTATGGGGAAAGAAAACTGTACTTGGAACTTCCGTAGTAGAAAACCTGTCTTTAAGTACTATTACACTATTTAAGTGCTATGGAATTCAGGAAATGTAGAGGCAAGGCAAATAAAATTATGTGAAACTTGATTCCTCTGCCTGTTAAATATACAGGAAGTAAACTGCACAACAATATCCAATATGAAATTCTCCACCATGCTCCCCACATAAAGTGGCTTGCTAAATTGTATACAAGTATATAGCTTGCTGCTATTCAATTTATATCAGATAGTAAGTACATGGCAAAACTTAGCTGTTAAAAATGTTGTAAGCAAGGGTTATGACCCAATGATTCTTCTTACCTTTAAGTAAAAGACTGTTCTTCCCTGTGGCATTTACATGAACAACATAGAACCAAACATTTTCGCATATTTTCTGTGCATGAGTGTATGTGTTGGCACCAATATTTAAGACAGGTTTCTTCCCTTTTTCCCCAAAGCACCCACTACAACTTAATAAAATGGCAATCTGAAATCTAAAACATGACCACCTAGAATACAGTGAAATGTAAGGCGTGAGACAATGCAAAATAAATGGAATTAAATAAAATATCAAAATAAATAACAAGGCCACAGACCATATCAAAGTTAATTAAAATTTCAATTTTAGAATTACAATATTACCTTTCTGGAGCAGCCATTTCACATCTTTAAAAAGAAAAAACAGTTTGCGTGCTCCAAAAAAAAAAGTAAATAGATCTTTTAGAAAAATTACTCTAAAGCCCATGCTAACAGTACAGTAGCTAAAAGAAATACTAACAAGCATGGAAATGTATTGACATCCATCATCAGAAGACAAGTGAACACCACTGATCCCAAAACCTTCCTGCTGGCAATATCCTTGACCAACAACCTTGATGAGAACAATCTAATTACTACCACTTAGAATTAATAATATTGTATATACCATAAATCCATATAGTGAGAGAAAACAGGTGTCTCACTGAACTAATAAAAGAACAGTAAGGCATCTCATTTTCTAGGTCATTTGTTCAAACGTTCAACACTAGGGAAAAAATGAGATTAATTAACTTCTAAAAGCTGTCCATTTGCCTTCATAATATGAGTTGTGCTCTCATTCTGCTTTATGGAAAATAAGTGCAGAAACACTACAAAAATTACAACAAAACCAGGAAATCTGGCTGATGGTATCAGCAGAGGCATGAAGAATTCACTAAATCTGGAGACCCTTTCATCCTCCAGAAGAGGAGCTATCATGATGTGGTGGGAAAGCTCACATTGCTGTGCCCATGTTGTACTAGTTAATAGAATTCAAAGGTAAAATGACATATAATGTTATTGTACTACTTGGTTTATACACTGAAAATGTTATTGCACAGATATAGAATTAAATGTACCTATTATATGTATTTATATAATGATTTGTTTGAGTGCTATGATCTATTCAATGCAATATAACCTATTATTATCAATAACTGTGACATAAGGAACATGACAATGTCACACTAACACAAACATTTTATTTGCTTTTAGGTTGTTTTTGGAAACCATGTATGTATTAAGGAATGGCCTAAACTGAGACTAGAAGTAATGACAACACATTCGAAGTCAATGCAATTTCTGACAGTACTAGAACCCCCCAAATCAAACAAGTTTAGAGTAACTTGCAACAGCAAGTTCTACAACTTTTCCAATGTTAACATTTAAAAATTTTAATAGTACTTCCTGTATGCATACATGTATCAGTTTTTCTGGTGTATCAGATTTGTCGTTTTGTAAATGACAAATACTATTGCACAGTCCATACTATTGCTGACTTGCATGGAGGCCATGAGTTAGCAGAAGACCTCAAGATCAGACCTACCATCATCCACATTCAAAGAGCTACATTTTAGTCTCTGGTTTCTCTAACTAAAGAGCTATAAGGTTTTTTTCAGGTTTTGTTTGTTTAAGGAATATTTCTACTAAAACATCTTTACAATACCAGATAAATGACCCGTGACTATGATCAAAATTGTCAAGATATACTTGTTATGAAGACATTTATTGCTGTAAATCCATATAACCTCAGCAGTGATCTAGATTTTAACGTACCCATAAACGAACTACTATGCAAGTTGTACACATACACTATCTCAAAGAGTTATAACGTTTCCATGGCAGCCACAAGACTACTTTGTTAAGTCATTAGCACTTTGGAAGATAGCCCGGCAGTATCAATATCATGCCATGCTAATGCCACTGGAATCACTCCAAATCCTGCTACAGGCACAGGAGAAGACATGAAAGGAAACAGGAGAAAAATGTGGGCATTTTATACTCAAAAACCTGTCAAGAAAAAAAAGAATGAAATGTAATCCAAAGATTTGGGAGAGGAAGAGAAGAGGAGAAGAGAGTAAGTTACCAAAACCTTAAAGAGACAAAGGAAAGGAAAACCAGACATCTTTCTCTTATCTTAAAATTCCAATGTAAAATGTTTTGCTTAGATTTCAGCATTTTGTTGCAGTGGTTTTGCAGCCAAAATGTTGCACTACTGAGCTACAATATGGATGCTGAATGTGAAATAGAATAATTGTCCTGGTTTAATGAAAAACAAAATGAATGTGCATTTAACCATTTATTTTTACTGAAGTATTTCTTTGTCACTACCTCAATGTTTCTATAATAGGTAATTAACACATGCCATGAAATACTAAATTTCACTATGTTTTTGACAATTTAAGAATCTAATATTACTTAATTAAAATTATTTCGACTTCAGCTTGTTACAAAATTATCATTTCAACACATAGTTCAAAAATGAGAAAATATTTCTGAATTTATATAATATTTTTATTTAACATAAAGTTAACCTGGAACACATTTTAATTCAGTTATGACTTCTTGTCTCTTCTTGACAATTTACAGCTACATAATGTCAATATCTGGACTGCTGGGACTGAATGAAGTTGTTTTTTTAACTAGCCTCTCTTCACAGAAAAAAAATCACAGGTTTTTGAAGCAATTGCAAGGTTACATTCAGCCTATCGAAGTTATATACACACACACACACACACACACATATAAAATTCATCCTCAAATCATACATTCAACAGGTTTTAACATGTGAAAATTAGTAAGTTCAGATTTCTGTCTGGATCAACACAGATGAGATTTAGTGGTTTAGGCCTGACAATGTTTGAATTTGATCCACTAAGTGGGGGCAATGTTCACTGCAGTAATACACCGAGTAGTTGTATCAATTTCATGATAGTTGAATTTGTGAGGTTAGACCTTTATTGACTGAAGGACTCCTAAACAATTTTGGGGAAAAAATTATTTAAAAAAAAAAAAAAAAAAAAAATTCAGCAAATTTATGCTTACATACTTCCTTTTCTTAGTTGCCAGTACTGGTAATTCCCAAATTCAAAGAATCCTTAAACCAGAAATTAAAGATCTACCAAATCTATTAGTCAACACTTTCACAAAGAAATACCTAGGTAATAAATCCTATGATTTATTGGACTGTCTTAAATACACCTACAATTGACTCCTATAGGGTCTGATAGTCTGCTTTTTTTTTTTTTTTTTAAATATCTGTTACCTGACATAACTATCACAGGTACTTCTTGCCTTCTAATTCTTTACAAGAATGTTTTGCTTCTACCACATTACAGGTTAATTTATTCTTAATAGAAATGGTTGTAAATCAAATTTAACTGAATATGACCCAATTAAAAACAAAAGAAGAAATCCACTGATGGTGTACCTTGGGTGTGCTTCCTTTAATAAACTTCTTGATTGAAGACAACAAGCCAGTTTCATTTTTCTGTGGTTTTCCTCCGCCGACAGGTAAGCTCTCTTCGACCTCTGAATGTTTCCTCTTCGCCCTCAAAGCACGTTGTGTGTGAATTTGATTCGATTGCTGAGAAGCTTTCCGCGTTCTCAGCCTCATTTTCATGTGTACCACATGTAAAGCTATAAAAGGAAAAAACAAGAATACTTAGTCATTGAAGAAATGTATTAAGCTTCAGATCATGAATTCAAAAAATTATATAACACTGACAGTGTTCTGATGCACTGAGCTTTTACATCCATATATATGGCCTAATTTAAATCAAAGAGAAGAGCTATTTAAGTTAAAGCATAACACTGGCAGAAGAACAAATGAATATAATCTGGCCATGGATACACCTAACCATTAGATCAAGGAGGTTTTTGCATAACCCTCCAATCTGAGTAGTAGGAACACAAAAAATCCACCTGCTTTTAAGATGAAAAGGATTGTATGGTGCCTGGTGTCTTCAGTATCAAATGACTATCAATGACCTAGGCAGTCCTTTCTAGCTCTGTGTTCCTCACAATACTTCATTTTAAGTCTCTACATTAAATTTGAGATGAGGCATAAATCTAAATTCATGTCAACTGTTCACAGAAGAAGAAATCATAGATGAAACTATGCATTCAATATGGGTGAGGATATAGCAGCTCAACAAAGGAACCCAAGATTGATCTTCAATACAGCTGTATTCGGGAATAAGATTAGACCACAGGAAGACTCATGCAAGGGCAATATTTATTAAAGCAGAGTAAAAGGCCACTCCAGGGAATGTGTCCCATTTATCTCCAACCTTCAACTGGACTGCTGGTATAGTCAAATTTGTGCATAAATATAACTGCTTTTCTGGACTGAGGGATATGCCGCCTTCAGTTGACTGAAGCTCATACTTGGGTTGATTTGAATGGGACTACTCATGTGCTTAAAATTATGCATACACTAGATCAGGAGCATAAAAGAGCAGAACAAATTCATCTGAATTGTAATGCACAGAAATACTGGTAAGACAGTAATATGCATTTTGTAGCTGAAGTCATGACAAAAACCCATTTTTTTTAAAGAAAAGCATATGCCTATTGCAATAGGAAACAGTATCTGCTTTTCTGATGTTCATTTAGCACATATCTTATTGCTGAAGAGACAGAATAAATAATCTGTACATTTAAAATAGAAGTAATGTCACAACAGCTATCTTGTTTAGGAAAAGGCAATGGTGGCACTGGTATGTTTCACAGACATAGAAATACTGTGATAATATTTTTCAAAAACAGTCCAAAAACTGTACACAGTTGCATTTGTTCGCAGTTAGATAAATCTCAATCTCAAATGAAAGGTGTTCCAGCTAAAGAAGAATAACATAGCTGCTGACACCATTTTTAGAAGACTTTGCAAAAAAAGTACTCAATTGGTATCATCAAGAGTGCAATATTTTAGTTACATATAATATTTGTTTTAACTGCCAGCAAACGTGGTATTTAATTTTTCATACATACATGTCCAGCGTTTTCCATCAGTAGTTAATACAACAACTGTTTACAGACGGGAAAAGGACAAGTCAAGATTCTTAAATGACTGAAGTAACTACAGCAAAAGTGGACTGGTATGTGAGGTTTAAAAAAAGACAACCGAAACCGTAGCCTAAATTTATAAAAACTGGTTCCTTATAATCTTGCGCCCTCTAGTAACAGAAGCATTAAAACTCTGAGTCCATGAGAGTGTCCTTTTGTTATTAATAGTTGCAATAAAATTTGCATTTCATTTAAAAGAATCTACTGTTATGTGGAAAAAAGTAATGCAGAGAAATAATGAAAAAAATCCCCAAAGATTTTTAATCCAATTTTCTGTTCTTACTCCTTGCCACTAGAAAAATGAAAAGATAAAAATAACATTCTTATACAAAGACGTAAAATAAATATGCCTGTTATCAGAACTTGCATCTCGCCTTTTCTTTCTTATGAACTGCTGCCAGATTAATTTTTTTGGTATAATTTATAGTGGGAAGGATCCAGAACATGAGACATATGGTCCTATTGTACTTCTGTACAAATCAGGAGGACCTAATTATAAAATTGAAGAAATTATCAAATATCAACAGACAGGATGGTCCAAAGATACCTTAAAACATGTAATTTATTTTCACTTCAGAAATATTGAGGAAAGCATTATTTTTTATCAACATTGTGTAGCTTAAATAATGTACTTTAAGTTAGTATAACTTACCAAAATCATATTATCCTAGGTGGCTGAAAAAAGAACAATTACATTTAAGGTTTCTCAGTGTTCTTGTATGTGGGAGATGAACTAATTCACAACTCTAGCAGTAAATACAGCCTGAGACAGAAAATAGCCATTAAACTTTTAAACCAAATAGTTTAAATATATCAATGTTTCAAGTTAAATAGTTAGCAATTTGTTGGAATGAAGTTAGAGAAAAACAACACTGTTTTGCCATGTTAAAAATATTCTTAAAACTCTCCAAGGAGCTCTAGTCCTTCCATGCTTTGAAAAGGTAATTTTATTAGAGTATTATCAACCTGTTTAGGAATTAATTTGGTTGAATTATAACTCTGAAATTCTTCTATGTGTATATTGCAAGGGGACACATATTAGATCACAGACAGCAATCTCTAGGGCAGAGAGGCGCGCAGAGGAGTGTAGACAGCAGTCATAAACACATCAACCATCCCAGCTTCAACTGGTTTCAAATGGGTATCAACAGCCCCAGCATGCTAAGCTCCTTCACATCTCTGACACGCCAGCCAGCCAGACTTATGCCATCCAGAATGACTAACCATTCTTTTTTTTGCATTCCACAGGTTGAATGGATTTTTGTTTGCAATCCTTCCTGCCAGGCACAGGAACAGAGCAATGAGGCAGCCTATACCCATGATGGTCCCTTAGATACAGGAAACATGTTTATGCTGAGAAGTTGAGGAGTAGTGGTAAAAGGGGAATAAAATCAGAAAGACATAGGAAAAAAAGGTGAAGAATATGTAATCATGAGAGCAAACCTCTCAAAGGTACTTTAAGATATGGTAGGATGACAAGGGAGAACCTAGTGGCTTGCTCCTGCTCCCTCCTCCTTTCTTTCCCACACTCATTTCAGAGTTTGTCTCCCCTTCAGAGACCAGGCTAGCTCACTGAGCCAACAAGAAAAAAAAAATTACTTCATTTTTATGCCAGTTAAATCCGTTTATAAAGGGAATCAATGGGCATCCAAGTAATGCAACAGAGCAGGTGGTGGAGAACACACAGCGCACCTTGCGAGCGACATAGCTAGACATCACACAGCCTACTGAGTTGGTGTATTTGGGAGAGCTGAATAGGACAGAGGTCCAAAGATGGATGGAGGGAAGCTGGGAGTCACTAGGGGCTCCATTCTCAGAGTACTCACTGTGAGGAAGCACAGGGTTCAAAGTGGCCCTGATGTCTTGGAGCAAACAGGTAGGCAGTGTGTGTGTGAAGTCAAGCCCCAAGCAAGTCAGTCCCACCAACTGCAGTCCAAGAACTCCCTGATCTCTATGACATCTGCCAAGGCCATAACAGCATCATTTAAGATCATCAAGTCCAACGGTTAACCTAATACTGCCAAGACCACCACTAAACCATGTCCCTAATTGCCACAGCTACATGTCTTTTAAATACCTCCAGGGATGGTGACTCAATCCCTTCCCTGGGCAGCCTGTTCCAATGGTTGATAACCCTTTTAGTAAAGAAATTTTTTCTTAATATCCAATCTAAACCTCCCCGGAGCAACTTGAGACCATTTCCTCTTGTCTTATTGCTTGTTACTAGGGAGAAGAGATCAACTCCCACCTCACTACAACCTCCTTTCAGGTAGAGAGCCATAAGGTCTCCCCTCAGCCTCCTTTTGTCCAGGCTAAACAACCCCAGTTCCCTCACCTGCTCCTCATAAGACTTGTGCTCCAGGCCCTTCACCAGCTTCGTTGCCCTTCTCTGGACACATTCCAGCACCTCAATGTCTTTCCTGTAGTGTGGGGTCCAAAAATGAACACAGTACTCAAGGTGCGGCCTCACCAGTGCCAAATACAGGGGAACAATCACTTCCCTGCTCCTGCTGGCCACACTATTTATGATACAGGACAGGATGCCGTTGGCCTTCTTGGCCCCCTGGGCACACTGCTGGCTCATATTCAGCTGGCTGTCAACCAATAGGTCTTTTTCTGCCAGGCAGCTTTCCAGCCACTCTTCCCCAAGCCTGTAGCGTTGCGTGGGGTTGTTGTGACCCAAGTGCAAGACCTGGCACTGAGCCTTGTTGAACCTCATACAACTGGCCTTGGCCCATCGATCCAACCTGTCCAGATCCCTCTGTAGAGCACAAGGGGAGGGTACCCTAACCTAAACACCCACCCTGGGGCCTGAGGATTGATGTTCTTAAGCCTCTTCTATACAGTAATGCTTTTGTACCACTCATAACTGTGGTCTTGAGTTAACCCAATTTTCAATCACCTGTGCTATGAACTCTCTGGAAAGGGTGCATTAAACAGAACTGTAACAGTCAGGACTCCTTAAAATATACGTGTTGAGTATATAAATATATATACAAGTGAGATCCTTAATTCTCACTTCCTAGTTCAAAAAACTCTGGAAGGTAAGAAGAGGGTTACACTGAACTAATTCAAGTTTTTGATTGACAATGGATAACCATTTACCATGAGGAATGAGGAATTAAGTAAATGAACACTAAAATATAATGGGATTTAGTACATTCAAAGATGTAAACCACATTCATTAAAATGTTACTTATACATTTTGAAAAAATGGAAAACATCCTGCAATGTGACTTTATAAAATAGCAGTCTTAAAATGTTCTGCTGAGAAATCTAAGATGACTGCCATTTCCTCGGTAGGAATTAAACAAGACTATACTAAAAACAAATGTGTGTAAAAAGGAATTAGACAAAATTGTAAAACATTGAAAGAAGACTGACACTAGTGAAATTCCAATTTGAGGAGGAAAATACTAGTTAAAATTTGCTACACTACGAGTTGCCTGATTTTTCTAGATCTGAAACAAATATTAGGCAGACAAAAAACGAACCAATTTAATGTTTGTCAATGGTGAGTATGTATTTATCCAGCAAGGAATCATTCAACTCATCTGTACACTATTGCCAGAGAGTTCTTTGGCTCATTTCACATCCTGGGTATCAAGCCTGCAGTTATAAATATCTCTAATGGACTTAGCAACAGTTACCTACAATCCTCTCAGTGACAGAAGTTTGCTTTCCTAATGCTTGATACATTTGGCAGTGGACAGTTTTTACTTGAATTATATTTGTGTTTCTTTTCTGAAACAAGCGTAAACCAGACTACAATACTTAACACCTCTCTCAGTCAAAATAATCAAGCCTAAACATGTACGTGAATTTCCTTCCTCAAACACATACAATTCAGATTTCACCACAGCGTGCCATTTGGTGAAGAGCCTGACTAAATGATTGTGTGACTAAGTATCTCACTTAGCCACATTCAGGCAAGACTGACTTACACTGCTGCCTCGGTTGTGCCAGGGAGGTGTGCTAAGACCAAAGTTGAACAGTCATACAGTCGGTTTACTGTATGGGATACAGTGGGATACACTAAACGATCCTAAGCAATTTTTGTACTTTAATTGTCTTTTCAGCAGGTTCTCTTTCAGGAGCTTGCAGGTCAATCCTCTTTCTGTGCAATAGTGTAATTCCTGCTCATAATGAAAAGCTGACACTGAAATACTACCACAACATCATGAACCTGAAGTCAACTAAATACATTAACAGCAAATATACTGAACATTGAAAGTCTCAATCCATGTTTCTGTACTATATACATGTCAAAAACCCCTTCTTTCTTGAATTCCTTCTACAAGGAGCGGGGGAGAGAATAAGAAAAGGCGAAAACTTCATTCTTCAAAAAAGAAATACATAGCAAAGAGGGACTAAATGGAATTCTCATTAAACAATTTGTGAGACAGGAAAATAAGGAATGAAGGAGCTATTAAAAAGCAGCAGCTGAATGAGCTACAGCTGCAATAAATTCCCCATTTTCCTGAGTCCCCACACATTAAGTTGTCAGGCTCTCTACCCTGTAAATACTGTTGTTATTCCATGGCACAGGTACAGTGTACCTACAGGAAAGAAATTCCTGTGAATGACTCATACTTCTAAACAAGAGCATACCTCCATGAAATTTTCAGTTAGGGATGATTTATTTTCCCACCACATATGGTACTACTGTTTTATCTATTTTTTCCCAAAACTATTAAAAGAAAAATTAGGTGAGGCACATATAATTACAGGCTTTAAGGCTTTCTGATACAGGAAAAAGTTTAAGATGGTAAAAGAACAATACTGATGAACAATAGGAAGAGATAACTGACAAGAAAATTTAAAATTATAGTGTTGAACAATTTCTACGTTCAATTTGGTACTCAGTAATAACACTGAATTGCCACCACTGAAAACTATGTATTCCAAGCTTGAACACCAGAAGAGCTCTAGAGGATTAAGACAACTAAACACACTTCAGGAGTGTAACTTGGCGAGTGACAGGAACACATCAGGTGAAAAATTCTTATTTATTTATTTATTTGTTTTTCTATCTCATCAGTTTCTCTAGCATTCAAATGTAACGCCTAGGTTTTTTCCCAGGCAGATCAGACAGATACGACAGATCCTCACTGGATCTCACAGAGTACCGTGTGCTCCCCAACACCACATAAAGGGGATGTACAGAGCTAGAGAGAGTTTGCGAGCCTACTTGGCCACCCTCCATGGCGTTGGGAGGGAGAATCTGAGCTTCTAACAAGTGACATAGTAAGAGAAGAGGAAAGGATGACACTTGTGTCAGCTATGTTGGGATCCTCGACATTTTTTACACAACATAGCTTCTGCTGCTAAAGATTGTACTAACCTCCTATTGTGGATACAGCCTATGTTGACAGAGTATTTTTTTTTCTGCTGCCACAGTACACCTCCCTTCCAAATGACAGAAGTAAGCCAAAAAACACTCCCTTCTCTCAGAGTAAACCATACATTAGTTTTTGCCATCACAGAGCTGATGAGTATGAAAAATTCACACTGCAGAACAAAGCACACTGAAAAACTTTGTGGAATATACCCGATTTTAACCACCACAATATTCTTCCTCCATTACTTCCACAGCATTTCTTGAAACATTTTTTACACAAAGCCAAGAAGGCAGTAATTTTTTTTTTACTTTTTTCAGATTTTGAGCAAGAGTGTCAATGCATGCTGTTTATGTTGTAGATACAGATGGATATGTGACCAACATACACAAAGCTGTGAACTGTCACCAAATTTAACAGCTGTGACAACTGATGCCTGGGTTTGAATCTGTGAGCTACCAGTGGCAGGGTCAGTGTCCCACTATCAACCAGCTCAGACAATGCACACCTCACTGCTGAGAAAACGTGTTCATTTCTTTCAAGTATTTCTGGACATACAAGCTGTGGATCGCAGTGGACAGATCCACAGAAAGAGGAACCAAGAACAACTATTTTCTTCAATTTCCTTTTAAACAAATAATGACAGTCATATTTCATCAGCACATTTCATGACTGTGATGTGACCCAGATTTCAAGTATGAAGAAATATCCCAACAAGAAGATGTGCTCACTGAGCTGGCTGAAGTCCATTCACGTGGTACTAGTGATGCTTTCAAGAAACGTAAGATCTTATGCTAGTGTACAGAGAAGCCTGAGTCACTATGGGAAAAGGCCAAAAAGTTGGTAAGCCTATACCTGGTGGGGAGAGAGAAATATGGGACAAATGATAACCCTAGTGTAATGATATAACTGTCTGGACTCACAACAAAGCCAAGGAAAATGACTTATAGATAAAGTCTTTCATTCAGACAGGCCCCAAATCACCTTACGAACTTCAGGGAAATGCTTTTTGTTTGTTCAAAGATGTTGAGACTTTTCCCCCTCAAAGACTCTTGGCCTTTCTTTAACCAACTTATTCTCCTTCCCTAGAAAATTACAGCAATTTCATGTTATTCCAGCTCATGTATTTCATATTTTGCAACATACTGTATTACTTGTCACTCTTCTTAAATCTCCAAGTGCGTTATTCTGCAACTGCCTCCTAGAGATGCAACTATTAACTAGGAAACCATGATTCAAAGAAGTCTGGAAGTAGTGCTAGTACAGTGTAGGTAAAAGCAAAATAAAAAGACAATGATTTATAAAACAAGTTCCATCAAAACAATAGCTAGCAATTGCAATTATCAAAGACACAACGCAAATGGCACCTCTAAATTTTCCTTGTTTCATTGAAAGCACCTTTTCTTCTCCTCCATATCTTTCAGGTTACCAAGTCATTTCAATCTGAAACAAAATCACACTTGAAACCCCTGGGCTTCAGTCCTGTCGTTTCAATTACGATTCCTCAGTATCTCTGCTGTGGGCTCTCACACATTGTTCTATGCTCCCAAAGCTTAAGCATCTCCCCTAAAAGAAACATTTTCTTCAAAAGATTTTGCCAAAGAACGAAGGTGGCTTTTTATAATTGGCCTTAACAGAAAAAAGATTTTTCTGCTCTAGCAATCATATTTCTAGGCACCATTGTTTTGCTACTGCTTTGCTAGTGAGGCTTTGTTTTGATTATACTATATGCATTTGGAACTGAAAGTTTATTCCCTCCTGGCCAAGATATTTTTCTCTTTGCGACTGAGGGTACTCGCTTGTAATTAATTCAGTCTTTTCAGTTTGGGTCAGACTACTAACCAACAAAGAAAAATGGAGATCTGGGTTAATCATAGAAGAGTTAGAACAGAACCCCAAAATCTGCTGCTGAAGAAAGATACTATTTACAATCTCTGATGTTGCCAAGAATTTTACATTAGTCATCTTCAGATATTGCAAAGCTCACCAATTGCTGAGATGTTTTGAAATAAAAGTTTGCAGTGCTTGAGTTTTAGACAAGCAGATAACAAATTCCACTAGAACCAGCACTGTTCCTGTTGAGATTCTGGAAGAGACCAGCTGTCTTTAGACATATTAGGCTCTCTGGACATTTAATCCATGCTGCTAGGCACACAGGGAGCCTATTTTTGGAAGTCATCTCCCTCTTGTTACAACCCATGGTATAAACAGGTTGCTAAACACTTCCTGAACAGACCTTCCAGAATGTTGTCTGACCACAAAAAATCCTAATGAGTTACTTTTTAAATTGTTCATCTCATCCATATCAGTTCTCTTTTTAATTAAAAAAAAAAAAAAAAAAAAAAAAAAATAAACATAATTAAAAACCCCAAGTAAGTCTGTGTTGGACTACGGAAGCCATGGAGTAACTCCTGTGTTTTTTATGAGAAGCTCATAATTTTTGCAAGGTCTACCCAGATAAGAGAGCTGCATTTTTCTTAACTTCACCAGAAAACCTCATCTTGCTCTACTTCTCCTTAATCTTCCTGTGGGATCAGAACCACAATCACATATTCCACAGGACTTTGTCAGGTTGCTATCTTTTAAAAGGCTAGATAAGGTTTTTGGCTGCTCCTTTGGTCTTAAAAACAGCAGACTATTTTTATTTAGGATAAAAACTGTTTAAATTATAATATGATTCTTATTGCCCTGGAAAACATTTTTCCTTAGTGCGCTATACAGCTTTAAAATCTTTAAAAATACTTTAAACTGTGCTCTCTACCTTGTAAGGGGCTGCCATTATGCTCTTCTCTCACCTGGCTTTCCCGGTTTAAAATAAAAAAATCAACTGTGTTGTTAAAAACAGGGAAAATGCCATCAGTCAAGATTTTTATCAGTCACCGTCCATACAAATTTTAAACTAAACATTTTCCATTACATGTACATTTTGATTTAAACCTGACTTTTTCATAGCCCATTCTGGACTATTTCTTGCATGGAAAACTTCATTCTCATAAATTGCAGTCTCTTGAGATTCATTTGCTAATTTGTGCACGTACCTAAGTTGAAACTGATATGAAAATAAGTGCTAAAGTTTTAACAGCTTTACTAATTTGTGAGTGATATTATGTTTTTACATACAACCTTAAAAACATAATATTGAGACATTATGAACTTGAATCTCCCCCCGTTTCAAAAACTTAACTGAAACAAGTTTCAGGGACCTGTCTGATCCCATCACAACAAGGCTATTTTACACATGTTATTTTCTTTCATTAATTCCCCCCCCCCCCCATTTTATTTCGGGTGAAAAATCCACAAGGAAAAACAAACCTCATTGGCTACTCAGTGGAAAGTTACAGGAAGTTTCTGGTCAATATTCCAATAATACAAAGTGTAATAAGCACAAGCTACCAACAGCAACAAAGTTTTATAAGCCAAAACCAATCTGCATACACACTATAAAGTTTCCTTTCTTCTTTGATTCTATGCTGAATTTAACTTACTTATTTCACAAGCTAATTGCCTCCAGTTTGGTCTAACATATCTCTGCCACTTTAAAATGCGTGAAAGGTAACAAAATAGTAACTTAATGGCTGTAAAGTAGCAGATACAGCTCTGTAAACAAACAGGGAATTGCTCTGTTAAGTGAAAAGATAGTGTTTGTCTAGTGCCTTACAAAGTTTATGTTTGAGAAAAAAAGAAAAAAAGTAGTAACTACCATTACTCATGCTGTATGGTACAGGTTTACATTCTTAAGAAAAACACATGCAAAACCGACCAGCATTTCAGTATGCCTGGCAACCTGAGAGACTTTTTGAGTCAGAGAAAAGGGAGGTTGCGCATCTGTATCACAGGGCATGGATTCATACCTTACACTAGTAAATGTGAATGGCATAGAGGTGGCTAAAGTCCACTAATCTCCACACTCAACCCATATATCTGTAGCTATAATTTAAAACAGAGAAACCTGCAAGAACAAAAAGTGCTGATATCAGCTGTGAGCTTACATGGTTGTTGGATTTTTTCCAATCATTCCCCAGTATTAGGAGTAAATCTAGCCTCTCCATCAGGAATCCCACAGAGTAAGAAAGGGCCACGCCACGTTCCAAAGCAATGCAAGCCTTCTTGACAGTGGTTATTTTATTACGTTACAAAGCAGTTACATTATAATTTGGGAGAATTTTCCAGATACTGAGGAGACCTAATTACCTTAAATACCAAACTTAATGCAAGTTAACTTAAATACTAAACACATACTTGGAAGAAAGTTAGTTGTCACCTTTGTGCCATATAGTATATCTCACAGAGCACGTAATAGTTTTCACCAGAAGCGCTGAAGAAACAATTTAGCAAAATCATGGAAGAGTATTCTCAAGATTTATAAATGTTTTAATGAAAATAGAAGGAATGCTTTCTAATTTCCATACCTCCTTCCTCTACATCCCTTCCAGCTCAGTAGATACTTTTCCACTGTGCATTATGACAGAGGGGGGATGAGTAGGGGGAGAGGGAAAGAAAAAGCAGTCTAGTTCAGTGATGTTTTAACCGACAGTAAAGTCAATTTAAGGAGCTATTCATTCCTCCACTGACTATGCCGTTTGCTGCCTTTCAGCATGTAGTTGCAAGACGTTAGTTTTTTCAGAACAGCTGGCACAGGGAGTTCCAGCCTCCCCTTCTCCGGCACAGCTCACTCTCACCCGCATGATAGAGTTTGCTGCTCTGACAGGCTGTGGCTCCATGACAGCCTAAGCCAATCTAATTGCTGTCGTACCCCTGCACCCTCCCTGAGGCAGCTTTGGCACTCAGCTAACCGTTTAGCCGTATTTTTAGGCCAGCTTAGTAAATTGAAATGCTTCAACACAGAATCACAGGAACACAGGTGGAATAAAAATATACATACAACTTCCTGGCAGGGGAAAGGACAGCTATATGAGTAAACCAGCAAGCCCAGGGCATGGGGTTAAAGCACTGTACCACGATCATCTACGTATAACTACATAACTTAACCCAACTGTTTGGCTGTCAGCATGCTCTCTGGCACAGTCACGGATGGTATCAATGGCACAGCATTCTCCCGGATGGTGCTCAGAACAGGTCAAAGCACTACATGGGAGAGGGCTGTTCCCTACAGGCAGGGCAGAGGTGGTCACCCTGTTTTGGAGGAAGAGAGCTTAGTCGGGAGGATGCAACCTGTGTCACGCTGCTTGCTCTCAAGGCCAAGGAATATATCCTGGCCCACTGTGCTGGCTGATCAGTGGGACTCTAGCAGCCAAGAGACTGTTCTAAGCTGCTGTGGAACCCCAGTCTAAGCTGCTCCAGTATCAACTGTGAGGCTGGGTTTTTTTGTGTTGATGTGGTCACTGAAACTATCCAGGTTTAAAATTTTCTTTTTAATTTCTGGCACGTTATTTTAACAAAGACCATCCGGTCACAAATTTTTCGAGCGACAGTATTTTATGTCATGGGTTTCATTTGCTTATTGCACTCTTTGACAGGCTGTATACATTAGAAAAAGCTTATCAATGTTTATGCTATTACAGTTGATTTTTTTCCTACAGCCTTGATTCTAGAGAAAATAAGGCTTGTACAATTGCACTGTCCACAACTGTCTGTGTGTCTGTCAGTCCTCCCTTGGTAAATGTGGAACCCACTGACCAACACCAACCCAATTTCACAGAGGGAGAGAAATTTCAAACATACTAAGTTCCTACAAGTTTTCTGAATATCAAAAGCTATGTAGGTAAGACAAACCCTTTTAGCATCCCCCAATAAGTGATGAACAGTCATAACCCAGCCCTGACCCCACATCCTCTCTAGCTACACATAGACACTCTCCACCTTGTCTCCTTTCCTAGCCTACCTCTGAAAAAAAAGTCAGCTCCTCAGCAGAGACAGGGCAGTGAATTAACAGCCCTGTGTTCTGCTTCCAGCTCAGCCAGCAAGCAGGCCCAGTGTAGGCACTTCAAGCACCAGGGGGGACGCAAATAGGAGGTACTCTGAGTGGAGGTGGGGATACTTGAAATACCGTGGATAGAGTGTCTGGAGGTATTACAGGACATGAGAGGGCTGGAAGGCACAAAAGAATACAAGTCTGTGGGAAAACAGACCTTACCAATTCTGCTGTTCAAGAAACAACATGTAACTAGATTATTTTAGCTTGCACTTGTGATTATCTCATTAAGAAGAATCCTCATTTATGACACTTACAACATGACAATAAAATAACTCAGAAGTACAGTTTGAAGAAAATGCTAAGCACACCATTCATGTAAATGGTTAACAACTTCTGTCCCTGAGCACTACAGCAGATAAAAACTCCTACAGAGTAATATTTAAAAACCTGCACATAAAATTGAGAAGGGGGGGAATCACTCTCTCCTCATCCTTTCAGTATCATACATGTTATAAAACAGAACTTAGTTTTTTAAACTCTGTTTATCCTCTGTGTTCAAGGAGAGTCCACCCAGATTAGTTTAAACAACCATCTATTGCAAACCAAGTTAACTCAGCCGACTTTGTGCAGAAGCAGATGAAGAGTGCCCATCTAGCCACAGGAAAAAAAGTAGAGGTAAGCTAGGAAACTCAAGGTGAAAAAGCATCTGTTCAGACATTCAGAAAACTCTTTACAGATTATACGTGATTTGCTTCTATCCTGTGATGGTTGACTGAAGGCTTTTAACCCTCTTTGACAGCCTTTTCACATCAGATTTGTCCCTCCTTCTATCAACTGCCATGTGCTTCTCACTCCTTACACAAGGAGCTTAACACAAACAAAAACTTTAAAAGTGGTGTGGCATCTTCTGCCCTCTCATATGGCAAGATATTGCTTAACATAAATCCACACCAGTTTTTTAATTTGGATCTAGTGTGAGCTTTTGCAACAAATCTTCTCATCGTACCATTTATAATGCTTCAGTTCACATAACAAAGCAGTCTCAGAGCGTACCAACTGGAGTCCTCTAACTGAAACTAAGCTGGAAGATACACTAAAGGACACAGGACGAGACTGAGTTAAAACTTCCAGAAATGTAAACAACATGGACATCAAGTCCTCAACACCAACAGACTCATTCTACAGGTCTGTTCCTATTGAACCACGCTATTTGACAGTACAGATGAAGACTGACAACACTCTTGAGTAAGCTGGTATAACAGTAGTGGGTTTATCAGCATAGTTACTTTAGTTTAAAAATAAAACTAAACGATCAAACAAAAACAAACAAACAAAAAACCCCAAACCCTTTACCTTAGTAACTCTGACAAAATATCAGCTATCTGGAAGTGCAGGCACAGAGCCTTTCAAATTCCCAGCAGCAAAGTAAATTGCACATTAACAGCTACATATACTCCTGTAATCTTACAGCACCTAAACTAAAAGGGAGCAGAAAATACATAAAGAAGAGAAAGAGCAAAGAGCAATCTTCTTGAAATAACCTTTTAATTTTGAAAGCATAGACCACTGATGACAAATATTTATCTTCTGATCTTGAACTATTTTATGGTGTGGAACCCTATTATGTTAATTGGCTGAGGACATTTCTATATTAACTATTAATCTCTGAAATTGAACATTATCAAACATGTTCCAGGTATATAATACACCAACCTCCTATCAAAACAGAAGTATCTTCAAATAAGTCCAACAGGGTAATCAGGCATAACAATTAAGCATGATACCTTCTCACCTGAAACTGTATCTATACAGCCCGTTTTTCCAACTGAGCTCTCAAAGACTTTCTCTTAAGAGTGCTAGTAAGCTTTCTAGTCCCTAAGCAACACAAAATTAAGGAACTCTAAATCCAGTAATTACAGTTGTTTAAGAATATCACTTTAGCTACATTCAAGTCTTCAAAAGTTTCTTCCAAATCTGTATTTTTAAGAACATAAATTAAAAGTATCAAGATTACACTAACTTCCTTGTTTTCTTCTTTAATATTCATTGGTTCTGTCTCAATAAGCAAAATAAATAAGCTTTTCCAAGTGTATTTACATTGATTTAATTACAACTGCTTGGTCTTGACAAGAATTTAAGGTGTCAAATATATTGAGCTAGGTAATTCAATCAAATACACTATATATAAATCTAGTGTACACAAAGCCCACAAGTATCTTCAATGTTCTTCTAGATATTTCTGATGCCTATAAATTACCTCCTTATTTCTTGTATATTCCCCCCCCTCCGAAAACAAACCTTAAAACCAGTTCATACTATGCTCTTCTTCGTCAAACACAGAAACAACATTACTTTGCCCATATAACTACTAATAACTAGCTTTCTCTTATCCTCTTTATTTTTTAACTTCTGACAGATGTTGTTCTTCACTATTTCTCAGACATGCACACAAATACACACCACAGACACAAGACTGCAGTACAAACAGCGTGTCACAGTTAGCAACATTTTCAAAATAAAATGAGCTCAGCCCTCACCTATAGGATTTATCTCCCTCCCAGGTGATGGATTTGAATCAGGTGACCAGGCATCACACAACAGCCCAAAGGCATTATTTCATATAAAAGGAAGCCTGCTGCACCTAAATGAGCTCCCCTAGGATAGTAAAATGAGAGAAGTTCCTGGGAAAGGAAGAAAAGAGAAGAAACTTGGGTCACGTTATCTCATATGAAAAGGGTATCTGAAAATGAACTGAGGACAAAGGAGACTATAGAACCTAGCTGTTACCTCAAGTCAGCCCACTCCTTCCTGAAATAGTGAATACTTCAGAAACACCAGCTACAAGATGTAAACTACAGAAGAGAAAGCCTAGAGGAAACTACAATGGATGAAGCAAAATCCTACCACAGGGGGTAAGAAATACATATACCTGTATCAGACTCTTTGCTCCAGCACCTTCAGCCATGTATACTCAGCAGAAGATACTGAGTACCCTTGAAGCTTTATCTAGACTAAGGAAAACTATGTTAGACTGTGTCTAAACCAGCTTTACCAGTACAATACCACCCGTTAGAAATTTGAAAGGAAGGGGAAGTACTATTTTTCCCTAGTCAAATATAGCTAGGGTAACAAGCCTCTTAGTAAGTGCAAATACTTATGCTGGCAAAAGGAACCCCTTTGTGTAGGGGTTTTACCACTAACTGGGCTGGTATTGCTGTGCCACTAAAGTCCTTGTGGTATAGTCTAATCCTTAGATTGAATTACCTACCTTCCTCTAATTAGTACCTCCTAAAATATAGGGTGAATCAAAGCAATCATGTTTTAGAATGGCCTAAAGTAAACTGAATTATGATTTAGACTGAATCAGTGCAGCTAAACCTAAATTGCTTAGAACAACTGCTTTGAATTGATCTGAGTTCCTGTTAACTTACTACCTTAAATTAGCTATTCCTAAACATAGCCTAAATAAGGACAGGTTCCTTTTCTTTCATATGAGCCTTCAAAGATGCTAACATACCCTACAGTATCACCTTCCTAGCCTTACTCTGCTGATAATGACAATCCTGCTGTGCTGCCACTGCATGTGTTTTTATATATAAAGTAATTTATTTATAGGTAAATTCTAATCCAAATGTTTTAAAGTCTTAGATTTTTCTTTCTCCTACTTACACTTCTTATATTGGCAATGAATAATAGGATATATTTTTTAGTATTGTGCTACTTTTAGTAAGTATGCATAGCTTATTTTCCAGATGCTGTGGAGTTAACAGCTCCTTTCAGTTAAACTTATTTTCATGATAATGTTATACTTAAAGTTACACTGCTACAATAAATATTATTAATTCTAAACAAGAAGTGTTTTATGCCTTCTAACTATGCCTCACCCAACAAAAAGAAACTCTGAATTTAGACAGGCGTTGGGACTGTTAGGGATAACTTCAATTTCTGTCATCTCTTTTACATGCAACTCTGGCATTCACATCACTTAATGGACAGAGGATCCTCATTAGAACTAATGCAACAGATAGGCGGCTTCCTAAATGTTGGCTTTAGGGTTATTTTTAGCTAGATGCACAGAAATCTGATTGATGGGGCTGGACTCTCATAAAACTTTCCCCACAGGGAGCTGTATTTTTTTTTATGTCACAATACAGCAGAGATCAATGTGGCTGCTGAGTTTATGCTGTCCACCAGTGGCTGCACATTTCTTTCACCTTGGCTTGTCCAGAGGTTTCAGTATTGCTGTAAATACTAACCCATCAGATAGGGAAACTGAGGCAACAAAGGACGTATGCCAGATCACACATCTGACAGTGTTGGCTAAGGTGAAAACACACTTCAGGCTGATATTCAACTCATTATTTTCTTATGCCAGACTGTCCTGACAAGTGTTTTTCTTTGATCATGAGGTATGATGAAATAGCTTCTTATTTTCTGTAGTTAAGAGGACCTTAATCAAAGTAATTACTGAAACTGATCTGATTGGGAAGTAATCTATTTAGAAAAAGTTAAGACTACCAACTGGGAAGCTACTATCCAACCTCTGAAACTGATTGCTTTAGATGTGGATGATTTCACACTTAATATTTCAAGTGCTATTGAAAATGTCTTCACCTGTGAATGTAAAATATTTATTTTTCTAAAATACTAAATAATGGCCATCTAGGCAACTCAACATGTAAACAACATGTTATACTGGCTTTCAAGTATCTCGATGTATGTGAATTTCTCCTCCAAGCAATCAGAAGAGATACACTGCACTGCAACTAACACTGCACTTCAGCAAATTAATCTATGTTTAAAGTACTCTATAGGGCCTGACACTGTCAAAATCCCTGCCTGAGATAGCTACTCTTTTTAAACAAGCTTGTAAAGAGCTTACTGTTCCCTTACAGGATCAGAGCAGCATGATTCAATTTAAATAGTCTGCCCCCTAAAAATTGTAATCCATTATGAATTTGATTAATCAACTATGCACTTCTGGTGCATATTTGTATTTTTTGAAGACATAACTGGGATGTATAAACATCAAATGAATTTTTTATATACAATAGATGAAAAACAATATTCCATTTAAAATTTACAGGAGATTACCACTAGTGTTGGCACCAATGTAAGCTGCCAGCAAATGAAAGAATTTCATTCAGGCTTAGTCCTTTACTTTCTGGGCTAATGAGAGTAAGAACCGTCATATCTACTCACAGTAATGAATCAGAAAGGCACTTGTCTGAGAGGAATGCTCCTGAAAAAGTATGGAATAAGGATGCAGTCGTAGGGGGACACACACACATACACCAGCCTTTAAATCTGGGACAATCCTAATAGTCCTATGCTGACATTATCAAAGTCCAAAAACTATCATATATAGGAACTGGCTCCCTTAGGGAGACCAGGCTGAAAACACATGGATAGGGAAGAATTTGTATAGGGTTTGAATAGGGAAAAGCTGCAAAGCCATAAACTGGAAAAGGCAATTTTAGAGTTAAACAATTACACTGGCTTCAGCTGTGATCTTGAAATTATCATGATGATGTTCTGGAACTTCCAGTTATTCCTTCAAAAGGGCAAGAAGTATCAAACTTCTGTCAGAGTACACATATGTCTAGAAATGCACATTAATTTTAACCTTCTGCCAAATTCCAGTCCTACTTGATACATCCTGCTCTTACAAACTCACAGAATGGTTGAGGATGGAATGGAACACTCTGGAGGTCATCTTGCCTAACCCCCTGCTCAAGCTTTTCTTGTAAGCTCTTGCCAAAATAGTTCAGTTTGACTTTCAGTATTGGTTCTTACAAAAAATGTGCAAGTACTCCAAGTTACTATTCTACTTATACCTATGAAAAAGTTTCTTCCATGGAAATGAAATATCTGCATAGAAAACTGTCAAAAGAGAAAATGGGATTCTTAAAGTCTTCTGCAAACACTATTTTTGTTGGTGTCAACCTCAGAGCATTACAAGTGATCAAAGAAAATAAAAGCCAATACGGTATGGAAAAACTTTGTAAGATGAAGACTAAGTTTCCTTTTAAATTCAGTAGCTTTTTTTTTTTTATCAGCTTAATGTTATTCAGCCTGCTATAATGTCACATCAGTGTGCTGGGGAATCAACACAGTGGAAGGAAGTTATCAACACTTGCAGTGGAAGTCTGAAGATGGAAAATTACCTTTAAGTTATGAAAATGCATGTACAGCTCCAGCATATGTGGAATGTTTACATCCTTAGAAAAATGATGTAACTGTACTATTAAATCTCTGGGACAGACTGACAAGAGAATTTTTTTTCTTTAATGAAAGAACTTTCTCAGATGAAACAGGAATGTCAGTTTTAGTGCATACTCCCCTGACTGGAACAGTATCAAGTCTTAACTAAGTTCTACACAATGTTTTCAGAGGAAAAGTGGAGAATGTTTTATGGAATTTAAGTCTGGATTTGGCTTGCATCCTAGAACATATATCTTGTTATGAAAACTGCTGAAACACTTTTAAGTGGGCAAGCCACAAGTGTCCTTGGAGCTATCCAGTCAACTGGAAGTCATACAGGCAAAACCTCCTAAAGTAGGAAAGCTTGAAATTGGAAGGGGAGGGGGTGAGGGAGGGGCAAATAATCTTGGAATCATATCTGTTACATAGAACTGTTTGCTTGTGCCTACAGCATGAAGTAGTTACAACTTGTTTTCTGCTATTGTCACAGATCCAATATGTTACTCTAGCTAAATCATAATCTCTTCCTGCCTCAGTTCATCCATGTGTAAACCTGGTTTGCTAACTCGTACCTTAATGTGTCATGGGGCTTAATTAATAACACTTAGGTCTTTTAAGCCCTCTACAAACATTAACTACTTCTTCAAACAACTCTCCGAGGTATTATTATTCCCATTTTACTGATGGAGAAATGGCAAAAGAGGTTGTGACTTGCCCAAGGCAACAAATTAATAGTTATACTTAGAGATCCTCTTCATGGACTACTGTATTATAACAGTGGAAACTTATCAACAAAGGCTAAGTCAATAACCACAGTCTCAAAATTACTTTTTAAAAAAGTGCACCATAAGCAACTGGAAGACAATGAAAAACCCCTACTAGAAACAATAGGCTTGGGATCAGAACAAGTGCTACAGTCATCATCACAGAGAAAGAAATATCCCAGGCAGATCTAGGCTAGAGCTCACCAAAACAGTTGCAAAGAAACAGTAAGACTTGCCCTCTCATGTGCTCCTAAGTACCATAAAATTGAGCAACAGGCTTGTACAGTACTCCTCAGTAACACAGAAGAGAGCAGATAATCAATGTGGCATGCAGCATGCTAATATCTCATGCCGCGTTCCCAGTATTGACGGGGAATGCCAATAACGGGTTTAGATGGCGGTGGTCCTGCGCGCTACCGGCCGGTACATCGCGGCCGCCTTCCCCCCCCCCCCCCCCCCAGCCTCCCGCCCTCACGAGTGACAGCAGACAAAGTTGGTGTTATTCCCCTCTACCCAGCCGCGCTGACATCCTTCGCAGCAGCCTTTCGCCGCCCGGGATCCCTGCCCGGGCAGCCTGCGGCGTCGCGCCAGTGCCCGGCATCCGCCGGGGAGGCAGCGGGGCGGC
>JAVJGG010000002.1:23983691-24014126 GCA_035590195.1 Aviceda cuculoides
ACACAGGGGAAGCTTCTAGCAGCTTCTCACAGAAGCCACCCCTGTAGCCCCCCCACTACCAAAACCTTGCCACACAAGCCCAATACACATAGCCATGCAGAACTGTATTAAACACAGCTTGCGGGGTTGGTAACTTCTGACAAGGAACAGAGGTGACAGGAACACATAGTTGGGAATGAGAAAGCCTTTCCAAGGAGACCACTACTTTCAGCCAACCACTAAGTCAGAACCATCTTCTCAACAGCTCTGAACACATGGAAACATGACAGCACCTTCAAGGCAATCAGGAGACCTGTCAGACCTGCGGGCGGGCGCCCCCCCCGCGCGCGGCCGGGGGGAGCACGGGAGCGGGGGCGGCCGAGGTCCCGCCGCGCCCTGAGGCGAGGGGGGAACCCGCCGTTGCCGGCCCCGATGGAGGAGAGCGTGGCTGCAGGAGCGCTCGCTCCGGGGCCGGGCGGCCTTCCCGGGGCCCGGCGGGCTGGGGAGGCCCGGGGCCGGCCGGCAGCGAGCCTTAGGGCGGGGGAGGGCTGAGGGGGTGGCTCGGTTCTCGCCGCCTCGTCCCCGGAGGAGGAGGCGGGCGCGCCGGGGAAGATCTCAGCCGCCGCGGCCGGCAAGGAGTGTTTCCCGGCGGAGAAGCGGCGCGGTTGCGGAGGGGAGTAGCGTTTTCCTGCGCTCCCCGGGGAGGGTTGGCCGTGGCCGGCGCTGCAGTTCGGAAGGGCGGCAGCCGAACAGGCGGAGCTGCCGCGCTCCGGGGGTGCTCCGGCCGGCGCCGGTCAGTTGCCGCTCCGGCCGCCCCCTCCCCTGTGCCCGGGTGGCCTGGCTTCTCTTCTGGCCGGCTGAAAACGTTCCCCTTTGGCCGGTTAGAGGAGGCTGCCGGGTCCCCGCCCGCGGGGGAAGCGGCGTGGCGGTGTGCCCGATTCAGCCCTCTCGCCTCACCTGCAGTGTTGTGGATTGCTCGGCTTCTGCATGTAGCTTTACCTTCTTTTGCAAAGTGTAGGGCAGTGCTAGTTTTGTGGTTTGAGTTGCTGGTTTAAGACGCCTGTGGAGTCTAGTGTGAAGCTTTATTTTCACTTTCTCCTTTGTTTTTTGTTTTGGTTTTTGGGGTTTTTTTTTTGTCGTTGTTGTTTTAAGGCAGCCTTTTCCGGTGTGAAATGTTAAGGATGCTGCATGCGTTCGTGTTTGAATGACTTAATGAAGCAGCTTGACCATTTCATGCAGTAAAGTACAAGAGGATGTAGCAAGGTTAGATTTGTAATTTGAATCCTACTGAACTTGTATATCTAATTTTTATTTCTGCTGGTGATCACTTTCATCCACCAAGCTTTTTAAACAAATCTTCACTTCTCAGGTTAACATGTGTTATGACACCAGGATAACTTCTCAAGGTACTGCTCAAAATGGAATGTTCTAATTTAGCAGTAGGCAGAAACCCACACAGGTATTGTGTGTTTTCTTTTTCTGGTACCTGTTGACTCCCTTCTTAGCTTTTAAACCTGGATCATATTATAAAAGTCCCAGCTCTCTAGTCACTTAAAGTATTTATTGGCTTGTTAAACTGAACTACATCTGCTGCTGTGAAGCCAAGATTTGTTTTAGAATTCTGTCACAGGACTCTAGTATTCTTTAGCAGAAGACACTATAAAGCTAATTTTGCCATAGTTTCTTAAGAAAATAGGTAACAAGGCAGGGGAAACAGTGCAGTCCTCATTCAGAACAGGTAGCTTTATTCCTTTAAAGCATTAAAGTATTTGTAAACACACTCATTAACCATAGAACTTGAATTTTTTTGGTATGATCAGCTGTGAAAAAGGTTGGCTTGGACATGTTAAAACTTAATTAAGACTGTTTGTCAGTCCATTAAGAGGAACTAGTATGGCAAGATAGCTTTGTGATGTCTCATAGTACAAGCCCAAAAGGACATTCACTGATACTTAGAAAGTGGGAGTTTTGAAAAATGGTAGGTGGAAATACTTTTTCAAACCATGTAATTAGAATGAAACTAGCTGCCGGAGGAAATAATTCAGCAAGATTCAAAGCAAGCAGATATTTGTATGAATACCAAAATGGCCTAGTGCATTTATAACAAAAGCCAAAAAAACATTTAGAAGAGATATTAAAGCATATGACTCAGGGTTCAAACTAATCTTTATGGGAATGAGAACTGTACTTTTCTGCATTACAGAATATTAAGATATGTCTTCCACTGTGGTCTTGTGCTGTCCTTGAGTTACCTGGTTCTGAGCTGTGTCAGGGAGAGGGTATTGGACCAGCAGGATTGTGAGCTTTGCCACATGTCAGGTGGGAGTATGTAAAATCATACTGCTAATTTGACGTTGCTGTGAAGGCAAAAGTTCAAAGGTCCACCTGCTGTAACCTGTTCCCCACATTATAATGTATACCATGAAAAGAGCATCAGCTCTGTGTATGTGTGTGTGAAATGGAAAAACGCTGAATAATGCCTTGTCTGCCTGCATACACATGAAGCATTAGAAGCTGTGAATGTGTATTCGGTTCAAAGAGGCTCATTTATTGGCAGCAGTGGGTTTTTCCCCTGACAGTGGATTTCGGGCACTCTGTCAGACTGAGATACTCTAGGTGCATGTTTTCTTCACTTTACAGAGAAACCGATGGCAAAAAAATGTATAGTTGCCAGAATGTTGCATGTTCTTGAAATGGTATACTCTGAATGTTCATCTGAAAGGCCATTCTTTGTATTTTATGATTTCCTTTCAACTCTTTTTTTTGAAGTCCTGCTGATCCATTAGCTTTGTGTTTTATGCTCATTTAAAATGACATGCTTTGGAGTGACTTCCCTGTTGTTGTAGAGATTAAGTATTGGTGAGGCCACCAGTTTCGCTTGATAAGCTGTTTCAAATATCTGCAGTTAAGGGCTGTATTTAATTTCAGGTTTGAGTTTTAACTTCCAGCTATTGCATCTAGCGCTTCTCAGAAAGATTCAGATGTCATGCACTGCTGGAGTTCCTCTTCCGTGTGTTGGGACCCATGTGCAGGGATCAGGTCATCCCTCAGAATTCTGTTTCATAAGCTAAAATCATAAATCTTGTCTTGTGGGCTTTGCTTTTTCAGGGGGAAAGGGTTTAATTCCCTGGATAATTAGGGGGGATTGTCTTCCTTTAGGTTCTCTCTAGTATTTCAGTATCCCTCTTGCAGATACTACTTGGTACTCTGAGCACAGAAGTTCAATCTAGTTTATTTTGCCAAAGTGAAAGCAACTGTGACATGACTGAGAGATAGTTGTTGTGTAAACAAAACAACTCTTGTTTGGGTTTATATTTTTAAAATTACCTATATCCAGTATTTGTTGTTTCTTCTGCTTGTCTGAAGGGAATAAATTTTGTTTAATAGGTAAATAGAACCATGCACTTCATTTAAATGAGAAGCAGCTACCCAGCTATGCTTGCTCCTTCATGCCTAGACGTCTGTGATCCAATCTGTCTGTCCAGGAACAGCTATAGACTTGCTGTTCTCGCTGCTGACACTTCAGCTGACAGGAATCAGAATTCATATGGTACTGTATCCCCCTCCAGAAACAAAGGCGAGCACAAATTTTGATGAACCTTTATGTATGTTTAATCTAGCACAGCGTGTCATTGAAGATTGTCATGAAACAATCCTCTGGGGATAGAAATACACATCCACAAGTGGTCAAGTCCAGTCTTAGGAAGTTAAACCATAGATCATCCATACTAGCAATCCCATTGTGGCTACATGGGGAGAGTTTGATATAAGTTGAGGAATTAGAGTATTATGGTTTCTATATTGGCATGAAGTTCTTGCATAAATATCATTACTCTGTTTCTGGCTGGCTTGAAAATTCCACTGCATTCTCGTAAAAAGGTATATATACCCCCAATTGTTCTTGGTTTTGTTTTTCTATTTTATTTAAACCAGTGCTGTACTAGAGAAGTACAGTCTCCTTAGTCCTGGAGTCAGCTGGAAAGCTCTAGCTAGTGCAGAACACTGTGCTGTTTCTCCACAGTGATATAAAGCAGCCAATCTCACGTCTTCTAGTTTATTGCAGCCAGATTTTTGATCCTAGTAAATATTCTGGTCTTTCTCCTCAAAGAAGGGTCCCAGGTTACTTAAAAGTTTAACTTGAAGTTACATACTTGGGTCCCAGGTTACTAAAGTCCTGTATATATGCTGGAATAAGGATTGCAATTGTTAGGTAGACTTATGGCATGTTGAAATTCTTCATGGTATGGATAAAGTAGAAAATTGTCAGATACAGAATTTCTTCAGAGGCTAGTGTTGAACAGTGAAATGGATTCTGCTGAGAACTTGGGACCTCAAAAAACTTGCTTCAAGTAAAACAGCGTTTTTCGATCCAGCTTTTCTCCAATATCCAAACACAATAGTGGTATTAAATATATTTATGTAGAAGAAAACCTTTTGTACGCTCCATTACATATATTTCTTTGCCTTGGGAACATGTGAGAACATTTTGACAGCTGTTAATCGGTTTTGTTGACTCACTGTTTTGAGGATGTGCAACCAATGTTGATAATGCACACCAGTTTTTGAGCAAGCTTAATAATGGACTGCTTGGACTAACAATTTTATTGTAGCTACCTGAAAAACACAGTTTTAGAGTAATAAAATGGCATGAGTTCAACTAAAATTTGGGCTTTTCTTGTGGCACATGGAAATTGAAGAAATAGTTTTTTATGCTTTGTTGGGGTATGTGGAAGTATGTAAATTCTTTAGTTGCTGTAAGATACTCGGGAAAGAGTGAACTTGTGGAGTGGAGGCGAGTTCTCCACCTATCACCGGTACATACCACCCATGGTATTTGTTCAGGCAAATCCGCAAGACTTTGAAGTGAGCAGTAAATTGTTATGTGTGCAGAAAAGTGCTTAGTTAGTGGATGTACTGTGAAGTGACAGATAAAGACCTGGCTCCTCTTCCTCTCTTAGTATTGGTTTGGCCTCTGGCAGGTCCTATATTGAATTGGGGGTGTGGCGACATTTATTGTAGCATTTTATAACTGAATTTTCAAAAATTGTTTATGCAGAGGATGTACTGCATATATTAATGTTAAACTGAAGCAGAAGTGCATGACGACGTGTAAAGTCTAGTCAACCTTGTGTATTTTCCAGGCAAATCATGCCGTGATTCACCGAAAACAATGTTCTATTGCAAAATACTTGCTTACAAGAGATCTTTTGCTCTGCAGGCTTTGGATTTTTCACTGTTTATGATTTTGTCTATATGAAAATGTAAAATGATAACATTTAATAAAATATATACATATTAGTTATTTAGTATCTGTTTTCATCTTGTTGCTTTAGTCTTGAAAGTATTTTAAGCAGGATGTTCTTTGCAGCTATTAAGGCTCTGAAAAATGTGGTTATTTTTAATTTGTTTCATTTAGGGCCATTTTTTACTTTTTGGTGAGATACTACCCATCAGTTAGTTTGTTTGGTTTTCCTAATGTTTAAACTAAAATAGGCTTTTGTGGGATCCATGTAACTTTGAGAAAGCTTTGGCAAAGCCTGTTAACTGAAAACCTACAAAAGTGGACAGCTGGGACTAACTAGAATAAACTGAGTTATTTCTTTGCCTGTTCATTGCAGGTGCCTGCATTTCTCATACTTGCTGAAATCATCCTTCAGTCTTGGCAGCAAAGTCTTCAGCTTACTGTTAATTGTTTTCCTTGTGTTTGTTACAGAGGTACTTGAATTTAAGTAGTCATGCCTATGCTGAGGTTTTTCCCACTAAGCAGGATAAACACTCCTCTAATTTCACACTTACTAGGTTTGAAGACTGAATCAAATCATCTTAGGAAAATTTGGTCGTCTCCTCTCCATCACTTTTTGGGGGGAGAGAGAGAAAGGAACATTGAAGCAAGGAGCAGGGGACGGAGGAGAATAACAGTGGCACAGAGAACATTAATGGAATTCTGGTTGGGGTTGTTTTTCCCCTCCTCAACAAGCTAAATTTTTACCAGCTTCAAATGTCACGTATGTCTCTGAGGTGTAAGGGAGTACTCATATTTTAAACTGAAACAAAGATTTATTCTCTGATTTTTAACAACCTAATTGATTTGAGCTGTCTGTAATGGAGTAACAGTTGCATAAGCTTTGAAAGTTCATATCCCATTTGTATGCTAATGTCTCTTCAAGTCGGATTTCTCTTCGGGGCTGGGCATAAAAACAAAGTACTGCAATCACTTGCTGATCAAAAATGACTTAGGAATATGTATTTTCTTAGTTTAACCTTGGGCAAAATATTTTTGGCATCACGGCATTCATTTACATGGACTTGTGAATGCTTTTAAACTACAGCCTTTTATAATTGGGGTTTTAAAAGTTCGGTTATTTATGCGAAGTGTATAGGTGGTTTGTTCTCGTGTAATTTTGCATTTGGAATCTTTAGGAAATGGGACAATTGGAAGAATTTTCTTGGCCTTTGATATGGTATCAGCTGTCGGTATTTGAGGAATACAGTATTCTCTTAAACTTCCTCACACAGTTGTTGTATGTTGATTAGTTTATATCTGTACTGTGCTTTGAAGCTGTAAAGTGTTTATTCTTTAATTAACAAATTAGTAGAGATCACCATGTTTAAATGGATGCAGATAATTCACAATACATTCAAAACAATTCATGCAATAACCCTGCTGCCACAGTCTGTATTACATTTTTAATTACCCCATTATTCTACTGGATGCCAAAATCTGGGGTTTGCCTCTTGTCCCTAAAGAAGGAAGACATCCACATGTCTGCTGTTTGGCCAGCTGTCCTCATACCTTTACACCAAGTACTACCTGTACCAGTCGTTTACTTTATTTAACCCACACAGCTTTTCAGTTCTAGTAAGTTTTGGAGACAGGTAATGGAATTATCGCTAGCATTTCTGAACACAGGTTTCACCCACCCTAAAACTTCTTGGCTGACATCAGACCAACTTCAGACAACATGGAGATGCAGTAGGTGCTTACACTGCTTACAGGGACCTGGCAATCACAGTGGTAGTACTGTACTTGGCTTTTGAAATAGCACAAGAGGGAGGTAGAAGATGGTCAAAGTACATGGAAAACTTCCAAATACATGTGTGTGTTCAGAACAGAAATAGTTCTTATGCCTCCATTTTTGGAAGATGTATGCATTTCTTTGATGGAAATTGGTTTGCTGGATGACCTTACTAAAGATGTTGTAAACTGGGCCCAACAAAATGATCTTACGAAAAGCAAGATCCGAATGGGTTCAATCCTTCATGTTGCCAGATTCATCCTGCCTCACTTCAGGCAGTTAGCCTAGATGGCTAAATTGGGAGCCACTCAACTCCTGTATTCTGTGGAAAAGGGGAGGGAGAATTGAATCTCCATTTGGAGGAGCCTGTTCCTTCCCATAAACTGTAATAACAAACCCAGAACAATTAGACATTTCACAAATTATCCTTCCCAAGTGCCTAAAGTTGAGTAGTATGAATCAAAGCCTTTCTACCTGAAATCAGCTTAGTGCTGCTAAGAGTTACTGCTTGTGTGTCTGCTGTTCTCCAAATAACTAGGTTTCCATTTTATTACATCTTTCAGTATGATTTCAATTAGTAGATTGAAAAACTAAGTGTAAGGAATGAAACAGAGAATAAAGTCTTTGGGTTACCCCTTAATAAAACTTCTCCAGTATGATGATGTATTGCAAAATGATAATTCACACTACGTGTGTAATCACTGCTAGCCCTGACAGTGATTCAGATGTCATGGCAGTCACTTAGGAAAGTACAAATACAAAAGGAAAATTTATCATGTTAGGATGTTTCTTATGTTTTAAAAGTAGTTTTTTTAGATACTAAAAAAAGTGAGAATCTTGATGTGAGCATCCTTCCTGTGTACTTAATCACAGCTCTAAATGGGAGTGTATTTCACATTTGAAAAAATGTCTGTTAGAGCCCAAGATAATATGTTCTCTCTTGTCCAATTTCCTAAGTTTTTCTGTGAAGATTAGCAGCAGATGAAATTCTGCATGCTTGGGAATAATCCCTCTCTTACCCTTGCACACAGAGCTACATACGTAGACAACATGCCAGAAAGAGGTAAGAATGCATAGCTTACAAAGCAAGAAGTGTATGACTTTTCTGTTATAATGATTAATGTCAACAATCGTGGTTCTTAACACTTAAATGGGGTCAAAAATGTTGTATCATATGCTGTTTAATGTTTTCATAAAACACCAGTTTCTGTACATTTAGCCAGATAAGATTTCCAAGCTTTACTTTTTTAAAAGCTATTTTAATTTCTATCCCTAAGGTTTCTGTCTTGGTTGAAGACACTCGCATTGGATGAGCACCACAAAGAGGGAACAGTTAATTATGCTGCTGGGAGTTCTGGCTTAGGTCAAGGGCTGAGTCTGGTGTGCTTTAGCCATCCTGTCCTCTGGCAGGGGAAAAGCTAATTTAAGGGGGGATGGGGGTGGTAAAGAATTGGAGGCAGAGGGAAAAATCAAGGTTTATCAGCAAAGGTCCTTTTTACTCCAAATGTACTGTTTTCTTCAACCTTGTAAAAATTAAATGTTTTTCAATTTTCAAAATATATGATGTCTCCAAGAAAGAACAAAGCTGTTGGCCACTGTTGTCTCACAAGTTCATCCGGGTTGCTCAGATGTAGACTGGGGAAAAACAGAAGAGACTAAATAGATTTTTCATGTTGCTTTTGAATAGTGCTTTCTCCGTTTCTCTTTAATCTCAAGTCAGTAGGAAGCCCATCTTCAAATAATTATATTTAACCCAGTTTGGTGCACATTTGCAGGGTTATGTGAGGGTGGAGCTGTTACTCTTTATAGACTTAAAAAGTAAGCTTAGGGGAAAGAATGAACTAATCAGAAGTCATTCTAGAAAAAAATGGAATAACTAAAATAATTTTAGTTTTCTGGTACAGTCAAAGTATGCTCTATGACCCCTTTTATCAGCTGATGCTTTTTTTTTTTTTCCTTCCAATTTAGAGAGCTGTACTAAAATTCAGCTAACATGGCTTCTAGAAGGGCAATGTGCCTGGCTGGCTAAAGTGATTGCTGATAAGTAAATCTAGTCTGAATTCTGTTTTCAGTACTGGCTTTCTCATACCACCATGGCTGGAAGTTAGGCTTTGGTGAGAAGTAGGTGCTCATCTTTACCACACTCAGAAATTTCCTGCCGACAGTGCTAAGCACTCAGCAATGCAGACTTGTAAGGCAACTTGAAGCACTTGAAAGTGTATATGAAAATTGGATTAAAAGATACAAAAAGGTTTGTTGGTCATACTAGCTATTTTTTTCAAGAGGCTTCTTAAGTGCATTGCCATGTAGATTAAGAGTCATTTATAACATGAGCCTTAAAACATGAATTCAATGAGCTGCTGCTGCTTTAGCTATCTCATATATTGTTTAAAAAGATCTGGGCTGGGCTGTCATATAAAGATGCTTTGTTTGATTTTTCTCGTAAACCAGTTCCACTAAATGTGAGAGCCAGTTTTATTTTAAAGTCTAGCTGGTGGTTTCAGGGAAGCAGATGTTTAAGTAGCTTGCACTCTCTGAAATATGTCAACATTTTGTATGCTGCTATTTCCATGGAAACAGGTATTGGCTCAGCAGAAATGGCATAGGGATTTCAAAACTACATTTTAAAAAACAAAATCAAGATAGGTTAGTCATTCTCATTTTTAATCATAAACACCAACAGTGGTGCTGAACAGAACCTCTTTTGAATATATTAGGTATAGTCATGCGATACGACAGATTGGTGATTAATCTAAAATATTAATGTTTTTGAAAAGTGAGCTAGTGTTTGGTAGACCTTTATTAGGCAAACATGCATTTATTGCATTTTGTTCAGCACATGCTCTTCTATGTACTTGAAGGCAGTCATGGTTTTATCACTTCTTTAGGCCTCCCCCTTCCTCAAAAGAGGTGAAATATGTATTGGATGAGAACTACAGATTTCAGCTAGTTGGCAGACTACGCTTTTTAAAAAAAAATACAAAGCTCCTGAAACACAGAACTGCTAATTTGTGAGTTTGTAATCTTTAGCAGCATATAAAAATGAAGCCAACCCCATTTTGGGGGGCTATTTTGTTTGCCTTTGGGGACATTTGCTTTAGGAATAGCCTACTTACAGCCAAAGCAGTTGCCTCAGTTCAGCGTTGCTACAGCATTAAGAAATAGGATTAAACTCATGAGACTTGTTGCCTCCCAGGATATTGGACAAAGAACACATCTCACTTGAAGTGGATGACAGGGGGCTCCAGGAATTCCTGAAAAATGAAGATGCCTCCATTTGTTGTCTTGCATCTTCAGCTTGATTATTCAGACATTTATTTTTCAGCTCAAGCAGTGGTTAGATGTTGCAGCATCCTGCTGCATAAGCAGGGCTGTGAGGGAAGAACCCGGTGTGAACATAGTCCAGAAGAGACTGCTGGCAGTGTGTGAGGAGGAGGAGGAGGGCAGTGAGGCAGAACTGCAGGCCTGAAGGAAAGAGAGGGACTGACCAGGGGAGTGGAGGAAGCACCAGGAGCCACATGTGCATGAGGGGAGTGCTCAGAAAACAGCTGTAACAAAGCCACCTACAAACAAAACAAAACAAAAAAGCAAGGAACATTGCTTTCAAAACATTGGCAGTTTCCCAAAAGAACACAGTTTTTTTTGTTGTTTTTTTTTTTTTTTAACTGAAGTGGAATTTGTTTGACAGAACAATTCCCCTTAGAAATAAAATTCTTTAAACATTGGATCACTAAATAATGAAGGGTAAAGTGCTTAGTAACCTAAACTAGATTCCTTAAAAGGATACCCACTAAGATCAAACTGTGTTTCTATATGGGCTGTACTTAAGCCAAATACTTTCCCAAAACACAAAGGCAAAACAAGCCTACAGTTCATGCATACAGTGTGCTGTCTGACTCTCCCAGTGCTTTTCAAAAGGGAACTAGTAGCATTTGCCTGTTGTCAAAACTTCGCTGAGTGCTATGGGTGCATCAGCAGCAGCGCTGCTCTGTCTGCCAAGGAGACACAACCAAACCAGAGATGAAATTTTCTTCCAAGACAGACACTCGTGTCTCTCCTTCGTAACTCTCTATTCCCCCCTTCCTTGGATGATGATGATGACAGAAGCTGTAAAACTCTGACTATCAATTTCTCAAGTAATAGAACAGAAAAACACAAGAAGCAAGTGTACTGGTTGACACCAAGCATCCATCTGGGCTGGTATCTTGCCATTTTACCATCTTCAAACAGTACAAACCCCATTAATTTCTCTCCTCTCACCTAACCAATTTTAACCTGTAAGATGGGTGCAGACTTAGGGATGTTTCCTGGGAAAGGGAGATGCGGAGTACTTTGTTACCTTTCAGTCACTGCCGTGTCACACACCAAGCCATTTGCTGCAGAGGTGCAGCTGGTGCCATCTCATGAACTACCTAAGCCTTGCTGAAACCATGTGCAGACAACAGCAAGGCAGGGGTGTATCAGGAGCTTCCTGTGGTCCCTTCCAGGCCAGTTCATGGCAGAAATGAGGTAACCAATGTGGCAGTTAAAGGGCAAGGGTTTAAGCAAGGTGCTGAAATCTAGGATGAATGTTTTAATTTTTACTATTTTTACTATCATTAGACCAAAAGAAACTTAATGTGGGACTATTCTAAATACAAAGTAAGAGACAGCCTGTGGCATACAAGAAAAGTTACACATAGTAAGAGATTGATTATGCATATAATAGTTATAGCAAGACTATGATTATAAAATTCACTTATTTCCCAACATCAGTTATCTAATGATTTTGTCTAGAAATGCCAGATGATGTCATTCTGTATCATATACAGAAGTAACCCATGTACAGGGAAAATCGGAATGAACAGAAACATGGTAAGGAATCCTTCACATCCTTTACCATCTCACTCAAGATGGTCAACACAGAAAAAATGGTCCCCGAGTGCTACCAGAGCATTCTGCTTTTGATCTACAAAGGGTGGTTTTGGTCTGTTGTTTCAAAAGCACCACACTTGTACAGATTCAAAGAAATAATATGAAATGGTTTAATATGCTAGAAGACAAGAAGCTAAAATAAAATTTGATTCTGTATCTCCCCATCACGTTACTGGGAAAGGTAACACCAGGCCATCGGTACAGTCACGAGATCTGTTGAAAACTGAGCTGGGTGTGAACATCAGCACCTGCCCCAAGTATATATTCCTCACTGTAAACGAGGTTAATTTGTTTCATAACAACAGAAAGTTGCTGACATCTGTGCAGGAGCATATATGTAGGCATTTATCAAAGGGCAGCTCATTTGTCAGAGACTTCACCTCAGACACCTTCTCAGTAACCTGTCTGACCCAAAGTCTCTCAGGCTCCAAGGGGTGGAAGCAGTGGGTCTAGCACGCACACCGCAGACAGGACTGCCCACAGCAGCTTTTTTACAGCACCAGAGGTTACACAGTGACAGACTTGAGGAAGGCTTTCTACCTGCCAAGTTATTCTTACATACCTGTAAAAGCAGCTCAGAATTTGTTGCCTGTGTTGCTATGCACGTTCCCACCGAGTGCACAGGTACTAAAGTTGAAGCAGACTTTTGCCTTCGGAATAGCCAGGGTGCATATGCTGGTACTGCCGTGCATGTGACAAAAACAAGCTGCAAGGCATGTAGTGAGTTCCTTGTCTCCACCACTGCCCCCAGAGCTGGCCTGTAGGAAACAGCTGTAACCACTGCTGATAGGTCAGAACGCCTAGACTTCTGCAAAGCCCTAAGTTAATCCAATTTTAAAAAGTCAAATGAAAAAAGCAGCCAGAAGCCTCATACTTTAAACAACTTCATTTATTAGAACCCATAAACGTTGCTTTCATTAGAAGAATCAAGTTAACACCTAATTCAGGGTGAAATTACATTTTAAGACAAAAAAATTGTAGTGCTTAAATACAGTATTTACTGAAGACTGCTATTCTTAGAATCCTGGTACAAGTTCATACTCATTGTGTGGTATTAGTATGGTATCTAATTCTGAGCAGGTTCAGCATTTTATTTTCAACTGAAAGTACAGAACACCATGCAAAGGGCTATTCCCCCCATCTGCCTCCCAGAAGTATGGAATGAAGAGCTCAAGCCTTAAGCAAAAAAAAAACCCCAAACGTTAAGATGAATTGCAAGAATGTTAAATTTTTAATTTTTTTATATTTAAGTGTTTTTATTATAAGATCCCCGTTGAAAAAAAAAAAAAAACCACAACCCCCAAACAAACAAAAAGTTAAAAAAATTGTATAACTGCTGAAATTTATTTAAAAGGTTCACTGAATTGGCATCAAGCAAACCTTAGCTGTTACTTCAAACTGGAACCTGAGTACAGAGATAAAGTACAATCACCCATGTCACTGGCCCTATAATTTCTTTTCACAGTAGCCCTTTTGGAGAAGCAGGTTGGGTTAATAACCGTAATTTCCACTACTGTAGATCAACAGAATAGTTTCCATAAAATTCAGAAAGTGCTTAAACACAGAATACAAAAAGTATCTAACTTACAAACCTTCCAATACGGAAAATCAAAACATGGAACATGGCAGATGTTTAGAGATTTGTATCAAAGTATTAAATTGTAAATTAACTTGAGTGACTGTGACACAGGATGGATGCTCTCGAGACAGTGAAACAGTGCATACCACGTATTTACCAAGGGTAGGGGTTGTTCCTTCCATTAAGGTTCCTGCAAAGCTGATGTAGACTTGCCTGTTTCTCACTAACATACTTGTTCTCCTTAACACATACATGAAGATTTCCTACAAGCTATGCTGAATTATTTATATCGCCTTTTAAAATAAGCTATTAGTTACACAACTTTTCAGGATGTATCAAATTATTAAAAATCCTAATATCACTGATTTCCAGCTCCAGCTACTAGATTTGGTCACTGTATACAAGAATTAAAATGGTACTTGCTTCCGAAGACCGTCATAGCCTTTCCTCTGTTACATTAAGGAAGGAGCAATTTTTTAAACATTCAGTTTTCCTTCTCAACTGATAGCTCACCTGCAAAATACAAAAACACAGCACTCATGAGAAAAGCAGGAGTATTTTTGCTCATACAGGTATTACTGTAGAAAAGGAGTCCTTTGGCTGTACATTGTTTCCACAGTGTATTTGTTACATGAGATACAAACTGTACAAGTTCTCCAGTTTACAAAGTCTTCTAAATTGCAGAAACAATTCAGCCCGTATTTATAATATCGGTTTTAAATGTAAAGATTATTACAGATAAGGTACAGTCTAAGTAATTGGCTCAATGTAACAACAAAAATGTAGTTTTAATACAATTTGCAATAGTACAACTATGTACATATGTACAGAACTGTTTCCTTCCGTTACTACGTTGACTTTGAGTATACTCATCACTTTTTATTATCAGCTTCCTTTAAGAAACACAGAAGTAAAAATGGTTCAGTTTTGCAGCACTTCAAGTTCCTCAGTTGAGATCTCTCCTCATCCACATTTCCTGCTTAATTCAGGCCTTAAAGAACACCATCGCTGAAGCGTGGCTTGCCATAATCAACGAGGTCATTTTGTAGATCTCTTTCTTCATCATCTGCAATTAAAATATTCGGATCAAATCTGATGTGATACTACTGAAAAAATGTTTAAACACACTTTTCCCAGAACATGCTGCTAATGCATACATCCACACTGAACTGGCCTTGTCTGGTTACGGGAATGGAGTCATTGGGGAAAATACGGAGGATGCATATGGGCCTGCGATTACAAGTCCAGCTGTCAGCACTCCGGGACAATATCTTTGGTTTTATTGCAATTGTGTTTCAGTGATTTATTGACTTAAGAGATTGTAGAACTAGTTAAACTTACTACTGTAATTTGAGAATCTTCCTATAAAGATTTCAACCTCTCCCACTAAAATCCAACTACAGAACAAAGTCAATTACTTTGGAATGTTACACTGCCATTTTTTAACGCATTCTAGAGTTAATACATTGTACAATTTTGCAAAGGCTGGGTACTTGATGGGACTAGCACAGAGAAGTCAGTACGACCCCCTCCAGGCTAAGGTAATACTCTTTCCACCTACTTCTCAGATTTGAAAGATGATACCTTCCACACAAACATGGCACAGCACATTTTTCAGTCACGGGATTTTTACTAATGCTGGAATTGACTTTGCTGTCAACATTTTTACATACTGCTACCTCGCATATCAGACTTCAGGGTAAAATTTGAAGAGAAACTTTTAAAAACATGAAAGGCAGCTCTCAACCTTTTCCAGCCTCTTATCAAGGGAAATCCCTGTTCTCCCTCTCAGCACTGCTGAAGACTCAACAATACATTTTCCACCACTACTCTTCACAGCTGAAACAAACCCATCTAGCCAGGCTCCTACATGATAAAACACTCATCCCGTCCGTCAAGACGTCTACTCTTGAATTGCAGAACAGCTGCGCACTCAGCCAGGGAACACACACCAGGAGCTGAGAGCGGGGCAGGGGCAACGCATTGTAAGTGGCCACTTGAGGCACGCCACATCTTTCCCGGCTGCGCTTGGTTCCTCTTTACAATGGATTTACAGCTTTGCCCTTGACTGGAAGAATGAAGATGTTTCATCTCGTCTTTCAGATCCAGAACGACTCTTTTGCTCCACCACTCTACTCTGTCCTACTTCTTGACTTTGACTCCTTGGGTTTTGGTTTTTGAGCCTCATGGAAAATCGTACTATTAAAACAAACTTGTGCGTCCTCAGTATAACCATTTACTGTAGCACACACAAAAACATCCATCAAGAAAATGCACATCAGTAATTTTTTAAGTGATGTTTTAAAACATATTATAGTATTCTGCATTCTACATGTGTGGGTCCCCAGCCTTCTTCCCTCAGTCAGTGAAAAAGCCCTAAAACTTGAGTTTGTGTCAGTTAATAAGCTCTTCCTGCATTTCAAAGCTCTGTTCCTTTATATTCAGAAAAGATGCTTATTCACACGAATGGAAAGCAAAGTTAAAGTTTACTAAGTCTTTTCCTAGATGATAAGCTGCCTGAAGCTCTTCAACACTTTAACAACAATTACTCATCAGCCTGCACCAAGGTTGGTACCCAATGGTAACATACTCCCAACAGCAAAAGGCTGAAGCTTATCTACATGACACATGCTTTTGTTTGGTAAGAAACTAATAATACAGCATGTGGATATCACTTGATTTATATAATCCTCCACCATCCAGCCACCACAAAAACATGTTTGCTATAGTAGAAGCCAACAACTTTTAAATATCACCTTGCATTTCAAACAGGCAGACTGAAAGAAGGAATGCCAGATTAGATACCGACATTCACATGAGCGTAACTCCCAAAGTTGTGTATTTTCCTCTGATAATTTCAGTCTAAGGCCCACACATTTCTAGTGGCAACAGAAAAACATGTTTAATTAAATTGCTTTGTTTGCACATGCCACATGCTTTGTTCTAGCCTGATGCAAAACCGTGTGATGTTTTTCTAATAGTTTTTAGACAGAAATTCAGGGTTTTTTCCCCTCCCTAAACAATTGTAACCACTCTCCCTCCAAAACCCCACAATTCTACCCTCTCATACCCTGCAAACAAATTACTGTAAAGACTAAAGCAGACACTTTTTCTAAAATGCTACTTCTGGAAGTACCACTTGCCATGCTGCTTGACTTGTATCAAATCAAGTCAGCAAGTTATTAGGAAACCACATAACAAAGGGCTTGGAAAAATAAGTCTGAGGTAGTAACATACACTGCTCAGACTGTTCTTCATGAAAAGGCTTCTAGAAGTCACTCTTTCATCTTTACTCCCAGATATTAAATCCATTATGCCTATACAGATATATAGAGGGGTTGAACAGAAAAAAAGATTTTCGCCAAGTCCAAATTTAAAGCCACCAGAGCAGTGAACTGACAGGTACCACATCTAAATGGGAAACAGTTTTATGAGGCCATTTGCAGTTAGAGCTCTTACTTTTTCAAATATCCCTTGCATATCAAGCTACATAAGCACAATCTCTACAGTTTTTAACAACTTTCCACCACTTGCTACTGTATCATACCCACCCTTGTGGAAGTGGCATACAGGAACGCTGTTCGTGCTGCTAGTAATAGTTTACAGTATACGTGTTATTAACTCTTGCTACCTAAAGCCATTAGTTTCCCTGCAAAGGCCACCATAGCAATGAATTCATAAGCAAACCGGCACGGAGCTCTGAGGTAGAGCAAGGCCTGCATCCCTCCTTGGGCACTTGGGGCTCTTCACTTGGGCAGCCAACCTCCTCCCACACTCCTGGTCCGCAGCACAATGGCTGCGGGTAAAGACGAGCCCAAAAGCTGGGTGAAGTGAATGGTAGAAATTAGCAGAGATTAAATAAGTTACGTGGCCTTGGTTAAACCTTCAGGAATGGTATTCTCAAGTCCAGTTAAGGAACTATGGTGGTGAGGAGCCAGGCAGCACCCACTGCTTACTAAGAGGAACTGAAATTAAAAAAATTAAAATACCCAACTCACATAACTGCTTCAATTTGCAGAGCAGAGCTGAAACGTACAAACATGCACAACATACCATGCTTTCCTTTTCATTATAAGATCATAATGATTAGAAGCAAGTCTCCTACTTCCACAGCATCAACAGAAGAAGCTGTATATACTTTTGTACCTTCATTTAGAAGCTAGGTGGTACAAGCAAATTACAACCCAGTAATAATCCATCCAGAGGAACAGATATAGCAATCCAGAGTGACTAAATTCCACTGCGAGTTTTGAGCAAGTGTAACAAAACAGGACACATCTTCTGGAGTAGCAACTGAGTTTTCATTTTTATCAGTAAGTTAAATAATTGCCCAGGGTTCTGATTCATACTTTTCTTTTGCTTGTTCACTACCAGAGTTTCAAACTACCAGCCCAGCCAAAAAAAAATGCTTACACTGCATAGTTAGATGCAGGCCCACAGAAATCAGTTGCTTTTTATCAGCTTTTCCCATTAATTATGCTTGGAATACACCACTTAAATACATGTTTGAAAAAGTTACCAGCTAAAAAAGTTGCAGCATGAGGATCTAAATCTGGGTGCCTGTTGAACTTCAATCATGTCCATCCGTCCATCGTTATCCTGTCCTGTCCCCTCCCCTCCTTTATTTTGCACTTTCCTTAATTGGCAATACTATATATGGTTAGGTAAACAGTTTTACCCTACAGACATGCAAGCCCTTCACAAAATATTACCAAACAACTAGATGGAGAATGGTAGACAGCGTGGCAGATACATGGCAGACAAGCAATGGAGAGGAGGGGCGATGCACTGAAACGCATGCAGAACAAGAGGTGGGGAACATGCATTACAGGTATGAGGCTGGCACCAGATTAATGCGTTCTGAAGTTTGGTTAGCAAGGAAAACCAGAAGCCTGTTGAATCTGTGTACAACGTGCAAAAATTACACTTAGAATTGCTGAGACCTCATTGCATACCACCTTAAGGCAGGTGTGACAAAAGCAGTAGTCAGAAAAAACTACGCTTCTGTACTTGAAAATTGCCTTAGTAATGTCAAAGACTATCCCAACTAACTAGATACCAGATTTGGGGTTTAGACAAAACCATTTCTGAAATTTGAAATGTCTTAATTTTCCTGGCAGAAACTGTATACACAACTGAAATAAGGTATAAAAATCCTCTCACTGGGAACTGCTGTAACGTTGCTTTCAAACAGAGAGCAAGACCAAATTTTAAAGATTGCCTAAAGCTTATTTATTCTATACTAGAAATTTGTGATCAGCTAAAAATAGCGAGGCTTTACACAAATTCAACAAGTAAACTCAGCGTGGATTTTATTACAATGGGATGGAGATAAGGCCCAAGCTCACCTTGGACGTCTTCTTCTCCACCATCACCATCCTCTTCCTCATTGTAAGCCAGCTCAGCCTGTTTGTCTGCCTCATACTCACCCACGTTACCATCATCCCCATTATAATCTGCCAGTTTAGAACCCTGCTGCGGATCAACAGGGGATTCATTCTCATCAAAGAATCGGCCTGTGAAGTAGGCAAAGGATTAAGTCAGAAGCAGAGAGGAAAGAAATAGGAAGATACTAAACGAAAGCAGACCGCAGGTTAAGATAGTTGGGGGTTTGTAGTAGTTTCAGCTGGAGGTGAAAGGGGGTAGAAGGGAGAGGGCTTGGGCAGGGGAAGAACAACAAGGCTTATGGAACACCTCTGTGCCAAAAGGATGTACTTGGTCATTCAGCATTTGGATGTTGTGAAATCTGATTGTTATAAGCTTCACTCTTTGGAGAAAAGAGCTAGAGTAAGCATCCGAACAAAATGCTCCATCTTTGATTACCTACAAACACCAATAAGTTTTCTTGAAATGCTGAGGAACATGCAGGGGAAGTTTTTGTGTCTAGGCTTTTTTCGGAGGAGGACTGGCATTTTTCTACACACAACGGAGCAATATACTGTTGACTTTGTATACAGTAATGTCTACAGAGTGTGTACCATACTGTCAAGGGTAAAGAAATCTAGCAAAGAGCTGCCTTGCATCTCTGAACTGATTTTTTTAACTACCTAATTAATTTGGCTTTACACTCTGGTTTCCTGTTAAGCTTTAACCATTTTAAAAATGTTCTGAATCCCGTATTTTTGTCTCCCAGCAAAGAATTAAGAACAGTTCCAGATACTGAAACAATGCACAAGAAAAATGACAATTAGCTGGAACTATGAAATGACTAGACAGTCAACCAAGCACACAATGAAAGATTAATGGTGTGATGTCAAGTTCAGAGCTGGTGTTTAATGGGATATGAGGAGATCTGTTCAAGTCCAATGCAGTTCAGTCTGCTTGCCCATTGCTTAAAGAATGCAACACTGAGTCTGCAGAGGATACAAGTCTGGAGGGATTGTGTATAAATGAGAAAAACAGGATTAAAGTATGATACAATCTTTACAGACTGGAAATGGACTGAGAAAAAAATCTGCCAAGGCAGATGTTAAGTGATTCACAGTGGAAGCAATTAAACAGGAAAGTAAAACTGGAGAATATTATTTCAATATTAGGATTAAAAGGAAGGTTGTGGTTACAATGGACAGATGTAAAGATGAAATTATTTCTTAAAACAATGAAAACTATCATAAGTGGCAGTATATAAAAATCAGGACAGAAACTATAACATAGTGCTTATCTGGGTGGGGAGGAAAAGCAGAAGAATCGCATCTAGTGCAGCTCAAATATACAGAAACAGAAGTTTCAGTTATTTTCATAAAATAAGCAAGAAGAAACTATGATCTGTTTAGAAATCAGAAATTTAATATATTAGTCATTCTCTATTCATCTAAAATTGAGGAATCCTTGCTATTATTGTTTGTAGTTTTGGACACTGCATTATATATAAAAAGCAGACAGAACCATACAACTCACACACATTAAATATAAAATAAGCTATGGAGAGACAACTGTATGCACTTAACTTACAGAAAAAACAAGCCTGTAGATATGCCAGAAATACCATGCCAAACAAGTACTGAATAAATTTAAGCTGACAAAAGGACAGGTTAAAATATTAGAAAGAGATCCTAGGAAAGACAGTAAGCCCATACAGGCCTGTGAGCTGAAGCTCACGCGAGCAGCCCAGTGTACACAACAGCCCTGGTGAGCTTGGGATTCCAGCACAGCTGCAGGATGCAGCTACTCTTTCAGTACAGGTGCTTCATTCTGCTTTAAGCATTTGGTATTTTAGCTCAAGCTACTTCAAATTGAGGCAGGAAAGGCTGAGCACACAAGCCTCACAAGCAGTCATTTTGGGTCTTGACAGCAACTCCACTGCCTGTGCATGCAGAGTCAGGTGTACAAAAGATTTAGGCAGTATATGACTTCTCACACGACACCAGGAGAACATGAATACTCTAATGCAAGGCACCAAGTAATGCACCAATTGCTTTCTGAAACAGACAGGTAAGACCTGGACTCTTGATGGCATTGTGGATCTCAAATCACTCCAAACATCAGTCAGTGGCTGTAACGCAGGCATTGCATGGACTATTTGAGGCACAGTGGAGTATGTTGTCCTGAAGCACAAGAGGTTAGTGACCGCACAGAATGCCCCATAAGGATGTCACTGATGCTAAAATCTGCAGGTAATGTTTGCCAAAATGCATTCTGAATAGACATGGGGTATTACTCAAAGCTGAATCCTTACAAACACACTACTTAAAGCAGCTGTCCACATGCTCATCACTAAGGACCTGCTTACAGGACAACTTTAAGCAGCAGAGTGGACTGGAGGTTTGCTGCACCCAGCATTTTTCCAGGGTGCCAGGTAAAAGCACAAATAGTGACATTGCTGCAGTCACTTTCAGGTTCTGCTGCTTTTGAAACCGAACAGTTGGAATGTGCCCATCTCTATACCTAGTACCAAAGTTGCTTTTTAAATCTATGCTATCAAAATAAAAAAGGAAAACATCTTTTTGGGAGAAGTTCCCCAATTCTGAAACCAAACAGATATGACAGCCTGACCAACGATGGTTACTAAGCCTCATCCATGGGCTGATGCACAGCAATTTATGAAGTGCTCAGCAACCAAAGCCCCAGCCAAGCAATTGTCTACAGTGAAAGCTGTGTGCCAGAGCTGGGCTCCTCTATACCAGAGGGATGAATTTATCACTGAGGGACCTTTCCGAACAGCCACTGCTATCTACAAACCTGGATTTGCTATTTCCATATCTGATAGAGAAACACTCTCCCTCATTGCATCATTACAATGTAAGCTATTACAAATACGAAGGAGCAAACAGAAAAGGAAAAGACTAATCGGTGACAATGACTGACTCTTAGATACCCATTCACAGCCTACAATGGAGACATTTCATTTGCTGCTCCTGCCTACAAAGCTAGTCCACCACATCATTTAATCCATTACCAGGGAAGACTGCTAATCCACTTAAAAACCCCAACAATTGAAATATGGAGCTCTATCATTTCAGCTGTAGTCACTCAGCCTGACAAGCACAGGATATTCAAGAAGCTCCTTTGATAAACTAAATAGTCTCATACATCTCAGGCTACACAGAATGGAAGAAAAGCTTGCACAGGTTGCATGCCAATTTTGAATACACCTATCCCCACTTCATCAGAAAGATCCATGAATGATACTAAAACAACTGAAGCCTTCCCTAAAGATCTCTTTCTTAAAAAAAAAAAAAAAAAAAAGCAAAACCACAAACCCAACAAAACAGTAAACTGATGTCCATTCCCTACTTCTTCAACCCTTGTCTTTTTAGAGCTTTTTTCCCCTCATACTAAACCCTACTTTTTTTTTTTCTTCCTCTCCCCTGAATTCCTCCCAGCTTCACATCATCTTTCTTTGGTATTTAAAGCCAGAGGATGGCCTCACAAGCACTAGGTAAAAGAGAGGTAGTTACTCTATCTTATTTGACATTCCTATTAACACATCCCAGAAGAAAAACCTCACCTCAGACATTTGTTAGTGACTAATACCCACTGTTGACCACATTGGTTTTGACCGAACTGCTCACTTGTTGTCACTTACTATGTGCATGTAATTCTCCGTTCTTAATTGCAGACTACTTTTATGTTTACAAACTATTATGTTGCTGAAACCACATCTCATACATTGTTTATCATCCAGCACTCAAAATACCAAACAGTGCCAAGCAAAGGATGCATCTTTGTAAACTTCACAGGTTTTCAAATAAAACTGTTAGTAATACCTATGCCTAGAATATTCTTTTCTTAAAGTTGTGCACCCACCAAATAGCAATTTATTCCTGACCAGGTCTTCATTAATTTGCCTACAACAAAGTCACATACCTGTTTTTACCGTTTTCGTTCCTTTGAATACGTACTTTTCAGATCGTATCACTTTGACACAATCTGTTCTTGAAAAATCCGTGTTAACCACTTGTCATATTGTATTCAAACTGATTGAGAATTTGTCCAGTTACCTTTCCAGGTATCAAAGCTAGGCTGCTGGGCCTCTAGAACCACTCAAATCCTCTTCCCATTCACTTTTTAAAGACATGTCCTCCTGCGGTATGATGGTACCTCTCAAAGTTGTTAATGGTTCAGAAACCATTTCAGGTAGCTTTTTAAACTTCTTGGATAAGGTCTGGCACCTACTGCTACTCTGACCCTTGCGGGGGCTACAAGAGCATGAGGGGAGAAGGAAAGAACACACTGAACTCCCACATCCCTGTACACCCCTTTATGCCAATACTACAGCTGTCTGCTAGCAAATCTGACTATATGCTCACAAGCCCTGTTTTAATTTAACCTCTGCTTCAGAATAGCAACTAAAACATTCTACAGGAATAAATGGAATATTATTTTAAACTTCTCCGTTATCCAATTTAAGAGATTGCTAGAGGTTAACGCTTTTTTACTGCAATTTCTCCAAGCTACAGAATTGCCAGTTGAGTTCTAGACCAAGAAAAGGAACTGCAACAACTTAACTCTAATGAAGGGAACTTCCCAAACTAAACCTTTTATGACAAATGAATTAACAGTTCCATGTTCCTAAGAGCAACCCTAGCTTTCAGAACTCTTTTCATTGATCACTGAAACCAATTTATGATTCTATTTCAACAAAATTGCTATTTCTGTACCACTGTTTATCCAATCCACAGAATTAACACAGGTTTCTGGAAGGAAGCTATAGAATCCTTTTGTCCTCCTAATTCTTGTGACTCTGAATATGGCTGTTCTAATGTAGTAACTTGTCATCTTGGAGTACAGACAGATTTTAACCACAGAAAGCAAAGCCTAAATGAAAATTACTTAGCTGCGAGTACAAAGAAATTTGAATTTGAATTTATAATACCTATATAAAATAAAGAAAAGTCTTATTTGGATTAAAAAAAAGGATTTAAAAAAAAAAAAAAGAAGAGATGTTTCAGCACTATGTTTTTTCTTCCAAATGCTCCCTCCCCACCCAAATGCTAAACAATTGGAATGAGTTCTTTGAAAATAACTAGGTTAAGGTATACCTAGTCAGGATACTCTAATACTTGGGAGTATAGTATCTCTACTGATGCCGTAAGAAACTTGTTTCAGTGCAATAAGAAGATACAAAATCAAATGCTGTAGGCATAACACTCTCCCAGTGTTACGGTATCAGCCGCAAGGTAGACACACATCTCAAAAAACCAACAGTACACAGACAGCTGAATGTGTCTTTGCAAGTTCTTACCTGCTGTCTGCCCACTAAGCCTCAGCAGTATTACCACCATCATACGCAATGAACACATTATTTACTCCTGTTTGAAGGCTTCTTCCTTGCACAGACATGGAAGAGAAGGGTTCTGGAAAACTTCCTCACACAGAAGAACAAACTTCTGGCCAATACACATATACCACCACAAAGACCCCCTATGTAAGGGCTGAATTCTTACAATATTGTCCAAAAAATTGTATTTAAGTAATACAGTGTGAATGTAAGTAACTCGGTATCATGCATGTATCAAAATCCTTGACTTAATCTATTTAAGTGCGTAGTAATTTCCAAAAGCATTTCAAATTCCTATAAGCAAGTAATTTTTTTTAATGACTAGATATATATATGAACATATGAACATATATATATATATATATATGAAAGATGACACATTAAGGCATATCTGTTACACAGTAACATTATACATTTCTTTTCAGGCTTACCCTCCAGGAGGCCACCTGCTGTAATAGTTCCTATTTTCAAGACAAGCACTATTACAGACAGAAAATGAAGTAATTTTCTTAATATATTGAAGTATATGATATTGGCCAACTTACTTTGCTTCATCTTCTGCAAGTCACTAACTCTGCTCTTTGGAATTTTTATATGGTCTGTCTCAATTTTGTGTTCTTTCCGATTTTCCACATTTTCTTCAAAATTTAAGTGCTGGAGAGAATTTGGAGGTATCTGCTTTGCAATATCAGGATTTCCATCGTTGTCACTGTGCAAACCTACAGAATGAGGAAGCGTGTTTGTTTTTTACATGGTTGAAAAAGAAGGCTAGACTGTTACTGCAAAAGATAATTCATCACATTTTAATATGTAATCAATCCTAAGTCGTTACCTTCTCAGCTGATTTTCTGTATGTACTTAAGTGCTTGATGAAGCCCAGAACAATAATACGTTTATGTTTTTTTTTATCCTCCTGCTGATTCTGCTTTTCAAATCCACTAAGCATCATTTATTGTTTCAAGAGCTATGATCTGAGGAGAAGGTTGCAGTAGGTCACAGAAGTTATGCTAAAAATAATAAGCAGAATCACAGGACTACATAACTGAGGAATAAAGAAAACCCTGGTCCCCTTGAAATTCACATCAACCTTCTGTTGATAAACTCTAAATTCAACAAAGCAAGCTTTTCACTTGCTATTTTTTATGTTTTCTCATTAATAAAAGTCAAAGTGAAGGAATACCTCAGAACAACAAAAAGAAACAAACTATTTAAAAGATCTGACATTTGGAAATAATAAACTTCAAATGTATATACAGACTTTGAGCTCCCCAATTTTGGTATTCTAATCTGCTTACACATCCACTGCAACAGGAAAGAAATCAATAAATACTTCTGTTGCCTTTTTTCAAAAGAACCAAAGATGGGCATAACAAAAAACTTCAAGCTGTTTGGTCACATCACAAATATGTAACGAGTATGTTACATTTAATGTTTTTTAGCAGGACAGTATTTGAACACGCCACTTGCAGTGCAGATATAACCTAACGTTCTCTTTGACGTTAAAGCAAAGTCAGTTGATCCACCAGGATTAAATATAAGGGTATTTTCTACAGATTTGTGTCCTTTCTAACTGTAATTCTTCTAAACCCTTTCACTACAGTACTTTTAGTTCTCTCATATCCTAAACCTCCCCCACATCACCCTCAAGTGAGCTGTTCACAGGAACAGGACACTGAGCAAGCAGTAGCACCACTGTGTAATCTCTGAATATAACTGGCTACTAATAGATCAACAACCAACTCCTCATTATATGTTGCAGCCCTGTCTAGGAATACTAATTTCAATTTCTCTCCTCTGTCCAGTAGAGAAATCTTGAAGCACTTATCTTTGAAACTTCTCTCAAATTTGGCTGAAGTTGGTCAACAGGCTCAGAAATTACTGGGGGGGACACAAAAAGAGATCATACAGCCAGCAGCCTCAGTGCCTCAGGAAGCCAGACTAAGAACACACTCAATCTTGCATCCTGCGGAAATTGATTGTTGTTTTTCATTTTGTAACTACATCAAACACAAAAAAGGGGCTGGCCACTTACATCTAACATCATGATATGGTAGCACATATTAAATGGTAAGTTTCCTACAAAATGTTGATTTGTCACCTGCTAATAAGAATTTTACCTGGTGCAAGATTTGGAGCATGGGGCTGTTCAGTTGGAAGATTTATAACAGGTTGATGACCTTCACTTTTAGGAGCTGAAATAAGTGGCTTCTTTAAAGCTAAAACAAAATACATGGACAAAAGCATTAACATGAAACAAACAGACACTATATACACCAGGCCTTCCTCTTACAATCCTGTAATTTTTTTGTTGTTGTTTTCCTGTTTTCAAACCACATATGAAAATATAAAAATACAAGATTTCAGGGGGCACGGGGGGGTGGTCAGAAGCATTCAGTTTTGAGAAATCAAACCTCTAAAGCACCGTAAAAATTATCAGATTTCACACCTCACTTGAATTTTATTTCCATAGACAAACTTTAAAACTTTGCATTCACTATGAAACACATGGTTTTCAAACAGAATATATATGCCACTAAGAACCCAAATGTGGAAGTATTAGAATTCTTCTAACCAGTGGGAGTATCTTCAGCTTTAGCAGGGTCATTATCTTCTATTTCAGGCATGCCTGCATCTCCTCCTGGTTTGATTTTCTCTGTAAGACAAGAAAATAGGGTATTCTGTCTTAACCTTTAAGGTTGAACAGTGAGTTTCCCTCTTGTGGAAGGCTCTAAGACCAGTAGGGAAGTCCTTTATCCATAGAACATGTCCCATATTGATAATGCAACTACAACACTCCTTATATTGTACTGTTGAAGTCACTGAAGACTGCTTTGGAGCAGTACTCCCAAAGTCAGTACAATCTTCAGAAAAGGATGGGAAACAGATACACCGCTCTTGGTAGCAGAGTAAGAAAAGCCTGCTGCAAGAAGCTGGCCAGAATAGACACTGAACTGATACAAAAAGGTGCCGATTTAGCAGCACAAGAAATAGAAACAAAGGGAACCCATCTGCCTTTTGGAGAGGCCTACAGGGAGGAAACAACCACAATAGTTACTCACTGAGAGCCTCCTGTACAGCTCCTGATAACCAAAGGACCACACTGCTCCTGCTGACTTACGCAGCTAGAGACATCTCACAGTGGTTTCAATGCTCCTCACCTCCAGCCACCATCTCTGTGCAGATTCCAGCTCTCCAACAGCATGCCCGTTCCCTAGCTCACCCCAAGACACATCTCACAGGGAGGGGAGAGGCCATCCCCAGTTCACAATTGGCCACATGAGGAGGGAGATGCGAATGAACCAACTAAGTGAACACAAAACTATGCAAGAAACTACTTTCATAAAAGGATCCAGAGAAAGGACACACCAATCTCTGGATACCTATAAACCCTAACTTAGTACAATCACATGCAGCTAATCAAGTTATCTGAGCCAAAAAATTCATTGTTTTACTTCAGAGAAATGCATGATTCCATCCGATAGCAAAAGGATACAACACAACTGGCATATTAGCTATCAGAAATGACCAAAAAAAAAAAAAAAAAGGAAATACCTTTGCCATTTACAACACGATCTGATGGCTGCTCATTCTTTACTGTGTTTTTATCTTCTGCCTCTGGAACAGTCTTAGATATTGCCTGGTCATCATTATGGGGACTTACTTCAGTGTCTTTACTGGACTGAATTTTTTGTGTGACCTGTTAGAACAAATTCATAAGGAACCAATATTAAGCACATCCCTGAAAATTACAAAACAAACACCCACAAATTCAAGATTACTTTGGTGTCCTGGTTTTGGCTGGGATAGAGTTAATTTTCTTCCTAGTAGCTGGTATAGTGCTATGGTTTGGATTCAGGATGAGAAGAATGTTGATAACACACTGATGTTTTCAGTTGGTGCTAAGTAATGTTTATACTAAGTTGAGAATTTTTCAGCTTCTCATGCCCAGCCAGCAAGAAGGGTGGAGGGACACAAGAAGTCAGGAGGGGACACAGCCAGGGCAGCTGACCCAGACTGGCCAGAGGGGTATTCCATACCACACGACATCACACCCAGTACATAAACTGCGGGGGGAGCTGGCCTGGGGAGGATTGCTGCTTGGGAACTAACGGGATGTTGGTTGACAAATGGTGAGCAATTGCATTGTGCATCACTTATTTTGTATATTCCAGTTCTTTTTTTTTTTTTTTTTTTATTGTCAATAGTATCATTATTTTCTTCCTTTCTGTCCTATTAAACTGTTCTTATCTCAACCCACAAGTTTTACTTTTTTCCCCAACTCTCTCCCCCACCCAGTGGTCTGGGGGTGGGGGAAAGTGAGTGAGCAGCTACGTCATGCTTTGTTGCTGGCTAGGGTTAAACCACAACACTTTAGGTAAGCAAAATCGCATTTATGAATTAGATGATCACCAAAGCAAACAACAGCATAAGTCCTCTATATACAAATCCAAATCCTGAGGGTAGGAGATGAGAGTATGGACACATAACTGAACAGAAAATGTAAAATACAGCATGGCTGTATGACACTTATATTGGCATATGCAGCTCTTAAGTATAACGCAAAGATGTTAAGACAACATTGGCCTTAAGCCTTGGGTCAGAGACTATGAAACAACTCCAGATTTTAAGAAAAGATCTGACCGAAATCTACTTTAAGTCTGCCTTATTATTTGAAATGTTTGTAAACAGAGATGAAGCAAGGAAATGAAATTTTAAGAAAAGCAGGTTATTTCATCTGTTTGTAGGAAAGGGGCCCATATTCTCTTGGCAGCTTGCATGATACAATTACACCCTTGATACCATCCAAATACCATTGTTATTTGCATCACATTAGCACCTCAAGGCCTCAACAGAGATCAGGTTCCCCTTTGCAATAACCTGTATAAGGTTGTAAGAACATAGATCCTACCCTGGAGAGCTACAAAGTAATATCCATTTTACAGAGAAGAAACTGAAATCCTTAGACATGTTGTCATGTAGGAAGGCTGTAGCAGAGCAAAGCATTAAGCCTGATCTTCAAGGCTCAGTTCACTGACTGAGCAAAACAGGCAGATGTTCTTACACTAATAACCATTTAGGGCTGCTCAGGACAACATTTGACAAAAACTTAGGGGAGAAATGTTCATGGCCTCCATATAGCTGAAATGCTGAGTCAAATAGCAGACTTCAGGCCCTTCTAATTCAACAAAGAAGCTTGGCTGTGCGTTACCTTTTGTTCCTGCACAACTTGGTCCATTAATTTCTTTATGTTTTCTTCATGTTGCAGTCTCATTTCCTTGATCTGCTGCCCACACTGCAGACTTGATTAGAAACAGATTATTAGTTATATTTCATTCGTTGTATCTGCTCTCCCATAAATAAAATAGAGGTAAAAATATGAAGTGGCACAAAAAGCCAAACCTGAGATATAACTAGAATAGTCTGTCCAAAAAGCCTTGTCCTGGAATGTGTATGGAGTGGAAATGGACTGAATACAGAAAGAAAGCAGAACTGGAAAAAATAGGGACAGAGCAAAAAAACAGTAAAATAAACAGAATGGCCTTGAACATATTTCCTCCAAAACCTGGAAAGCAACCAAAAAGTCAAGCTTCACAGTTAATCTGTCATCAGCATATATTAATTCCACTAGGAAAGCAATACATCTCCCATAGCTGTCAACACAGAAGATGCACAACTACTACTATCAGTTACTGCTACCACCTCAAATAACAAGATCTGAATAACACAGTTAAGTGTTCCAGCTTCTCTAACAAGCCACATAGAGATCAACCCAATTCAACAGAACTCATGTCTCCTACAAACCCACAAATACTCAACATAGCACATGAAGAATATCTTTTTTTGTGTGAAGGTTTCAAACATTTTCTCAAGTGTTAATCTCTCCCATTCCTCAAAGCTTCAGAAGTAGTTGCTCTCCCTACTTCTACATCATATACTTACAAGGCTGAGGTCAACTTCAATTTAAATATACGCAATGCTTTCAACTTCAATTGAAAAAAACAAAATTACACTTTTAGAAAGACAGCAATTAACAACCCTGGCAGCTTACAGAACCGTGTTGCTTAAACTCTTCCAAGTATTTGTTAATCAAAATCTCCATGTTATAAAAAAATGCATTGACTTAAAAATTGTCCAATGCTGAAAAATTCCAATAAGTCAGATTTTTCTTAGATCATATCTCACTTGGGGGGGGGGGGGGGGGGGCGGCGGAGAACACCCCAAAAAAA
>JAVJGG010000002.1:24014136-24037484 GCA_035590195.1 Aviceda cuculoides
CCCCCCCCCCCCCCCCCCCCCCCCCCCCCCCCCCCCCCCCGACTAGAACACCACAAAAAAATAGAACTTTAAAAATCAAACAACTAGCTAAGTCAAAGTAACATCACCAAGTTAGTACACTCAAGTTTGAGGATGAGCAGAAATAGGATTAATTTGCACTTTTTAATAAATACAGACCTCCATTACACACATGCAAATCTACAGTTACTAACATTCTTGAAGACATACCTATCATATTCTAATCTCCTTGTAAGGTAAGTATTGTTCTTCTTATACTCGTGAAGCTGATCTTCCTGTCGAATAAATTCCTGACGTAATTCTGCTAGTTGTTCTAAATGAAGAAGCAAAAATCAACATGAATATAGAAATATAAGAAAAAAATGCCCCATGGTGGATACAACTTCCAATATTGCTATACAGGTTAAAAATTTGCTCAAGTTTTGTTATTTATTCTACATATACTTTAAAGATTGTTAAACTAACTTGAAAAAATGCCAATTTACTCACGTATGCCAGATGTCACTAGACAACTGAATTACAGAACAATTCTTCTGACACTTTGCCTGTCCTGGTTTTGGGGTTTGCTAGGGAAAACGGTCTGGGTTATTCCTGCCTCAGGCAAAGGCAAACCCATTCATGGGATTGCTTTTGCTCAAGGACCTGGGTGCACTTGGTGGATAATGCGGGAGAATGGGGAATCCCAATCTGTACCCTCAAGGGGATTTGATTTTGGGTGAGAATAGAAAATGAATTAAATTGTATGATGTTAATTGTGTATCATTACTTCTATGGTGGCTCTATGCCGCATCATGGGTATTACAGTAAAAATCACACAGATTAATGAAGAATGAACTTTGATGAAACCAAGCAAAGTGCAGCGATGATAGAACCATAACTGGCTTCAGCATGCAACAATCTGACACCACACACCGTATTTCCTGCCCTGAAAGACTGTTATGACAGATAGAGCCCAAAGTCATGGACTAAATTAACTCAACGAACATTTTCTAGAGCTGGCCAATAGACTAAGGGAATGATATGTGTATGTATATATCAAGAGACAGGAAAGGTGGTGGTGATTAATTGGGATGTACTGGAAAGTGTGGGACCTGGGCATGACATAAATGGTATAGAATAAGGGGTGGATATTGTCCTGGTTTCGTCTGGGATAGAGTTAATTTTCTTTCTAGTAGCTGGTACAGTGCTGTGTTTTGCATTTAGTGTGAGAATAATGTTGATAACACACTGGTGTTTTAGTTGTTGCTAAGTAGCAATAGCAGGATAACTAAGTTAAGGATTTTTCAGTTTCCATGCTCTGCCAGCAAGCAGGTGTACAAGAAGCTGGGAGGAAGCACAGCCAGGAGAGCTGACCTGAACTAGCCAAAGGGTTATTCCATAAAAATACTATAAAGTAGAGGGAGTTGGCCAGGAGGGGCAGATCACTGCCCCGGGACTGGCTGGGCATTGGTCAGTGGTGGTGACCAATTGCTTTGTGCATCATTTGTTCTTTCTTGGGTTTTATTTCTCTCTGTTATCTTCCTTTCCATTACAATTCTTCTTATTATATTTTATTTCAGTTATTAAACTGTTCTTATCTCAACCCACAACTTCTACTTTTTTTCCGATTCTCCTCCCCACCCCACCAGCAAGGGGGGAGGAGTGAGCGAGCAGCTGTGTGGTGCTTAGTTGCCAGCCGGTGTTAACCCATGACCACCCCTAAATTTTTCCTTACTTTTTCCTTCAGAAGACTTACACAATGCTATTTCACCTCTCTGTTGGAAGTCTTCTTAATTTCCTGAAAGATTCTGTTATTCTGAGTAACACAAAAGTACTACTAGGTTACTTCAGGCACGATTGTCAAATACTCTTTTTCTGTAATAAATGTACAAAAGAAAGTACCTTCACCCTATCCGTAAAACCAATACATATTTCTCGTCTTCACTAATAATTGTTCTAGAATTTCTTCTCCCTGCTCCTCAGGCTACCAATAATTATTAAGCTTCCTACTATTTTAAGTTGCAACTATATAGATACAGGCAGAAATGCCAAGCACATTGTCTGCAGGCATGTTCAGATTTTGGCATTAGCTGCTGCAGGTCACTCTGAAACCCATACAGTAAGATTACAGGCATTGTAATCATGTCTGTATACATCAGCCTTAAAAGATGTTTTCTGGACCTTTTCTAACCCAGCATGAGTATCACAACATTGCTGATCCAAACTATACTAAACTGTGTATTTGGTCATGAAAATTATTCAAATATCTTGGAAGTAAGCAGTGCCAGAATACATGTTCTTTCTGCAGACAGTAGAGCAAAGTCTACAAGAGCCAAACCTACAGTTATGCAGACAGGTAATAAACAAATATAATGAAATTTCACATTATGCGATGTTCCAGCATCCCTTGATCTTTCATTTAAAAATGTATGCTGCAGTACCCAGGCCGTTAAAAAATACAAAACTTCACAGTCTGCCAAATCACTGTTTGGCCATAAATTCCTTACCCTTTAAACGATGTATGTCTGCCATTTGATATGATATGTTGTTCTGCAGCCTAATCTGAAAGGAAGAAATGGTTATGTAAATATAAACAATCAGCAGGTTGGAGAGGTTTTAAACTGCGAAGACTCAAGTGTGTTTGTTTTCATTGTAAAGACAATGTATGTAAAGGATTATCAGAATGACATATACAAAGTTCTTGTAAATATAAGTAATGTATATTTAGTTATCTATAAGTGATATCACCAAACTAAACACTCTATTTAAGCTTTGCTGACAAGGACTTAAATTTATTTCTAGAACATATTTCTATCCAAAAAGTAGATTCTGTCAGGACTAAAATAAACACACTGCATTCTAATACTGCAGAAGGAGATGGTGAATTTCCAATGTCAAAGCATAAGTGTATAAAAATAAACATGCCGCATCATTACCAAAAAATTTTTGCCTAATATGTATTTAAAGTAAAATTTTTATGTGAAGCTACCTAATATTCATAACACACATTTTATTTTTAAGAGAGAATCTAACATCAGTAGACTTCCACAACAGCTTTTAATTTGGTATTTTTAGTAAGGAAAAAATAGCAGTTACAATAAATAAGAAATGTATGTACACGAATTCATTAAGATGTTTTGCCTTGTTCTTACATAAAGACATATTTAAAGACAAAATATAGCAGGAATGAAGAGGAAGACGCACATGTAGAACATACTGAGAAAGCGTGGAAAAAACCCATGACTGTCATCAGCCAACACTGATGCTGTAATTATTTTTCTTGTAGTTTCATGATCGATATAAATGGTAACTCTAGAAAGGGTGCTGAAACAGGGTTGTCATTCTTGGGTTACAAGGTCAGAACACCAGAATTAAGTACAAGCACACCTACTCTGGTACTGGGGTCACACACGCACAGGCTATTGCAATTCCCACACAGATTCTGAAGTTCAGTGTCTGAGTCAGTTACCTAAATTTCCTGTCAAAACAAACAAAAAAAGACATATGCCCTCACTTGAATACTTCCTCCACCCACCTCTACCTTCCCTTTTATCAAATTATTCATTTCTTTAAAAATGTTTCAAGTAATGTTTTTGTTTTTAAAAGAGGCACTCAAACTCTGGACTGATTCAATTTGTCCCATATGGGTTGAGACAGGCATTTATAACTTTAGGAACTATGGCCATAGAAGAACTGCTGAAATTGTGATTTTCTGCAGAACAGAGTGTACACCAAGGCACACATCCAACAGCTCCAGTCACATAATAGAGGCTCCTTATGAAACAGAGTGCTCCATCGAGAGTTTTGTTTGTGCCAGACTGCAGTATCCTGGCTCATCCCTAGCAGCAATGCACACACAGGCAGTGCTGGCAGCAAACCCTGCCCCATGGCTGAGAACAAAAGCCAAGAGAGTTTCTGGATTGCAGAGGCACCACTGCGAGCCCAGCCACTTCACAAGGCTTTTCCCAAAAAAAGAAAGAGTGGCAGATGATGCAGTGTTGTGGTAACCTAAGAACTCTGACCATACTGCTCTGAAATAGAATATAAAATAAGAACACCCAATAGGGACACTTGAGGAGCCATCTCAGCATGTTAGAAAGCCACTCATTTGAGAAGCAGTTACACATGTGCTCTGCCCACCAAGACATTTAAGGCACACTAGTTACAGGATGCATAAAGAACAATACTCTATTAAATGAAAGCCTGTGTTGGACTTCCTGTGCTTTATTTCCAAAGCACAAGTAACCCCTACAGTGGGGGCTTCACACAGAAGCACAAGACAAAAGTAAGGGCCAAGCCTTTCTATCCCAACAGGCGCCCATCTTGCCAGCTCTCCATTGAACAGACACAGGAACAAGGGAACAGACACAAAAAGAGCAATTTCTTAAGCATTAATGAAAAAGTATCTTTCCCTATTTTGCAAAGCCACTGGCAATAACAACCAATTTTTTTCCTGTCTTCCACTCTTATGCAGTTCTCTCCCAGAACCCAATAAATCTACAAACAAAGGAGATCCTGGGAAGTAGCGGGGTTCTGTTTTCAAACCTTCATCTATCAGAATTCATAATACATAAAGCCTTCTTGGCTTGCTTCTGTTCATGCTATAAAACATTTCACTTGCAATGGGCTTGGGGAGGGCTGCCTGTCTGTTAACAGGAGTTTGATTTGAAGATAGCATCAGTTTTATCACACAATCTTTCATTTTGGCGATTTTGACTTTCAGAGAAAAGTGACAGAATTTATATCCAAAACAGCTCAGCTGACAGCAAATGTCCTTCATCTGAAGGATAGAAAGGGAAGATGATTTTTTATGATTCATGGGATCTGTTCCACCTACACATGAAAAAAAACCCCACACTCCACAAACCATGGCGCAAGTCCAGTTCTTTCTGAGCTGTGTCCTCCTTGAGTCTAGACCTATTTGTACTGTTCATATTTCTCAGTGGCTTCTCAGATCCTTTCCAAAGCAGCTGGGATGTGTAAAAGAAATTCTCTGTAGCCCAGTGAGCTCTGAACAGGAAAAAAACCATCAAAAATCCTGTGCGTGCTGGAGCTACGTACATGCAAGACAACCTTCCAGTACTGTCTGAAGTGTTAACAGTCTTGTCATATATTGAAAGGCACTGTAAGAAAAAAGGTTATAACCACACTGGAGCTTATCTCTATGTATGGCAGGACAGAACACAGGTGGTATTGCTTCCTGATGAAGTAAGTGGTGAACTGTAAATATCCACACATATTTCCCTGGGAGTAATTTCTTTATCTAGCAAAAACACCCTTTGAATTGCCTGTTGAAGCAGGACGAGCAGATGTCCACACTCCTCTGTGAAGCTTCACGAGCTTGGGCATTCCCAACACATTGCTAGGGCACGTGTTGGAACAGCACAGGAAAGCTGTTTAAAAGTCTATATGCCACAATTGCATGATCCTTCTACTATTGTCAACTGCCTTTTTCAGAATAGATAGTGCTGTCATCAGGCAATTAGTACAGCGTCAGAGATGACGTGATCATCAGGAACGTGCGGTAAGATTGGAAGATGCACTCTACATCCCTGCTGTAAAGCCGCAGCTTTGCAAACTGAAGAGCTATCAAGGAGTTTTGGCAACAAAGAACACAACCAGCTGCTCCCAACGATGTTTTACTGCACAGTTTCACCCTCTGAAGCACCATTTGTAGGCACCCGCTAAGGGGCAAGGCTGTATTACACACCTGGCATTGCCAGCAACAGCTTTGGAATGAGAAAGGCATGTTCTTGAGAGCTGCAATAGCAAATACAGAGCTATGAACCCCTACATGCTGGATGGTTGCCATTTGGAAGCTCTCCACCACAAATTCCTGCCATTCAATCATTTTATTGAGAATATTGCAAAGGGACATTGTAAAACTATGCAGAAAAAGTATCCTCATGGTATGCTACAAAAAAGCATGAAATACAGAGCAAACTAATGCTACTTCTGCATGCATCACCTCCCCAAACACTGGGGCAATCACTACCCCTGTCTGCCTCCCAAGAGGAGCTCCAAAAGAGGAGAACTCCTCTGGTTTGTTCCAAGGTCCAGCAGACCATCACAAGCTTACCAAGAGGAGCACAGGGTGATAGAAGAGCATTCCCAAGAACTCTTTTTTTTTTTTTTTTTTTTTTTTTTTTTTTTAAACGCAAGGCATTAGGTCACGCTACTACATTTGCTCAAAAGAGCAAACAATATTCTGGTGCAGCGTGACTGGCTTCTTATGCATGCAAGGGGAGGGAGGAGAGAGACAAGGGTTTGGGCTTGACTACAGATATCACTGAGCTAGGAGGAAGCTGCCTGCAGAAATTCAAGTTGCCTCAACACTGGGGAATGCACACTTGATTTACATGACCACAAGGCAAAGAATCTCTTATGGAGACACAGGAGCATAAAGCAGAATTGACACTGTGAACCACCAGAGTAGCATCTTTCAAATACATTTTCTATGAAATAAGCCTAGATCTGTTGTGATCACTTGACCCCCTGGGAATTACCAGTGCTGGTGTTACTACAGCTCCTGAATTTCACAAATGGACTAAGATCACTGGTAAAGCCCAGTTTGTTCAAAGAACATCCTTGCCCAATTCTATTTTGAGACAAAAAAATACCATTCAAGCCTTTTTTGGTCAAGACACTTTATGCCTACTAGTCAGTGGTTTTTTTGGTAACAGATCTTTATTCTCTAAAACAGAGCTTTATTCTCTCCTCTCTAAAGAACAGTCACTTAAAGGGGTTTTTTTAGGAAAAAAAATAGGATTTGTGCCACTGAGAACGTGGCAGTAGCTCACGTGGGAGCAAGAGAGAAAGGGACAGTGACTGGTTTTTGATGAAACATACTGCTATTCTTGCCTATTAAGGCACATTGAACATTTTGAACACAAGAAGAGAGGAAATGCAAAAGCTGCTAGCTCACATGACCTTAAATGGCAGCTTCTAGAACAAAGAACAAAGATACAGGGCATATACTGCAGTATGCATAGACCCAACAATAAAATCAATTTGTGAGGTTTACTAGTTACATTTTTCTTGGTCTCCTCCTGCTCTGTCTGCCCTGTGAGATGCCAGACTTTGAAAGCATTCAAAAACCAGCCAGATTTATGGAGAACACCACAGTGGTCAGGTGCAGGCAGGTGCAGCTCAACAGCACCTCAGTTCATATCACGTGCATCAAAATGGGCTCTGGCTTCCAGTAACCCTTGTTAGACACCCTGACTTAGCACCTGCATTGTCTCTCCTGGTGTCCTACAGTAAAACATCACAGATTTAAAAAAAAAAATATACAATATTCTTGTATTAAAAGCAAGCCTTGCCATGCAGCCCAATAATTTATAGCTTCCTTGAATACCACCAGTGCAGTTTTACACCTGGCAGTCAGTTACAATAGCACATGAAACAAGCTCCTTGCCCTATGAACACAGGCTGAATCATAAGAACACAAAATCGACTTCACCTATGTAATGAACAGCTGTAGTACAAATACTCACCAATATTACTTCCCTTGAATATCCTTAGCCACTTCTCCCAACAGCCTGCAGCTTGGAGGCAGTTTCAATGGATTAATCAACTTTCAGCAGACCATTAATTTGTCCAGTCTAGCCATGCACTCATGTTATTTTACTATCCTCAACAGCTAGAGAAAGGGAGTTCAGGTTGGTGCTGTGACTGACCACCTCCTGCATTTTCAAGCTACTACCATCTCTGAATGCTTGCTTTTACCAAAGAGGGCAATGAACAACTAAAGCTATTTGTCCTCTATTTGCACGTAAAAGTTCAATTTAAAAAAAGAAACAACACAACAAAACAACAAAAAAAACCCCAAAACAAAACCCCAACAGTTTAGAAAACTACAAGTTTTATGGCTTTTACAAGGGGAAGCATCTTTGTTAAAACCTAACTGCTTTGAGTTCAGCATCTCTTACTCATCAGATCTAACTATTTTGATCTCTGTATAGAATACTTATTTATAAATTGAACTAGATTTTGTAGCATCACAATATATTTTTCGCAATGGTGTCAGCTGCATTTATTTCCAATAGAGAGCACCAATATCCACCATTACATATCTAATCAGGCTTTTATTCCAATCTCAGAAATTAAAAAATTAAAAAAAAAAAAAACCTGTTTGCTGAACACACAAATGGCTTAATTTTAATGGTTCAGTAGGAAAGAATACATAACTTTAATACAAACTAAATCAGTTTGAAAGAGTCTGTAATGAGCCATGTATTTGTTCAGATTTTTCTGTGAAAATTAGATGCATTTTCTTATACTGTTCATCAAATATGTGATATGAAAGGGCCAGAAAAACAAACACAGCTAGTAATAAGCCTGAGAGTGTAATATTTCCACGAATCCTACTGTGATAAACAGCGTTCAATTAGCAGAATTATGAGCTGCATGCAAATAGAGTACACACTACCATACACGACTGAGTAAAAGAACTTGTCTGCCTAACTCCTCTGTAAAGAGTTGCCCATGATGATTATGAAAGTGGAACAGTGAAAGCTGGTGCATTCACTCATTTTTGCCTTCCACAACAAAAGAAATTCCCAGGCCACCTCCAAATAAAAGGGCAAGCTGCATTTTGCATTAGCTTGTCTCTTCGCAGCTAAAGGAAATGACACGAAATGTCAGCAGCAAGAACTTTTTTTTTCCCCCAAGTGTATGCTAGCTGCATAAGAACCAGACCTTGATGTGCAAGGCATTTTGAGACCGACAGGGAAAACAAGCTCCGGAGTGCTGCGCTGCAACATTATACTCGATTCGTTTTCCTTAAGGCCAAGCAAACACTAGTTTTAAGGCTGTGTATAGCTTTTTGACTGATCGCGAAAGATGAAATAATCTCAGCAGAGGAGGAAAGCTCATAAAAAAATTAAAAATAGCCGCCTGGAAGACAGTGAGCTCTCGGTGTTTTCACCGTTAGCACACACACTGCCTTTGCCGGACATTTTCAGCTCTTTCCTGGGATGCCTTCAGAAACCCCACCGTACGGCAAGTGTCCTGATGGCAACCAAATCCAACGCACCAGCTCCAGAAACCAGTGCCTTCGGCGGCTTATTCCACCCGCAGGCTGCAGGGACACCGGACCGAGGGTCCCCTCGCGGGCAGAGCCACCCCGCAGGGCGCCGGGGGACCCTCCCGCCGACCCCGGGGCCCGGATGCACCCTCCGCTTTACCTTGCTGTCCTCGCACTTCTTCACTTGGCCGTCCCTGGCCTGCAGCTGGCTGCTCAGGTGGCTGTAGTCGGCCTCCTTCTGCTCCAGCTGCTTCTTGTGGGAGTCCACCTTGCCCATCAGGTCCGAGTTCCTCTTCTCCAGGCGCCCCCGGGCCACCTCGGTGCGCTTGGCCTGGCTCTGCAGCTCCGCCACCTCCTCCTGCAGCAGGGCCTGGCGGGACGAGGCGTTCCAGCAGTTGAAGGCGAGGATGGCGATCACCACCAGCAGCGCCACGAAGACGAGGGAAGGCAGACGACCGCCCCTCCGGTTGGCCCCGAAGCCCACCATGGGGGAGGCCGCCGGGCGGGGGCTTCACCCGCTCACCGCCTCCGCCCGCACCTGAGAGGGGAGAAGCAGGGACGCGGCGGGGCGGGAAGGCCGCTCAGGGAGCCGGACGGCGGGCGGAGGCGCTGCCCCAGGGGGCCGAGCGCATCCCCGGCGGCGGGGCAGCGGGGGAGACGAGAGGAGAGGAGAGGAAGGAGACGAGAGGAGAGCGGGCTGCCCGGGGCGGCCGAGAGGAAGCCGCGCCGGGGCAGGGCTCTGCCCGCGCTGCCGCCGCCGGCCAGCGAGCGCGCGCCACACCGCCCCTTCCGGCCGGCCCAACCAATGGCGCGGCGCCGCGGCCCGGGGGCACCATGGGAAGTGTAGTCCGGCCCCGCTACCGGGGGGGTGTTCACCTCAGCCCGCGGAGACCGTGGCTGAACAGCGACTTCGTCCTCGGTCTTGTGGGTTCTACCAGCGGCACTGAGGTTTTAACCCCAAAGGGGCTCCGGACTGAGTTGAAATCGTCACGGAAGGCATAAGAATCTCAGATTTGGGGGGGCACTGAGTGTTTCCAGCCCTCTGTTTTGAGGGGCAGGTGTGACTACAACGAGGCCCCGGAAAGCAATGAGAAATGAACTGTCCTTTAAGCTTTTTGCCACCAGTTGTCAGCCTCTGATCTCTGGGACAAGATTCTGCGTCGTGGCTGTGGTAGCCAGAGCTCCTCCACGTGGCTTGGCTCGGTGAGGAGAGGAGAGCCTGGCTGGAGGGAAGGACCTCGCTGCCCTGAGGGCCCAGGGGCCTGGCAGGCGGCAGGCTGCCTCCCCCACCCGGCTGCACAGGCCTCTTTGCCCAACCTGTGTCACCTGGCGACCTAAGTACAGTCAGCTGCAAAGACCGAAGCACTCCAGGTCAGTGAATTGACTGTAACCTGTAGTAGTAACTCCCGTCCTGGCTGTTGAAGCCTGGGCAGCCCGCTTTGCAGCGGTGACAGATGAAGTACCTTGTCTGCTACCATTAATCAGCAGATATGGCATATGCCCCCTGACCTACCTCAGTGCTTTTGATCCCGTACCCATATACTGACATAGTCATACCTATTTATGTAACCAAACCCAACTGTCAGCATTTGTAAGAGCATCTTCCCATTGTAGTCCTTTGTCAAATATTTTAAGACAAAAAGAAAAAAAAAATGAAAAAAAAAAAAAAAAACGCAACCCAAACCCAGGGTTGGACAGAGCCTGTAATCACTGAGGACTGCACCAGGTGGCAGTGCAACCCCACAAATGCCTTGGAGCGCTCTGACTCCTTCAGGTAACATTTTTATGCACTATTTGAGACACTGACCTATATGGCTCGCTCACTCCCCACTAATGGCATTCATATCTGTCTAGAAAAGCAGCCTGAACTTTTTTCTGCCCTGCCACTCCCATCACTTTGCAGGTTCCTCTGAGGAATTACACCTCTTAAATTATCCCTTCCTGCTAGAAATAAACACACGTACATCATCAAGAGCCAGTTTTCATGTGAGTATTACTGGGAGTATTAAAAGAGGCTGTGACCATACTCACTTGGGTAAACATATGGGAAGGAAAACTTCAGTGACATGCTCACTTCTGGTTCAGGAAGCTGCTGAAATACTCCGCAGGTGACTGAGTAGAGAGATGTGCCAGGTCTCAAGAAAATAGGTTATTTAAGTCAATATTTGAAGTACAGGGGGGGAAAGTATTAATCTAGCAGTAGTACTGTAGGAAAAGGTAGTTGTTAGTTTTCTTCCCGTTGCAGTCTGTCAGTATCCAGCATCCAGTGTTCCATCAACTGTGTTCAGTGGGAATGTGGAAATCATTTGTCTGACAGTTATCCTATCCCAACCATCTATATTGCATAAACTGTGCAATATGTCCTAAATGTAAACAGCAGCATTACAGTATTTCAGTGTTAAGGGTGTACAGTGTACTTTAGATTAGAAAGAGAAATAGATTTTCAAAATTAGGCATGTATATGTGTGTGTATACCCATTAAATAGAACCACTGCCTTTCATGTAAAAATATTTATTGAATGAAAAAGCAAAGATTTTGTTTGACAGCACAATGTGGATATTAATGAATTGCCTTGAAGTCCTTGGTGCACAAGTAATATGATAACACAGAGTCCTATGGGTTGATATTGTTTTCAGTGCAATTTCAGTTTCTACAAAAATATTTAAGAAACTCCACACTTCCCTGTCATGGGTTAACCCCAGCCAGCAACTGGGCACCATGCAGCCACTCACTCATTCATCCCTCTCCCAGTGGGATGGGGCGGAGTATTGAGGAGAAGAAAGTAAAACTCGTGGGTTGAGATAAAATTATTCAATACCTAAACTGAAATAAAATATAATAATAGGGGTAGTAATGAAAAGGAATACCATAAAATTAAAAAAAAAAAAGACAAGTGATGCACAATGCAATTGCTCACCATCCACTGACCGATGCCCAAGCAGTGATCCGTGCCTCCCGGCCAACTCCCCCAGCTTTATATGCTGAGCATGACCGTTGTAGGGTCTGGAACATCCTTTCGGCTAGTTCAGGTCAGCTGTCCTGGCCATGCTCCTTCCCTGCTTCTTGTGCACCTGCTTGCTAGCAAAGCATGTGAAACTGAAAAATCCTTAACTTAGGGTAAGTGCTACCTAGCAACAACTAACACATCCGTGCATTATCAACACTATTCTCACACTAAATCCAAAACACAATGTACCAGGTCCTAAGAAGAAAATTAACTCCGTCCCAGCTGAAACAAGGACATCCCCTCTTTGAAAATTCAGAATCAACAGACTCCAACAGTTATGATACTTTTCACAAATATTTCTTCCCCTCTACTTTTAACCACCCGCTACTTTTCAGGAATGTTTCACTGGGAAAAAAAGTCACAAGTTTCGATAATTTGGTGATTTGTGTTATTTACTTAATTGATTCAAAGAATGTTGAAATTCAACCATGTATTTCAATTTCAAATTCTGGCAAATAGAAGATTCATTCTCTTTCAGAGGGCCAGAGAAGTCCTTTGCCGTCTTTTCCAGCTTTTTCTTTTTACACCAGTTACCTACATATCTTACCTACATAATCCAAATTGCATCAAGAAACTTCATGCAGACATATGAGTTTTAGGTATGATTTCAGTGGGTGTCCATGCAAGTTCAGGTTTCTGTCCATTTGTACTAAATTGCAGAACTAGTTCTGTTAGGTTTCTCAAATAGCAGAAAGCAATGGCCGTGATTTCCATAAGAGCAGGACTGTAACATTAGGACACAGATTGAGGCCTGTAACAGTTTTACCACAAATTAAGACACTTTTTCAGATCCTAAAATGGTAGGAGTAATGCAGTCTTTCTCCTCATCATTTCTTCCCCATCATCTCTGTGTTAGGAAAGCAAGAAATTGTATATAAATTGACTGAGTGTACGTACTTATCTTTGAGGTACACAGTATGTGCATGGTTCTAGTTGGGGTTTGGTGGTTTGGTTTTTGTTTCGTTATTTTGTAATAGCAGTTGTGTAAAGGTACTACCCATTTTCTTGCACTGCAGGAAAAGAATGGATCTCTATTATTACAGTGATCTCACTCATCATGTTCATTCAGGCAGGGTAGTAAATAATCCATTCTGCTTAAAATATTCTGTCACTTGCTTTCAGAGTCGTATTTCAGCAAATAGTGCTTCAAAGATATCATTCTGATCCATTGCTGCAGCAATCCTGTAAATTAATTCTTCTGATGATTCTGAGTCTCGCAGACCAAGATTAATTCCAGAGCCTACCAGAAAGTGGATAAATTAAAACAAGAAGACATTTAGAAATGGTTGTTGTTTTCACAATAACATAAATGTCAATTAGAATCTTAATCTCATTTTCTCTTAGCCATACTTTAAATCATCAAAATCAAATGTATTTGCCTAGCTTCTTTGTGAGAAGCATTTACAAAAATTTGGCCATATAATTACACTGGCAAGCCTAAGGCAGCAAAAACTTAGCATTTCCTTAACATCAGACACAGGCTAATATGCCTTGTTGAATCATGGCCGTTGTCTGTCAAAGATCTGAGTATTGATTTATCTGACAAGCATTTGGGCACTGAGAGTTATCTGGACAAGAGAAAAAAAATCATGACATATTGCAAAGGCATGCAGATGGCACAGCAAAAGGTTGATCTACCTTTTTGATAGAGCATGTGTCTATTTGTTAGAAATCATGATTCAGGAATATGACAAAAATCTGAACAGCCCTCAGATCATAATTTTTCAGCAGCTGCCAAAACATGTTTGCATAGGCTACAGCTGTTTCTTTTCAGGTAAAAATCCTGCCTCCATGACTCATGCCTTTCTTACCTCAGCATTAGACTAAAGCAGTGTAGTCTGCATAAGGCTATGATTTTAATCCACTGGGACATGATAAATGAATATTTGAGCTACTGCCTAGTGTGAATGCGCCATGTCCTGCAAGTGAACAATTTTAATTTTGTGGGTGGAGTTTAATTCAGCTTTCCATAAAAATGTTTACAAGGTCACTTTTGACTTTCTTTCAAGTTATGAAAACTGTTAAAACTTTTAAAATCCCTGAGTTTTTATCCAAGTTTATTTTTAGAAATGCCAAGAATTTAATCCTCCTTCCTTACATATAATAACATCATCTTCAACATAATTTCAAAGTTAATAGGATTCAAACAAGCCTTGTTGTTTATGATCTTCCAGTTTCCTCTGAAAGCAACATAAAGAACATTTTGTATATGGAATCTGTCTATGAAACCTCTGTGGAAACTGCACAGTTGGAATCCCAGTCATAAGTTTCTGTGTCCTCTTTTTTCTATATTATATTTCCAGAGAAAACAACATACTAGTGAGATGCAAAAAAAGTGGAATACAATTGTGCCTTGAAATGCTTGTGGCATCAGTAACCTCCAATAGGCCACATTTGAACACTGTAAAATCTACCTTTTATGTTTAATTTAATATTCGTTTGTTAAGAACATGCACAGTGTGGAAGTTAATGTGAAGGTTCATATTAGATGTCTTTACCTGAAAATTCTGATGTATTATTAATAGAAATATTAAGCTTGTTCAACATGATTACAAAAATAATGCTAGGAAGTGATATTTAACAGTTTTGGTAAAAATGCTAGAAAGGAGAAGATTTTATCTTTTTATTCATCATTCAGGTACAAACTTTCTGTCACTCTCCACAAGAAAACCTTACCCACTGCAGAAAAGTCAAATATTCCAAAGATGAGGGAGGCAGTGTTCAGACAAACTTTGAGCCTATGTATATGTTATTTCAAGAGCTTATAAGTTTTTGCCTTATACACTTGTAATTTTTTATGATATTTGTTTCTTTCTAAGCTTTAAGTATCCTTAGCCTTGAGTGTTCTTGTTCCACCTGTAGTGGCACTTGTAGGGACAAACACACTGATAATAAAGCATTTCCTTTCTTGCATGTTGCATGATCAAGAAGTTTCTTTTTTTCCATATCTTTATATGTACATCAGCATGCATAAAACCCTGTAAGATAAATTCCAAACTTACCAGTGTCGAAATTAATCATTCTGGCAACTTCTTCTGCAATGACGTTGACTCCCTCATGGAAGGCAGTTATAAAACTCCTGTGAGATACCACATCTCATTTAGTCTCTTGCTATATTGGAAGAGGCGCACAGTCAATACATTCTATATCCATCTTGGAGGCATTGAAAGATTGATGGAATATTCTTCATGAGCTTGTTAAAAACCAGAACAAACAATAGTCAAGCCTCCCTGGGTACAAAACCTGTGTTTGAACATACAGAGAAGTATTTACTCACATCTACTAAGTAATATTCATCTTCCAGGCTGCAAAATTGGACACTGACAAGATAGGAAGAAAAAAGAAGTGGAAGTCAGGTATCTAAACTCCTTTAAACCTTTGGTTTTAATTGCTTTGCACAGTCAAGAAAACAAGACGTAAATAAAATTAATTAGTGGAAGAACAGATTAATTCTTATACCTCAGTGCAATGAAGACTTTTACTCACTCTTGGTTTTGCAATCTCGCTCTGAGTTCAGGGATACTACTCACACATCTAAAGTTAAACATGGAAATGTTTGCAGCATCAGACTGGAGGGTATAGGAGAATGTCTGGTTCATTTTTTCGTTATTAGTCCAGCTCCTACCTGAGGCAACGGTAAGAAAGCTAGAATATGCATGTGGAACATTACTGGCAATGGAAGAAGAAGGGGAAATACCAGTCTGATTTAAAATGAAGATGAGAATTGATATTTGACTACAGACATGAAAAATCTGAAGTTTTCATTCTGAGAGATTTAAAAGCATTCAGGTGATTTGTCTGTAGTTACACAGGAGAAATCAAAGAGATGGAGCATAACTAATAGAAAATAGAAAAATCATTAAAACTGTTTATAAATATTAATCACCAGTACCCTTTCTTAATCCAATTAGCTATCACTCCTAATTAATCTCATCTTTAATGAGCATCCTTGCACTCATAACAATGGATGCAGTCCATGCACAATTAATACAGTTCAGAGTTGTTGTTTGGATTAAACTCTAGCATTTTTCTTAGAAGAATTGTTCTTTCCTAAAAACTGTTCACTTCTAAAATTATTTCAGCACAATATCCCATTGTAACTAAGTAACTGTATGCTCCTTTCCTTGATCTAGCAGGTTAGTGACCAGGACTGCCTTATTTATGAAAGCAACTCATTAGAATAAGTACAGAGCACTGATTATATGCAATCACTTTACAGCACTATGGAAGAAAAGGTTTTATTTAGATACAGAATCAAGAAGATCAAATGGAAAAGACTTTATCTCCACTAAACAAAGCATTCTAATGCATATCAAACTGCTAGGAAAAAAACAGAACTTCTACAAAGAAAAACAGTATTTCTGATAAATTTTACAAAAATATTGTAGTAGAGTTTTGGGTTTTATTAAATAGGCTGGCTGCTGGATTATGTCAAGGAAAAACAGGACTAATATGCAGAAGTTAGTGCAGTATGGACTGCAGTAAACTTATTTTGGAAATAATCTGAAAAATCTTGAGCTGATTCTGATCTTGCTTAAACTATTGATAACTGACATAGTGACATTTCACTTGTGAGAGATTTGAATCCAGCTTATATTTTAAAGGAACTTTAGTGTGTAATACATGCATAAAGAATTATCATAAGTCCTTCTACACCTCCCTCTCAGTTACCTTTGGATGACTGTACAGTTTATCTTTTTAAAAATTTTGCTTTCGTTTCCTGCTCTCTCTGAATCTCTAACAGTCATCCCAGTAAAGCCCATCACATCTGGTTTGCAGTTATTTCCTTGGTAAGACTGTGGGAATTCTTCCTCAATGCATGTTGCATACAACCCTGTAACAGCATTTCAAGCTGTCTGATAGAACTTGATTTTAAAGATGCTTCATCAGCCAGTCCAGGATATCCATATGCTTGGCATGACTGATACTGCACCTCTTCGAAAAAAATCGATGCATGCAGGGGAAAGGGACCAACTGTCTAAATTCATCTGGATTTCATTCATATTGCACATGACCTTCTGCAAAAAATGTATCATGCAAATCTTGGTAACAACACAATCATGGCAAAACAGTTCTTGGAGTGTGTGTGGGTTATGATGGGCTAGCCAGTAGGTTTAAACACAATAGAAAAGGGCTACTCATATAAGCCTTACTGAGTGTGAAAAGGGAGAGAGAGAAGCCTGGCAGCATAGACTAGTGACAAACACCTTGTTTTTATAAAATTTCTGTGTCAGTCATTAGTCCTGTTTCTTTTTTTTTTTTTAAGTTAAATGGTCTACAGTCTCGCAGAACTGAAAATGTGTCCTGTGGAGTAAGCCTTGTCATCTCAATAAAATAAATTAAATGGCATGAGGCCTAATGCATGTCCCTGAGGCATTTCACTGGGTACTCCTCCTCAGTGGTCTATTATCTTCTGTTTATGGTCCTTCAGCCAATTTTCATTCTGTCTGAAAATCAATTTGAATTCAGTAAAAGGCTAGCGGTACATTCATTTACATTCCTAACATCTACTGATTCTGTAATTCAGTAACAAAAAAGCAGTCACAGTTGCTTAATCTACTAACTTAGTGTTAAGATGATCTAATGAGAACAAAAGCATTTATGGAAGTGCAAATTAACGGATACATTGGATTTCATTTCAAATGTTACATAATGGCCTGGAAAACACAGTGCACTTCACTGAATGATATGTCCCTATCGGAGGAAAAATTTCAAATGGCTAAAATCTCATGTTGGCACCAAGTAGCTGGATTTTCAAAAGGGCTTAAGTTATTGAGTGTTGAATGCTTTTGAACCTTGGGTCTTGAGTCTGAATGTACTCTTAAAAACCTGGCCATGAGTTCCCTTGAAAGTCTAGCTTTTATTGTACAAAATGTTTAAATTAAGGTATTCACCTTTCCTTACTGAATGAGAATATATGTTCTGTGGTTTTGAAGAGGGACCAAAGGGAAAGTTACTTCCAAAAATAGTATGTGCTTGTGCAGCCTTTAAAAATGAAAAATAGATATTTAAAGAGTAATGGTTAACAACGTGCCCTCATTACTCATGTTTAAATTGCTTTTCTTGGCACAAAACATTTCTATGCTGGAGCCTCTATTCTGTAGTTGGAGAGAATCCAGCATTTTAAATCTGATCAAACTCACAAAACTCTTCACAATTACTCTGTCTTCAGCGGTAGAATGAAACCCTCAAAATACATTAATAAAAATCTTCAAACACACTTGTGTCCCTAAGCCAGACACAAGACTCTAATGGGGATCTTCTGCTACAAATATTCAACAAGTGTTTGGAATACTCAAATGTAGCATATGACAGTGTTAAAAAGCAGATCTCAGTCCTTTCAGCTAAAGATCATATTCCTGAACGTTTTTCACATTATTCATTAGCTTCTAATAACAAGTGTGATTCCTTTGGGAGCAGAGCTTGATAACATACTATTTAACTTTTTCCTCAATAAAAGTCAGTTGTATCTTGATCTTACAGAAGAATGTGAGGGCCCATCCTAGTTCCTGACACAAGAGGGAGAACAGAGATCCCCTAAGTAGCATACATACCACTGTTAGGCAAGAAGGTGGGAAGAAACACAAGAGAAGCAGAGGTTCTTACCTTACCAAGACATTTCCAGCAAAGTTTACTGTATCATGACAAAAAGATAGTATCAAAATCAGCTTTTAATACTTCCTGGTTGACATGGCAGCTAAGGAAGACTTGTGAAACAGTCACAGATTGTGGCAGTTGGTGTGCCCTTGCTTTCTCAGGATTGACTTTAAAGACAAAAGGTCTTCAAGCATCTGAGGCAGACAGTTGTTGTCAGCAGATCTTCTCAGCTCCATGCTTAGTGACTACAAAACTTCCAAAAAGGAAACTCATGTCCAGCTGTCTCAGGACATGTAACAGAGGATTTGGCACTAGAGACTACCCTATTCATTCTATCCTGAGAAGTATCTGTTCTCATCACTTTTGGAGAGGATAGGTTGTACAATTGCTACCAAGCAAAGCTGATCAGAGATCAGCTTTTCGTTTTTTTAATTCCTTTCTCCCTATCCCCACTTCCCTGCATCCAATCTCTCTTTCCTCTTCCCTTCAAGAAAATAAAATTTTTTTAAAAACTCAAAATTTTCTGCTTAGTTTGATCGTTTTTCCCCTCCTGGTTTTTTGGTTTGACCACAAAACCAGACAACCCATTATTCACACAACTTTACTAATGAGGTCCTTTCTCAGAGTTTTCGTACCCTGCATAATGAAGAACATCTGCATCTTGTGTAAAGCTTGACATTTCCCTGCCTATTCACCAATGGCCTTTTTCTCTTTTCTTTCAATGACTGAGTGCATTAACACTACAATACTACTAATGCAATGCATAGGAAAGGAAACTGTCAGAGTCTCCAGAACATTCTATTCTTATCACCTTCCCTTAATATTTCAGTAGAATTACTCAATTCATATGGTAATCATTTCCTTTTAATCAATGTTTCATATGTAACCTCACTTATTCACTCCTACTTATTCCTACTTGCCAAGAAAGTTGAATGAGACTATTGGGGGTATGTGTCTTTCATGATACTGAGAACTGATTAATAATGCTGGCAGCATGCTAGCAAAAATATGTCTTTCATTAATTAACACTTATAAAGAATTTGTTAAAGGTTAGAGTGCTTAATCTCTGCCTTAAAAAACCAGCTATTACATGGACCAGCCAACCAATAAATTGCTTATAACTATAAAAGCTCTTCTGATTTGCTTAGAGTACTTCTCAACCTTTCTAAAAACAAAGGGCCACCTACTATCCTGAAAAAATGCTGTCTAGTCCTGTAGGAATGGACTATATTGTGCATCACCACCATAATGTCTCATGTTTCATATGTTTCACATTAATTAATTGTATTTTGTTATTCATGTTAACATATCTTTTTATTTTGCCTTGATGGTTTGGTCATGTGCACAGAACTGTTTGTGAGACCATTTTTTTGGAAGGGAGAGAGACCATTTTGCAGGCTACCTTGTGATATCTGGCAAACCATCAGTGATCCAGGTTGAGGCATAGTGATGTATGGTACACACTGCTCATGTAAGGTGCTATTAGCAGTTTCTTTATTAACTCTTACTAGAAGTGTAGTCATGGACTTAGATTCCAGTCATTAACATTATTGAACAGCTGTGTACACACACACATGTGCAGATACAGTTTATATTTCCTAAGAAACCATCTGGTTTTAATTTAACACTAGTAGAATATCAAGTTTCAGTAAAGCATCTATTGAAGAATGGAAAAAATGGATTTAAAAATTTGAACAAAAGGCATCAAAGCTTGTCTTCTGGTGGGTCAGGACTACATTAAGTCTCCTAGTGTCCCTGCTATGTCAGCAGGATACAGCGGATGTTACTTAATTGCTATATATTGGCAAAAATATTGTAGGAAAAATTATAGTGCTGTGCAGCTAAAAGTTTGGAAAGATTCACGTGCTTATAAAATTCCTCTGAATTCCATTGTCTTCCATTTGTCACAGTGTCTCCATAGCAGAGTATACAAAAGAAAGCTGAAGCTGTTTTCTTTGTTACCTGTCTCTGATCTCAAAAGCTGCATTTGCTCCATATGCATTCCAAGATTCCATAATGTAATCTGGGGTGATCTCAAGAACTGAACTGGGTTCTCCACAAGATCCATCCACTACCACAGGGGTTTTGGCCATCTCAAAATAAATACTTCCTTACAGAATCACTTGAATAATACTTTTTTTAAAAGGCTCTTCATATGTGATTGGTTTACATTTGCTAGAGTAAATGCATGAAGTAGTTCGTGTTCTTTATGATGGGTATACCAGCAAAACGACCTATGAAAAGGTAGTCCCATGTCAGTTAAACTCATTAGGAATAAGTTACAAGAAAATATAAACAAAAACATTATACCTCATTTGAAAGATCCCTTATCCGGACTAAACACACCTGCCAATTGTTTAGAAAGATCTCAAAGGACTGCAGCAGTATTAGTAATATTTTGCACCTGATAACACTTTGAACTAGTTATGTATCTTCCATTGTATAGGCATGCGATGCAGCCTAGGAGATTAAGCAGTTAAAATTTAATTTCATTTAAAGCAGTGGAGAAATTCCACTAAGGTCTTGCATAGAATTAGTACCAAAGTTTTCACGAACTGGAAACTAAGCGATGTTCTCATAATTGTCTTTACACAACAGATTTTATGAAATGTAGGATTTATGGTGACCAAAGGGCTTCTTACCAATGCCCTTCAACTAGCTTTTATAATGTTCCAAAATGGTTATGGTGATTCTTAGTAAGCAATATTCTCAGCAAATGTTGTGTTTTAATCAGCAAAAGGACATACTAGATGGTCACAGGTAATACATATGATGACTAACCATAAGGATTCATTCATAATGTCAATAACTCCAGAGTCAAGATAAAGTTAGGCATGAGTAAACATCTTTGAAGATAATGTTTGAACCTCTGACCTTGGTGCTTGGAACAGAGGAAGCTGTTTCTCATCTAGTGTACCAACATAATTATGCCTAGAGACTACAGACTACACAGTGTTAAAGTTTTGCTTTAGCCATATTTTTACAGGAAATGGCTTAACTTTGTGTAGCATGTGTGAAGTATATTTGTGATAGGAACAGAAGTAGTTTTCTCTTCTTCCCATTTCTCTAACCAATTAAAATTGTTAACATTATAAATATACAATGCATATTTTAACAAAGACAAATATCTCAGTCTTCAGCAGACTACAGTGGGATTAACTGAAATTGTGTCTTCTCAAACTTGCACAGGTTTCCTAAAATAAATTTGTCTGCAGTATCCATGTTTGCACTTCACCACATTATTCCCTGTTTAATTAGACACCAGCCAGTTTGTTTCATTCTTTTAATCTTGGTATTTTTCACATTGCTTTAGCTAGCTTAGACTGATTGCTCAGCTAAATATATTAGATGATAATTAGTTTAACAGCATGTTAGAGCTATAGAACAGTTCAACAGTAACTCATTATTGGCTACACTAATCACATAGTGCACACTAACATAATTACTCTAGACGTACTGGAGTAAATATGAAATACAATATTAATCAATTGAATGCTTGGCATAGAATTACCCGACCCAAGAATCAAAAATAAGATTAATTTTTTATGGGCTTTTTCATAGGAGGTAGATTCAGGGTCTCTGCCAGAGGACAGGGTAGTTCTGGCAGGAGCAGTCCTTGCCCTCCTCACTCCGGCAGCTGCCATTTTTGTTATCTGGTGCCGGGCTCCTTCAGCCTGGCCAGCCCTTATGCTGCTCCCACACATGCACACTCAACTCCTGCACTGGGGATGGAGGTCTACATTTGTTAGAATTCATCACACTCCCCAGATCTGACTCTTGGGAAAGCCTGATAACCTAGTGGCTGAGATACTGGGTCCAGAAGATTTCATTTTCTTTCCCTTGCTCAATGATGCTTTATTTCAATCCTTAATTTCTTAATGCTTCAGCTTCCCCTTTGTTAAATGGGGATAATAGCCTTCCTTTTGTCCATCTAGACTGTAAACTTTTTGGAACAGACACTTTGCTCTACCGCATACACAAGAAGTTCCTGAACACAGGACATGCTAATATTTTAAGTTAGAATAAGTAACTCTGATTACATATAGGGAAAAATTAAACACATCAGTCATGTTTTGAAAAGGGCTAGTTCTGCAGCTGCTGGACACTTCTGGTTAAAGCTGATTCTGCTGAAAGAAAACAGCTTGCTTTTTTAATCCTTACCTCTTTCCTTTCTCAGGAGTCCCACAACTACTCTTTCTCCTCCTTCTCACCCTCTTTTTGCACCCCATTCCTCCAAAAGCAGACAGCAGGACTGGCAGTGGGGTTACATTTCCCTACCAACATGTTTAATACATGGTAAATGTCTTTTTGTCTAGAATTTCAACTGATTTTCTAGATGTCTTGAACAACATCTTGCAGAAGAGCAAGAAATACCCCTGACACTGCACGCTAACCCCAGCTAAACAGAGAATCGGTAGAAGACACCCCCAAAACTTAAAGAAAATTTCCTAAAACCCTACGTGTTTCGAAGAGTGGAAACTGGTTTTGCCAACGGGTGCCGCGCAGGAGCTGCAGCCCTCCCTCAGGAGCAGAGCCCGGAGGGTAAAGACTCCCAAGGGAGCCTGCGGGCTAAAGCGCAGCCTCCCTGCTCCCAGCCGGGGCCGGGGCCGAAACTCCCCCGAGCCTCTTGCCGTCCGGCCAGAGGTACCCTTCCCCACCTTGCGGGGGACGGGGGCGAGGGGTGGGGGGAGCGCCCACCCGTGCTCTTTTTTCCTCCG
>JAVJGG010000002.1:24037584-24076479 GCA_035590195.1 Aviceda cuculoides
TCCCTCGCCGGCCGGCAGCGGGCCTCCCGCTCCGCCCCTTCCGCCCGCTGCTCCGCCCCCTCCGCCCGCCGCCTCTCGCGAGACAAGGCCGGCGAGCTCTCGCGAGAGCGCAGCCTCCCGCCCGCGGAAGGCGGCCATCTTCTGGGGCGGCGGGGTACGGCGGTGGAGTCGGAGGTGGGCGGGTTTGTACCGCCGGCGGTGCCCCCGCATCCGCTTCCCCCCCCCTCCTCCTCGGCGGGCACCGGCACCCCAAAGGGGCGGGATGGGGCGAAATACCGGGCGGTTGAGGGCGGGGGAGGAGGAGGAGCGGAGCAGGAGGTCTAGTGCTTCTCCTGAAGGGTGTTTCTTGAGGAAATACAGCATGTCTTTGAAATCCGGTGAGGAAATCAGCTCTTTGCTTTATGGGAAATACTTAGATAAAGCATTTATTGCTAATCAGATTGCCTGACAAACCATTAGTCTCTCTTGTCGCCGTGGCACATAGGTCTCCCGGGGGGAAAGGGAGACAAGTGTCTGAAATGCAGAGCTGGCTTCCACGCTCGGTTCACAGCAGCAGACCGCAGCCGCTTCCTCACGCTTGAGAGGAGGCAGATCATAACAAAGTCAGGCATGCAAGTTTTTACTGCCTCGGAGACTTTTTTTTCCCCCTTCTCTCTGCGATGCTATTAAAGTAATAGTTCTGCTGCGCTCCTGCGGCCAGGCAGCTCAGCCAGGACAAAGGGTTTGGAGTGAGCTCCTGTGGTACGGCGTATGCATGATACAATCACAGTGCCTCTAGGTTGCAAAATGGTGTTGAGAGGATGTGGGAGAAACAGAAGGGGATCAGTTTTCCTCCTAAAAGGAGTTAAAAGAACAACATTTAAGGAATAAAATATAAAATGCATTCCTTTCCTGAGATACAGCATATCTTGTGCAGAATCTGTCAGCTGTCATAATGGTGTCATGGCATATATATTCCTTTCTCTTTTCCACCTTATTTTATACCATACTTGCATACCAATATTTGCCTTTTGGCACTTTCAATTGCTGCTATAATGGTAGCCAATTAATTTGCCAATCTGCTTTCTGCAGATGGCGGTGTAGATTCACATTCTAAATCTAGCATTGCAAATTTTACTTCATTGTGAAGCTAGGTAGTTCCGGGTTTTTAAGTCTGCTCTGTTAAGCTTGTTCTTTCTGGATACAGTTATGCTTTGCAAACCTGAATGGTGTGAGAAAGGAAATGTTTGTCCAAATAATACAAATACAATGTGAACATAACGAATTTGAGCTCAAAACTGTACCTGGATTTCGCACACATTGTTTTCTTACCGACCTGTAAAAGTCTGCTCAGAAATATTCTCTCTTCACGTAGTCCTCAGTGATATTTCCCCCTCTTCCATTTAAGCTGTTTGTTAGACTTTGTGCAAACTCCCAGCTCTGGAGCTGTCAACAAACAATCTCCCCAGCAACAGGGAGCAGTGTCAGCCTGGGTAAGAACTGGCCCCTGCACGTTTTTTGTGGTTGCCTTTGCATATGTGGGAGGTGAGGCAATACCAGGCAGTTTTCTTTTTCAGATTAATTTACCATTTGATTTCAGCTGTGTTCCAGGCCCCACGATGCAGTCCTGGTCTGTTCTTTTCCTGGTTGGAAAGGCTGTATTCCTGCTCCCTCTTCCTGAGCTTCTGACTGTGATCTTACATTCTGTGTTGGAATAATGTGTATCTTGGCATTTTCAGCTCAACCTGTGACCAGAATCTTGGCTAGTCCTTCAGAATGGTTTGTCTTGGCTTCTCTTGCTCTTGACCTCACCACGGTACAGTGTTAATGGGAAGATCCATTGTCTGGTGCACACTGCATAGTTGTCATCGTGCAACACAATGCAAGCACAAGAACTAAGTTTTAAACACCCTACCGATCTTGGAGAAACTGAAGAATACAAAGAAGAAAAATTGTTCAGTATTGTATCAAAACCTTACATGGTTCCAGGTCTTTCTATGGAAGAGCTGCTCTTTAAGAGTAGCCATAAGGTATTCAAATTTAGCAAGCTTGTAGAAATTTAAAAAGTCAAAATACACAATAGTAGTGTTTAACTTTGGAAAGGGAAGCTATGCAAAACAAGGAGGTTTGTCAAAAGAAAAGTGTTCAAGGGGTTGTAGTGTAGAGATTGCTTCAAGGCAGAGTATTATAAGCTCAGCCCAGGGGCAAGTCACATCAAAACCACTAGAAGATCTCAGAAATGACAGCGTACTTTAACAGAGATGGAGGGGCTATTTAATGTTAAAAGCCATCTTCCAAGGAAACAAAAGTTGTGTCCGAACAAAGAAAACAGAAAAGGGAATCTGTGGAGTTAAATGTAGAATTACTGTGTGGCAACCAGAACGATCGCAAAGAGAAATTTGCTGAAGGCATACAGAAATGTTCACATGTATTAGAATTAAAATCTGATCACCTGCCATCTTACCAGCTTCAGCAAAAGTGTAAAAATGAGAGGTCAAGGAGAAATAAGGCTGTAACAGAAAAAAAAATGCTGCATTTCTATTCACTGCAGAAGATTCTCTTCAGAGCAGAGCCTTTTCTTGGAGTGGGTGTATGTCGGAGGAACTGGAGATGTCAGTGGAGTTAAAGCTTTGAAGTGACTGATGAGATACTCAGGACCAGAACACAAGATTTGATATGAACTTGGACATGATGTTACTTAGCTACTAGCAGTGGTTTCAGCTAGGTGGCCAGGACACCAGTTTAACTGATCTCCTCCAAGAGTGTCCTGAAGAACTACAAAAGAGAAGCGTGAGCAGGCAGGTTGATCCAAGCTATGGGTACTAGAAAGAGTTGGTCAGCAGATACAGATGGTATATCTGGAGAGAGTCAGCACTGCTCTTTGAGAGGAAGGTCAGTTCTTTAGATCTTGTGAAAGATTTCTGAAGGAGCCAGATGCTTGGGGTTGATTTGATCATAATACACTTGAATTTTTAAGAAAGGCCCTTGCCAAAGGTTGTTAAACCATTAAGCTGTAAAGTAAGAGGGAAAGTTTGCTTATGGATTAGCAATTACGTAAAAGCTAGGAGGAATGGAGAAAGTAGCTTCTTAACTAGTGACATGACAGTTTGTGACCTGTCTTTTTCCACATATTTGTAAGTGACCTGTGGAAAAAAATGAATAACGACAATGTAATTTGTGGAAGTTACGTATCATTTTTCATGATAATCAAAATTGAAGCTGACTAGAAAGGATTACTGAATTTCATGCCACTGGGTAACGGAGTAAATAGAACAGCAGGGAAATTCAGTTTTGATAAATGTCAAGTAATGTGTACAGGAGAAGGAAAATTATCACACCACCACATACACAGTTGGCTCTTAGCACTGTCCGATAGTGTCTCCTTTATCCTCATGGGTATTAAAAAAAGGGGGTGGGGAAAGGGAAGTAAATGTTGGGAGCTGGCAAGTTATAAATTAAGAATAAAATGGAAGATAGTGTCCATGTATGAATTTTCACTGCTCTTCTGCATCTTGAACACTGCATTTCCAATAACAAGGTTATAGAAGGGTTACATGAATGAGGGGCGATCAAAGGTGCGGGATGGCTTTTGTTCAAGGAGATAGAAAGGGAGTTTTGAAAGGAGGACAGGGAAATGACTGTGATAATGATATGTGGAAATGATGAATGGTATGGAGATGAATAGGAAAGATTATTTAGTGTTAGTTCCTTAAGGACTTCTAAACACAGGGTTGAGATTCAAACTATGTTCCTAACCTAAACCACTTAGAGAGTACGAGGCAAAGAGTCACTGTGTGCTTCTGCTCCTAAACATTTGCTCCTTGCTACTCAGAGAATGGATGGACCTTCTGCGTGACGTTGTGTGTACAGTCTGGAAGAAATGGTGAAGCATAAAGAACATCGACAATGACTGGCAGGTCGTGTAACGAGGTGCTGAAACACACTGTCCTTGATGGCACTCCTGCAGTTGCAAGTGTGGCTCTTGATAAATGCTGCAGCAATCAGAAAGTACCGGTTTGGAACAGCTTTTCCTTGCCAGGCTGTGAAGTCTGGAGTGGAGAGGGGAACTGCAGAGGGAAGATGTGTTCACTTAAGATTCAGAACTTACCCTGGAGTCTCTCTTCAGACAAGGGTTGCCATTTGCTGAGATTCTGTAGACCAATTGTCTGCTGCTGATAACATTAAAATATACAAGTGTTCCTTAACAAAAGAATAGTAATATAAAATAGCAAACTCTTACAGAATATTCATTAAGATAATCAAGAAAAAGTAATGCAGCCAGTATTTATGGAATTTTTGTAAGTCACAGAGAAGAAGAATGAACTGATTTAATTGAATTAATTTTCTCTTAGCTTTACTAGGACATCATAAAAATGTGGAGAGACTTGATAATACAAAATTATAGTCGTTCTTGGAAGGTGTTAACATTTTCCAGTGAAGAATGGTTAGAACTATTGTTAACTGTGGAGGAATATAAGCTGCAGCATGTGAGCCCTTGTAAATGAAGAAAATGTTCAAAGTAACCTCATAAGCTAAGAAAATGCTGTCTTAATCTATGTACTGTTACAGCCTAGAACAATGTATTCTTCTTGAGTGCCCTGCATTTCATAATCGAGGCCTGAATGCTAATAACCTGAAAATGCATCCTCTCTCCTGATCTGTTAGTCGGTACTGTGGTGAGCAGAAAACATTTAAAAATATTTCCGAAGTAGAAATCACTCAGCTGAGGGCATACTGTGCTAGGGAATGATCATGCACTAGAAAAATGGATACAGTAGTGAACAGGGTAACTGAGAAATCAAATGCTTCTGGATGCTCTAAGACTAGAGAGGTCAGAGGGGAAAACCCATTTCGTCAGTTCCTTGTATGGATCTAGAGCACATATAGCGATGAACAGATATGCAGTGAAGTTCCTAAAGGACTTACTGACTTTCAAGAATATGCACGCTGACTTACAAGTACCTGAAATTCCCCAGGCTGTTTCCTGGCACAGCCTTCTGCATTGCACGCAAAGAGCTTCTCCAAAGCCATTCAGGCATCATGTTCTTCCACAGCATTTACAGGCAAGTCACAGACATTGGCTTTGGTTTGTTTCGCTAAGAAGGATGGTCTTGCTGATGAAATGCATAATATACATTTGATTTTCTTCTTGCCTTCAGACATTTTACTTTGCAAAGGAATTGCTGATTTTTTTTTTCTTGCTATAAAGTTGGAAAGTTTAAGAGCCCCATATGTGGTATCTTTAGAACTAGTGTTCTGTATTATTGCCATGACATTTTTATCAGTTAAACAAAAAAGTCTGAGTTGTTGTTCTAGTCAAATATTTTGATCCCTTCAAAATCTGAAGCAGGTTTTTAAATTAAAGATAAATGTAGATGTATTTGTGTATTTTTTGTGCATAATTTAACTCAAAGATAAGAGGAAAAGCACCCTATAAAATATAATAGTTGGACACTCAGGAAGAACAGTCAGAAAGATAGGCTTAGATTTGAGTTCAGGCAGAAGAAAACAGGTCCTGATATAAAAAAGTGCATCTGTAAGTTACCAGCATACAAAAAAACTATCCAAGAATGACATTGCCTAAGGAGTAGGTTGTCACAGAGCAGCAAAAGGGAGGTTGAGCTGCGAGCGACCCTCACCAGCAAGGTGCAGTCCCACAGTGCCTGGGCAGAGCAGGAGCAGCAGCAGGCTCCTCTGGCGGTCTCGGGCGAGGCAAGGTGACAAAGGAGACCCAGTCTCACTCTGAACAGTCAGGGGACAGAGCTGGAGTCAAGATCTGAGGTATGCCTGTGGCACTGGGCAAGCAGAGTAGGTACCCAGCTCTCATCTTCAGTGGAGCTCCCAGCCCATTTAAGCCCATTTTAAGCTCCCACCTAGGGTCCCCAGGGAGGCTGTGCAGGCCAGTTAAGGCCAGTTTAGAGAGTACAGATAACTGGTTTTGCCAGGAAGATCACAAGGATTTTGATGAAAGTAGTTTCAGTGAAGTACATCGGAGAATGAGATTTGGGATTCTGAGCGTGGGAAAGAGATGATCACCCATCCACCACCCAACACGAACAGTGGGGCTTCCTGAAAGTGGGGCAGCAGAAGGAGGCAGAGGATGCTGGGGGTGATATTGAAGAGCCTCCCCTTGGGGCCACCTTGGTGACTTTGATGTTTGTTTCCATCAGCTCTGACTGCAGTATAAGAGGTCCAGCCATGGCCAAAGATCTAGAGCTGTATTCGTTTGCTTGAATTATTCTTCTGTTAATAAGATGAGCCTTATTCCTAGGCTGAATTGCCTTCTGGGACTTCATCTTGTGTTTCTTGGCTGGAGTGTTGCTCTGACTCACTCCAGACTTTTTTCCTCTTTTTAAATAGTGGAAATACAACCATAGAATTAAAAAATTCATATATAATTAGATATAGAACAGTGAATACTGCATAAGAGAACAGTTGATTAAGCTGATTTAATAATCTATTCTGCATTACAGAAAATCAGTGATTTTAAAAGTATATAATTAAATATTCCAAGATACTGTTTCCTTCCAACTGCAGCAGAATGAAGCTTTTTTTTTTTTGCATGTGTTACAAGTTTGTGTTTTTTTGCAAACATTCTGAATACAGAACTTAAATTAGCCCAGACTTTTAGCATGTACTTTAAAAACCGATTAACATACTCCATCTGTTGGTAAGCTGAGCAACTGTCAAAATGAGCAGCAGAGCCTACTAACATTTCCATGTAGATTTGTAAGACTACAGTTACAGGTAGCAAGCTATTAGTACCGAAATATCACTCTAGCAAGGGAATGGTGGGGTGTTTTTTTTTTTCAATATGATTGTTTCAGCTAGTGGATGAGAGATGCTTAAAGTATAGCTGTCTTGCAAAGTGCCTACCACATACTTATCTTAGACCTCTATCTATCAAGATTTTGGTTGCTCCTTTGTAAGAATACTAGTTAGTAAAAATAGTTAATTTTAATTTCAGCATATTTTATGAGTACTCATGAGTAGTCATTTTGGAGCATGCTTTTGAAACCTTTTTAGGGGTGGGTTGCCCTACCATGCAGTCACAGGCTGGATTTCTGTCAGCTTGAGAAAGACATACATCACAGAAATGCGATTCTTTGAAACCCGTTGCTTACCATTTCTAGGTTGAGCAGCTACTGATATTTTGATTACCATCATCTGACTGGTTTATCTTCATGTTTGAAAGCAACAACTTTTATGGTTTGTTCACATAAAACTTTGTTAAGCTGGGGCACGGGTATACCACGTATTTTAATTAAACTCACCAGCAGTCTATCTTAAAAGCAACACTGTAAATATATATTCAAATGAGTGTATCTAGCACTGTACGCTTACACAGCAGTCAGCAAAAAGGCAAGACATTTCTTCCTCTTAAAGCAAAACAACAAAGCAAGCATAAAGATGAAGAAACAGTGACATACAATGATATATCATGGGCATACTTCTGTTTATATAGTTTGCTTGTAGTCCTTACTATCTGATCCTGCATTAGAGTAATTGTATACTTTCCTGACAACTCTTTCTTAATTTGAGATTTTATCAAAACTCATTACAAGAAGATATATTAAACAATGTTTTGAGGTTTATTAAGAACATCTGCCTCGGAAGAGACTTCATGCCGTTTAAGGGTAAAATGATCTGTCTTGTCAAAATCACAAATGGCTCCCATTCCTCCACCATTTTCAGAAAGTTCAGGTGCTACTTCCCTTGTATTGTTTCAGAGAAAGCAAGGAGGAGCAGACTGTTACTGCTAGTGAGGGAGCATAAAAAGAAGTGAAAAAAGCTAGAGAAGCTCACATCTTCACATCCATGCACATGTGTACCTGGACATATATGTGCACATTACAAATATACTTTGTAATAAAGCGGTGCATATTAGCTAGTCAAATTCTGTGCTGCTGCTTTTTTCTTCCTTATTTTTTTTAGTTTGCTGTATTTGCACAACTGTATAGACATTCCTATCATGCATCAAAAACATCTTTTAGTCTTGGAGTGACGACAAGAAGGGGAAGTACCGCGTGTGAGGTCAGACAGGCAGCCCATCAGTTCAAACTTCTCTTTTGAGCATGTCCGTGGCTAGATCTGCTCAGCAAGGTATCATTTTATAGGGATTGAGGGCAACATGCAGTAGGAATTAAAGCTATGCAAACCCAATAAAATACTTCGGGGGCGGGGGGGGAAGTGGGAGTGAAAGCTGGAAAGAAAACAGAAGTGGGGGGCGGGGGGGCAGAAGAAAGACTAAATGGTTTGTGATACCTGGGTCAAGGTAAGGAAGGAATCTTGGCAGAGGTGCACGAGGAGGCACAGAACCACTTTCTTGTTTCTGATTTTGATTCGTAAGCATCTCAGCTACATCTTTTCCAGCTCTGAAATAAAATGTAACTGGCTGCAGAAAACAGCTAAGGCATGTTGACTTCTAAGGAAAATGTTTGCTTTTATCTCTTAAGGATAAAGATGGCCCTTAGAACAGCTTGAAAAGAAGGTGCAATAGAATGAGTAATTTTTTTCTATAGCTGAAATGGTATTAAGTTTATTTATGGACATCTGAGATTTGGAAATCTTTCTGAGAATAAGTAATTTGGAGTGAGGTATCAGAATCAATCTCTTATAACATGTTGCATTATGAAAACAAGCCAAGGAACATCTGGGATTGACTCATCAAATGGCAGCACTTTCTGAAGAAAACCCAGTCTAAAGAGTACACCTGTATCCAGGGAATAGTGATTGGCTTGAAGCTCCTAGCCAGGTTGGGAGCAGGAAGCACGTCTGTTCATGAGAGGCAGCTGGGGCAGTTCAGTGCAGAGTTTGGCATTTTGAAAAAAGGTGCTTTCTCTAAATAGCATTTCCACATAAGTAAGTTTGTTTTCTTTTTTAATAGAAGCAGTCACAGCTATGCATGCAGCTGTGAGGTGGCTGTGAAATTCCTTTAATAGCAAATGACATTTGCAGCAAGGATAAAAACCACAGATGTTGGCAGGAACTCCTTTAGGTTATTGTGAATAATTATTGAAAAGGCAAAACATTGATTTAGACTCCCTGTTTGCAGAGAACAGTCTGTGTGGGAAATGAAGAGTGAATGTTGCACTGAAAATGGCTTTATACCTGAGTTTCAGAGAGAAGCTGACTTTGGCGGCTGAGGATGGCTGCTCTGTTCAACTCCTCCCAGAGGAACTCCTGGGAGATGCCACCTGAGCTGGGCATGCACAGAGCGGGTGCAGAGAGATAAAAATGCCCCTTTTACCCTAGAGCAGGAGTGGTTGCAGAAAGGGGAAAGCATTGCTGCAGATTTCCCTGGAAAGAGATGAACTTCAAAGGAGCAGAGCTGCAGCCAGGTCCGCGTAGGAGTTGTTGAAGCAAGCAGTCTGGGGTGCGCTGCAGTGCCCAGCTGGAGCAGGCCCCAAGAGTGAGGAGGTTCAGATGTGCCGAACAGAATAAATTACAGACTGCACCTCGAAACAGTGCTTGTAGAAAACCTGAGTTCTCCCTCATATGCTGTATTTGCATTTGGGAAGCTTGCAGAAGAGAATGCTGCTCAGTCCCCAGTGCAGGAAGAGGAGAGCTGGTTGTAAATCCTGCAAAGAGCCTGGAGGCAGAGGGAAAAATAAATCTGTGGAGATGGGTGTAGCTGTGGCCCCTGAGTAGGTGCAGAAAGCTTTGGGGGTTTCCCTGCTTCTAGAGGGAAAAGGTTACATGCACTGTGAAGAAGCAGCTGTGGCTCAGCAAGAGTGAGGACAAGTATTTTAATATAGTGGTGGTGTGGTTCTTTTGTCTTACAGTATGGTTGTGGTTTTGCAAAACATTCATATTCAATTACTCCTTTGTTTTGTTGCTGGGGAACACAGGCAGAGAAGGAAAATAATAATAATTTTAAATTAACTCTGCTAAATATAAATGAGATTTCACGGGGCAAAGAAAAGACTTCTCTAGCTTGAGGGGGTATTGCTGTGCCAGATTTCAAAGGCTCTACTACAGCCAATAAAATTCTTGGAGCAGCTTAAAAAAAAAACTAAGCATTTTTATAGAAATTTTTTAGGCAATGTAAATACAGCCATTGCCTCCAGGAGTGTATGTGATTGTTCTAGAAGTCACACACAAGTATCTCTGTGTGTTTCTAATTGTTACTGGATTTATTTGTGGGAACTGGAGAGAGTCCAGGATGAGACAAGTTTCAGACCATGTCCTTAAAGCTTCAAGAAGATGTATCAAAATGCATGTATCACCTCACTTTCCCCAGATGATTATGGTCACGATATATATATTTATATATTCCAAGGGCAGGTATGCTATTTTTTCTCTCTCCAAGACAATGAAGCCCTTTCTCAACTATGGTTGCTGGAATCGCCTCCTAATAAAGACTCCATCTCCAACGCTAGTTACAGTAGACTTAATTTAACTCTGAGGTTCAAAAAGGTAGTAGACAATTCTCCATTACATAAGCATGTTTTATTCAAAAAGACCCAAAACTTCTGTCTGGTACATTGTATTATATGGAGATACTTTCTGATAAATGGGTGTTGGTTTCAAACAGACTGTCATGAAACATCTTTTTAAAAAGATTAATTTGATACTGTGAATGCTGCTAAAATAATTCATTTATGAAGTGTTTGGGATGGTGACAGGTTTATGTTTGTCGTTGTCTGTACTAAATTTAATAATAGCTTGAGGCCAAGATCTTAAGGCATTTAAGCATCCCCAGCTTCGTCAGGGAATCTTCTGCTCTATACATCAAAAAAACCAGTAGTTTTGCCATAATATCCAAAGGTTCATAAAACAAAATCTCATCCTGTCCTAGTTATACACTGGATTCACAGAAGTGAACTGACATTTTTGTTTAAACATTAAATATCTCCAGCCTCATGTTACAGTAACAAGTCTAAACTCATCAGGTGCTGAGGGACTCTGCTGCTCCAAGGGGTGAAAAGTTTCTGTGAGAGAGGGGCTGGGTGGTTTCAGCAGCCAGGGTCAGAGCTCAGGTTCGGCGGGCGCAGAGTGGTGTCTCGTCTCTGTCCCACCCTGGCTGCCTGTGGGACTGGTGGGGAAATGCCACTTCACCCAAGTTAGCCTTCCTCTTTTTGGCACTGAAATTGCTCCAACAATTGAACTTCCATCAGTTAACATCTGTAACATTCAAGCATGCTGCATTCAGCTGGTAACATGTAAAGCTCTTTTACTTGAAATTTTATCAATGCGTAATTTTAAATACTGCAATTTAGATGGATGTATACACTCCGTTTTATGACCTAATATAAATTTTTTCTTTCCTCTGAACATAGGATTATGTATGAGAACCAATTTTTCATGAAATCATCTACCACCTACCAAATAATATGAACATAAATAAAGTGGGACATGAGAATGCAGGCTGAGGAAGCAGAGACCCTGTGATCTCAGAGAGCAGCACTTCTCTGCCTGCTTCTCCCTGCATTGTCTCTGGAAGCAGTCCTATAAGGATCATTGCTAAGTCCCTGGGAAACCTACAGGAGCTGAGTATATTCTGCATTTTACAGACTAAACCACTTGCTTGTCAAGCTCAAGTTGGAATTTGTCTAGCCCCCTCCCCACACTCCTGTTTTACAGAGGGGCTCTGTATGGTACCCGGGGCAGTTTGACCTTAGGTTTTGAGAAGATTTTTCACTGCAGCTGATGAGAGCTGGTCTAACAAGCAACAGCTACATCTCAGAGAGATGATATGACGTCCTAGTCTCCCGCCTGGCATCTCAGCACTAGATGGTGCCAGGCACCGCCGGGCCATACGTGATCAGTAGAAGATCCAATTGCACGAGCACCGAAGCAAGGCTTTCCATCTGTATTGAAGAGCTATAAAACTCTGCTGCAAACAATGTTCATCAATTATGGCATAAGTACTAGGTTAAGATAAAATCAGCAATTAAGGCCAAATGCTTATTAAGGATTAAGAGATTCAATGAGAGCTCACTGGGCCGTAAGTAGTACTGGAGCCTGGCTAATTCTTTTGCTTTTCCCAGCTTACACACAAATGGCTGCTGCTATTTACCTCTCATGCTCTGGAAGACAATTGAAAATGGCAATTCCAAGGGAAGAGCTCTAAAACGCAGAGTAATTTGTTGCAAGCAGGTGATTACGATTCGTGTATCTGAGTGCAGGAATGCCACTGTCTCAGTAGACCAATTCCTTGTGTTGTTTGTGCGCCTCATTTAGTTTACAGTTATGATTCCTAGCATAGGTGCTTTGTTTTTTTTCCTTGTAGACTAAGCAAGCCACAAATTGAGCATCGTAGATGGTTGCTCTGTATGTCAAACCATGACTTGAACTTGAAACATGCTTTTGTATTCCCAAGTATATTTTAAGAACACTTTCCTTTGTCCTAAACAAAAAAAGAAAACCAGTTATTATTGTTAGAACACATGGAATGAAAAGCACTTTTAAATCATACTTGAGAATCTCATGTGTTTATTTCTTCCTTCACAGTAGAAAAACCAGGATTTGAATGATAAACTACTCATCAGAATTTTGTCAGATTTTCCTTATTGCTCTAAGAAGAATTGGCATTTCAGTATAGGAAAAGCAAGAGTTTATTGAGCTGAGGACTAGAAGAGCTGTCCATGTGCATTATGCATTAACATATTTTCAATTATATGAAAAGTGTGCATTTCTAATTTAATTTAGGTGTCAATGAAATAACAGTCATTGCAACAGCTGATATTTACTGCCTCTCCAGCACAGAGCTATACTCAGCCCTGCTGCCATTATGCTTATCACATAAGACAGGGGTCATCTTCCCTGTGACTTCTCTGGTCTGGGAGCCTTCCAGAGAGTGGTGAGTAGCACAGACAGCCTGTGCCGGGGAGGAGAAGAAGGAGAAAAGAGGAAACTCTTTGCAGCAATCTCCCAGCTCACTGATGTGCCTGGGTACGGATCAGGTGGGTATGGTTTACAGAAGCCTCAAAAACTGGAGATGCTGGAGTCCTTCCTTAGCGGGACAGCATACAGGATACAGACTCTAAGGTGGACTAGGTGACTTCCTAAGTCTCTTCTAGGTCTGTTAAATGTAAATCACTGTAGCAAAATCCTGGTTTCTAATCTTAAAGGAAATGGAAGGAGGCATTGCATAGATGGTCCCCCAAAGGCAAAAGGAATATCAAGCCAGGTTAAGGAAAAGCTGACACAGGTCAGTAATTTCAAGAGTAACGTTTTCAAGAGCAAATGGTTCCATTAAGTCCAGGGAAGTACTTGCGTTCTTGGAAGTTAGAGCTGGCCTGAAGTACCATGTCTGTCCAGGGCACTGAAAAAGTGAACAGTGTTTGATGTGCTAAATTAGGTTACAAAGTATTTAAATAATACTTCCAGAGAAAATTCTTATTTCCTTACCACTGTGAATATGAGTCTTCCTATTCTTGCCTTTGCTCCTTGTCCTCTGCCACATACCTGCTTCAAAATTTTTGTTGCTTTTTAAGTGCCAGATAGCTTCCTTCTTGTCACTAATTATTATTTTTTTAATGTTCAGTTTAATTAAGCCCTCTGAGCCAAGAGATGCAGAACAAGAGGGTCAATTGTGCTCCCACTTCCATGGTGTGAGCCTGGAGTAACTCCCCTGAATACACTGAATACACTGCAGTAAATTTCCATTAACTTCAGCAGAGTTGCTCTGGACTGGCAGTTCAGAGTGAGCTGACTCAAACCACTCAGAGCATCAGAAGGGCGCTGAAGACAAGCCATTACCACGAGGAGCTTCTCACGGGAAGCCGTTATACTGCATGGGAATGAGAAAAGGAAAATGCAATGGGAGACAGCCAGGCTGCCTCATTACCAAGGGTGTCCCTGTGAGTCCTGCTGTGGAGGAGGCACATTGTGTCAGGCTCTGGGAGAGGGAAAAGGAGGACAGGTGGACATAGGACACATCTTGAACAGCCATAGCTGTTTTCCCTCTCTGGGAGATACCTTCACCTATGTCTTCCTACCTTCCTTTACAGCACCTCTTGCACATAGATGAGTTTCCCAAGGAGCAGAGCAGCCCATCGCAGCAGTTGCTGACTGGGAGGAACAGCAGTGGCCTCTTCAAAACTCGGCTTCTCTCTTCCTGAGAGCAGAGAAGGGCTGGTGCCTTCTAACCTCACTCCCTCCTTGGAGGGTATGTTAGAAGTTCAGCTCTTGTTCCTCTGATGAGGAAAAGTGATGGAGCTTTTCACAAAAATTGGTTTACTTTTCTGTCTTCTAAATCCTTTTTCAAGTGGACTGCAGTTGGCATCAACAGCATTCCTGGGGTGGGAACAGAGAGATCAGGAGCAAAAAAGGACTGTCAGGGCTGCTTCAGCAGTGGGCCTCATTTCATGAGGTGACTGCAACCCAGGTTGGAGGTTGAGTAGTAAAGTGACGCAAGTCAGAGAAGAGAAGATAGGTCATGTAAATAACATCATCCAGTGTGTTTACTGTGAGCAAGCAGAATGTGAGTCGGGGAGAAATTTGTCTTTGTCAGTGACTCCTGCTGTTCCATTTCTCCATGGACCAGCCGCATGGAAAGTTAATCTGCTTATGCAGCAGCTGAGAAACTAGGATGCCCTCAATGTCCTCATCTTATCCCTGCATCTAGCTCGAGCCTCAAAATACCAGGGGGGCGCAAATTCTGTCTACATTTGGGGTGTGACCACCCCTCATCCCTCTCTTGTTTCCTCTTCTCTACCACAAGTCATTTGGTGGGACAGGCTTGAGGGGGGGAGTGAAGTCCTGTCTGAGGACCCACCTGGGGTGGAAGCTTGTGGGCTTAGAGAGCAGAGTGCCCTCAGCCTCAGCGTCACTTCGGATTGTCTGGACCACTGCCTCAGGTGGCCAAGGGAATCCCCTGTATGTTGGGTCCTCCAAAGCCCCATGCCTGGGCTGGCCTCCACCGGTGGCTCATTGACCTCACTAGCAGGAGCCATGTCAGGCAGGCTTCTTCTGCAGGGCTGTGGGTTAGGCAGAAGGGCTGGCTGTCCTGTGGAAGAGAAGATGCTGCAGACCTCAGAGGGTCGGGTTCCTTTCTGCTGACCATGGAGGGTGGCCCTGGCCCCTTATTGCCCTTGTTCTTACCCAGTGAAAGTGCTGTTTTGCGGGGTGCCCGCGTGGGGTATGGAGACTACCCCGGGCAGCACCAGTGCGTGAGGCTGCCTTTGCCCGTTTCCTATTTAAAGCCACAGTGGAGAGGACTGATGGGCTGGATAGGGATGTTGCTGGCTGGGGTTAAACCACAACAAATGTCCAGTGTTAGGGCTGGTGGAGATGTGCTGGGCAGGCTGGGACAGACGGGGACCAGTGCCACCAGGACTCCTGTGACTTTATCCCAGCCTGACATGCATATTACACCAACCACTATGGGCTGATGTGCTCAGCAGAGGAAATCCTGGGCAATCTGGTTTGACCAGTGTAAGTGTGTGCCCCAGGGCATAATCACAGGAGTTCAAATGCCATGATAAGAAAAGGAAGAAAACCTCTGGTTTTGTCCTAATTTAAAATCCGCTAAAGTGTGTAGGTTGTGAGATTCGGTCTCATGTTTGTAAACATCAATAACAAATGTGTAATTTAATCTGCTTCCTTTTTTTTTGTTTCTTTCATTTAGAGTATCATTTAGAATATCTCATCATTTATTTTATAATAACATTTATAGTAACATTGCAAGGGCCAATCAGAATTAATCCATGATGCTTCCTTCTGATTCACTGTTGATTCTAGATAGAAATACTGAGAGATAATTTACATTAAATACAGTTACTATTTACCATGCACCATGCTTTGGCCTGTGTTCCTTATCACTGTGCCTGTATGGGCCAGTACGATTACTTTCCCTTTGTAATCTAGGGCTTCAGGCCCACATAAGAGATGATACAATGGCTGTTTAATTCACAGTGAACTCATCAAGGTCCGTACTCTTGTAATTTCCTGTAACAAACGCTTACAAGGTCATTGCTATGGGGATGATTCACATTAGACTCCCAGGGACTCTGCTACCTGCTCTTGCAGAGCTCTGCAGCATCAAGCTCCACCTTGGGCATGTTCCAATTTCGGTTTGAAGTATCTGTCTGTGCAAAACAACTGATGGTCAGGACATTCCTTTCGTGCTGCATCATGACAAAACAGGGAAACCTCTGAAGGGACCATTTAGCAGATTGAGGGAACGCTGTATTTCCGTGGTGAAGCATTTGGGATCGGGGAGTGCTGGGGTCAGTCTGTGCATGTGCATGCACATCCTTGACTTCCCTGTTGTAGTCGGTTTTCCGTGGTCTCAGTCACATGCACCCCTTTTATTTAGCTTTACTTTCTGGAGGAGGACCATAGCCAGTGCATTCTGAAAATGCTTCTCCCTGATTGCTTTATCTTTCCAGCTATATTTTAGAAGAACAGCAGGTCAGCCAGCAAGACCTCCCTGACTTTAAACTAGTGTATCCTAAGAAGGACATTGTTTTTCTAAGCCCCACCTCGTGCTCACAACCCTAGAGATTTTTCTCCTTGGTTAGCACCACGTACAGCAACATCCAATTCTCATCACCTGAGCTGCTTCAACGGATTCTCAGTCTCAAAAAGTGAATTAGATTAAAGTGTTTAAAAAAATCACTTTCACAGTGAGACATGAGCAGAAAGCAAGATGCTTCTCTTCATTTAAGAAAGCAAGAGTCATATATCAGTTAATTGGTTCAACTAAAACTTGGGTAATTCAGTTACTTCAGAGTGACTGGGATTTAATAACAACCCCCTTCAGTTTAATAGCATCACAGCGCTCAGGATGCATGAAGATGTGCAGCAGGCTACGTGTAGGCAAAGCTGTACGCACAGGGCTGCTGCGATCAGCCGTGTCCTGTGTGGTCCTGTGCAGAGCTGAAGGTGTCTCCAGCCAAGGAACAGACACCAAGGGCATGATCCTGCTGTGGATAAAGGGAGGAGCAAACAGCAGGCGGCCAGAGAGGAGTAATTATTCCTGGAGACCTCTTCCAGAAAGGTCATCCTCAAATGGTTTTCGTACAGCTTCTTAAGCCTGTTCCTCAAGACTGTTTCTGTTACAGTGATCTACATTTTTAGCCCAGTTTTTCCAAGAAATGAACCTTTACTGTTATGCCATCTGTCTGTCTGCAAGTCCCCCTCTGAGAGCTTTTGTGCCTCTTGCCCGCGTGTGGCAGAAGCGTGCAGGTCTGCAAAACCCCGCGTTCCTCAGCGTGCCAAGAAAATTGATAACTGTTGTCAGACAGACGCAGAGTAACCTTCCCATTGAGCTGAAGGGTGAGGGAAGGACTGGAGACTGATCAGGAGGTGTATGTAGGGGCAGAACACAGGATGCTTTGGAAATCAGGTGTCTTTAGTTCTGTTGTTCACTGAATTACTGTTCTTTCTCCCCAAAGACAACACTCTCAGCTGCTTGCTTAGAGATATTTTTGCACGTAAGTAGGACTGCACCTGTAACATACTTCTCATGCAGTCCCTTCTGAGCCTGAATCCTTCCTCTCGGTTTCTCCACAGCCCACGCTGCTGGGACCTGCCGTGCTCTGAGCAGGATCAGGCAACGAGCGCTTCCCATGCCGGAGACCCGCAGCTCCGTCCCGGCTGTGCCCTGCCCGCCCGCAGTCACCCTGCAGCTGGGCTCTGCCGTGGGCTGGCCCCTACGCGTGCCTGCTCAGTCCTGCTTCACCCTGCCAAGTGAAGAGCAGTGTGAATCCCTTTCTCTTCACAAGCAGGTTCTTTAATTAGTTGCTTTTTAAGGCTGTATTAAATTGCAGAGAGCCCTTGAGTACAGATTCCGGTCGCTCTAATCTTGCCATGTGTGCTGAAAATGAGCTTCCAGGGTGTCACAGCACCCTGTGCTTGCAGAGGAGCCTATTTACGTGCTGGGTGAAACACTGCTGATGGTTATACTTCCCTCACCCCTGCAAGGTTTTTATTCTGACCATTCCACTGTGTTAACTTTCAATGTCTTTGTGCCAAGTTTGATCTTGGGGCCTTTCTTTAATTTGTGCCAGACATTCAAATTATTCATAGAAGTTCTGAGATACACCAACTAATCTTTCTGTATATATTAGATTTATGTGTGATTTCAAAGCAAAGGTCAATTGTTCCACAGTACTTGGTAGGATTGTTTATTCAGATGTACAAAAAGATTCATTTTTAGCATTAGACAATAAACTTCTTGTTCATCAGTTTTCTATGGAAAAGAAAGAAGACACTTCCCCACACACACCCCCAAGTCCTATCCTGTTACATTAACCCAAGATCCACCATCTGCAGGATTGGAAAATACTTTGAAATGTAGTATCTATTTTTTTTACAAGTCTACTTGCTTTTTGTATACTTCAATATTTTTCAAAAGTTAACACTATTGAAGATTACTTTTAAAAATATTTACTGCAAAGACAGTGGGGGAATAGGACAGAATGGGAATAGGCTCCTGAGATACCCACAAAGTGGTATCAAGCATATGAGATTATACTGGAAAATGTTATGATTTCTCAGTGGGGACTTCTGTGTGCATTTTGTTATAGTCACAATGTAGTTGTATCAATCTAACAAGCTAACCATCACCTTCACTTTCCCCAATGGGATAGCTAAAGCTTTATAATTACTAAGTGCAAAGATTTGTGAGGATACCTGACCATGGCCTGCAGGGATTGGTGGAACTGGATTTTTTTGCCACCTTGGCCATTTTGTCCTGGTTCAGACTAAGGTGAAGGTGTGCGCTTTGAGAGGGCTCTGTCCATCCACCATGCTGCCACTGAAGAGGGTCAATATGCAGAGAAGTTGAATGTATTCCTTGACTCCAGACTCTGTTGCCAGCCTGGATTGCTGGGCAGTAAGAACAACAAATGCCGTCTAAGCCATGGCTCCGAGCCACAGTCCATATTTTCTTCCAGCAGTATTGAAATGCTTCCCTCTGTCTAGACTATTTCATGTCCTTTTCAGTGCCTTTTTATGCCCCGAGTTTTGTGGCAGCAGCCCGGGGGGCATAATAGCCTTGCCCTGGAGAAACACCCACCAACACAAAGAGTAGTGTTAAGATTGTTTATACCCGCCTGCAGTGTTAGAGCCATAAAGAGCAACTCCCGCCTTTCTTCGAGGCCATCTTGGCTTATGCATAATTTATGTAAATATTCTGAAAGCAGTTTTATATCTACCTGTTGGCGAATCTACTGGAAGTAGATCCACTCATTTTCCTTCTACATCTCATTGAACACAGAAACAGAAGAGTTAAATTCTTTGTCTGGTAGAGGACATGCTAGAAACTGCTGGTTCAAAAAGATTAGGCACAGTAATTAAAGCATAATTGCTATTAATAGTTGTCTTCCTAATCAGACTTATCTCTCTATTGCTCCTTACCTCAGAGGATTTCTTCCTCTTTGTGTTTTTCTGGAAATGTATTTGTTACAGATGAAACTGAAGCCAAACCATGGTCGTAAACATGTTTGGTAAATATTTTTCATTAAATGAGTCCAGCACACACACTGACTTGGGTCCCCCGGCAGAGCTGGATGGGAACAGATCTGTTTTCCTCTCCCTGCCTAACAGCGCAGTCGGGCAGCACCTTCTAGTAACAGTGCAGTTACGATGGTGCACTGAAAGCACAGCAGACCATACAGTCACCCCCAGACCCATAGTTTCTTATAAATAAAGATGTAAGCTGCTTCTGAAATGAGTGTACCCTCCTAACCCGTGAGTACCAAGTCTCCTGTTGCCCTGCTATCTTCAACCCCAAATACCAGCTGCCTGTGAAGCTGTTAATAAATATGAGTCAGGAAGGCTGAAGGATATATTATGTCTGGCCTTCAGGTTTCAGAGTATATGCCAAACCCCTTCCATTTCCCTGCTAATTCAGGGGAGTTTTTCCATCATGTACTGGCCTTGCCTTTCACAGTTAGCTGCCTGAGACAGGCCAGTGCTGTACCCACAAGCAGATGCTCGTGCTTTTTCTGCGACTGTGCTTCACCTTGTGCGAGCCACTGAAGCACTGTCAAAACTCACACAGTGAGATACTGCAAATCATCATCCCGCAGCTCTTCGGCTTTTGGTCCCTTTGCATCTCCTCCCAAGCAGTGCCACTCGCTGCGTGTCTTTCCATGGCTTCCTGCTAAGCTTGCATTTTATATATCCTGACAATAATATTTATACTGCTCATATATTGTGTTATATACATGAGGTATCATACCGCATCTGGAGATACTCGTGATTTCTGGTGTTTCCCATTAAATGGGTAGGGCTTAAGTGGTCAGGGACCAAATCAAACTGGGGCTCTCTTGACTGCGCCTGAGCCCAGCTTTCTGCACAAGGCAAGGCCCTCTGCTCACCCTGAGAAACCAAGCTGCTTTTAATGGTGTATCTTATTCTTTCATTTGTTTGCAACCCTACTTTTAACTAGTGCAGTCACAGGTGTAATTCTTATCTTGGTGGCTGTATCATTTATCTGAGGTGTTAAGCGGGAGCTGGCTGCTCGGACAGGGGTGTCACCGTCATGAGAGTCGGAGCAAGAGCTGATAATGCCAGGTGTCACTCGTTTCTTTTGCAAGCAAGATGCTAAGAAAGACAGCCTGTGATCTGCAAATTCCAGCCCCTGACACAGCGTTTGTGGAGACTTTAAACTTACAGTCCAATACAATTCAATCTCATGCCAACTACATTTCTCTCTGAACATCTGCTTAGCATAGTGGCAGCATCAGATGTGCTCTGTCTTTCCTGACTTTCTCTGTGTTACTTTGTGCAAAGAGAATGGATTTTTCTTCTGTCTTGCTTTTATCTTTCCTGCACACTCTCCATCACACTCCTCTGTTCTTCCTCACTTTCTGTTGTTCCCCTGTTTCTACTTGCTTCCTTTTCCTTTTCTGTCTTTTCCAATCTTCATATTCCCCCCAAGTGCAGCTGTGCAACTACAGGAGAAATCCCCAAACAATCTGCCAGCCCTTTGAAGAATGGCTGTATGCTTCCATGTCGGCTTAATTACTGTGTCCCACTGAGGATGCGAAGGCCTTCTGGGAGGGGAGAGAAGAGGCAGCTCTGAATATGGCATTGAGTCTGGGGACTGTGCCCAGGGGATCGCAGTTCTCCAATGGGATGCTGCCTGCCATCCGGCCTCTTGACACTGTTTGCCCTGTATGTACCTCCAGCATCTTACTGTGTTGTATTTATTAGGGGTTGGATTCTTACAGACAGGTCCTTCAAGTGCTGACCTCTTCAGCTGTGGTCTAGAAAAGTGCTTAACAGTGTGCTCAGAATTAAGCACCTTATTTAGTAGTTGGCTGAATTGCATCAGAATTCGCCGTGCCTTGCAAGAGTAAGCCTACATTGCACAAAACACACAAGGGTAAATCAAACCTAACAGAGTAACTAGGAACGACTCCTACCTGGTTTAGCTCCTACATGATTGACGTAGTGGCTTCTCTATGTGCATACATAGATTCTAGTTTTCCCACACCTTGGGTCCTGGGTCTGCCTTGCTTACCTGGCCATTGTCAATATTGGTGAACTGAACTTCTCAGTGCATGAACTTTGCAGGAAAATCCATGTTGCTTTCCATGTCTGAACACCTTTATTGTCTGAACACCTTTATTGTCTAAACACCATTATTTCCTGGAAATAGCAAAAAATTGTTGTTAGTGGTCCTGATCCTGTGACAAGCTGAGCTCACTTCATTCCTGAAAACTTCCTTGGCAAATGAATATATTCCACAGCCTACTAACATATCTGCCCCTGTTATGAGGACTTGTGTTAGAGATGCACGAGCCAGTGAACACACAGCCTTCTGGAGAGAGGCGATGGAAGTAATATACAGGGTTTGGGCCAAACTTACCTTATGCCATGTCCTGATCAGGCTAAACCAGAGTGTAATACTGCCTCACCTACCCCAGAGCCAGAAGCCCTTCTGGCGCCTAAATACGAAACCTGCAGCTACGGTAACATTTAACCTGAAATCTTGGTTGCTTTTTAAAGATCATATTTCAAGATGGACTGTGGAACGCTGTATGCATCAAACCAGTGTGTTTCTCGGGTAGACAGGGTCACGTCATCTATGTGCTTTTTACAGAAATAGCTTCCAGATGTAACCATTGTGTCATGGTACATTTATGAAATTTGGCAGTATTGCATGATGTGTGGGGGGTTTGTGTGTGATGGTAAATCCGTGCACCACTCTCATCTCTGACCTGCAGATGTATTTTGTCCCAGCCTCTTGGGCTTTGTGTACTTTTGTATTTCGGGACCCTGGGTGGTGACGAGACAAAGCCAGGGCTTAAACACTGGACCTCAGTTTTCCTCTGATGGCATAGACAGGCATGGGAACAGAGTCAAGGCATTTGAAGCCCCCCAAACACACAAACAAGAGTATTTAGCAGCCAGCATCTCCTCAGACAGCCACTTGGAATACCACAGAGATACAAAACTCCTGCTGGGCTTCAGCCAGATCTGGCAGAGAACCGCTGCTAGTAGAGTAACATCACCTCTAGCTCTGGGTGGGCCACAGGAGCTCCTGTGGGTTTCACCACCCCCACACCCAGGGAGATTCAGGTCTGGTCAGCCAGACTTCCATCATTCTGGAGACCCACTCCTGTGGGACTTGGGGCCTCTGGCAGGGATCTAAACATCAACTGTGAAGTTACTTGTCCACACGGAGATATTGCAAAAGCACTTAGTCTGCTCTACCATTAGCTCCTCCAGTGGGAAGACAGCTGGATTTTCCAATCTCCAGTGAAAAATGAGAACAAAAATACTTCCCACTTTGCAACTATTTGACATTTTTTCCATGGCCTTTTAATGCTAGTAAAAGGTGTTAGAAAAATCCAAGCACGAATTAAACCAGGTCTGGTAAATGCTTTCATTCTTTCAGGTGACAGGCACCAAACATCTTTCATTGACTGTTTCTGTTAGATTGTTGTTGCTGGTTTGATGCATAAGTTCTCTTTGGATGCACTCTAAGGCTACAGCATTGTCCTGAGCCACGGGGTAGGATGCTGCTGTGCCCCATGCATCCTTCTCTGATGTCAGCCACTTTGGGCAGGATGAGGCTCAGTGGTGCAAGCCATCTTCTTTGACAGCAGGAATTAGTCCATGAGAAGATATCAAGGGTGTTTTATTGCTCTGCTGCACGTCAAACCTGCTAACCCTCTTAAAAGTGAGGAAAAATAATCATAACCCTTTACAAAGAGCTTTCTCATTAAAAAAAAAGCCACACAAGAGAAAGAGGGCATCTCAGGTTTTTCCCTGGTCATGCGCGCTTCCGGCCATCAAAGCATATGGTGAGTGATGAACAGTGACACATCAGAGTTTAGTTACATCTCATGTCATCGGAGGCAGCCTTTAAGGGGTTTTTAATCATAAAACTGGATTTAAAAAGGTTTTTCGCCTTGTAGAAGTTAAATAAACCAGCTTGCAGAGCCTTGGGAAGCTGTTCCCAGTGGGGATCCCTAAAGCCCTCTCATGTGTCATCAGATGGGTTTCCACCTCATCAGATCTCATCCCCCGCATGCACAGTGTGAGGTAAAGGCCAAAGCTGGTGGTGACAATACATTATGGCCACCTCTGGAGCTCTGATACCAACAAAGGGTTGCTACCTTTTGTTGGGCATGGCAGGAGCAGAACATCTTACTTGGCATCAGAAGTTTTTCCTCAGCTCAAGGAGGAATTAATGTGGTGGCTAGAGATGGATTAACTGAGGACATGGAGTGACACAGTCAGCCTGGCAGGCTGTGAGAGTGAGAGCCAGTCTACCTCCGTCAGCTATTGCAGCACAGCCTATTTCTGCACTGAGCAGAAGATGGTCTTGTCCAGCATTTTAGTGAATGTATGGATTGAGTCTACTCCAGAGCAGATATGGACATCTTCAATGGTGGGGCAGTGCTAGTGCACAGGAGGGTAAAGAGAGGAAGCTGACAGAGTTGGATTTGTGGGCTGCTGGGTCTCAGCAGAATGCACTTGGGTAGATCCCTTTTGGATGAAAAGCTTCCATCTCTGTTGGACACTTCGGACATCTTCACACCTAGCAGATCAGTTGGGTGGTTATTCACTGCAGCTGTCATCTTCTTTAATATTCACTTTGTGAATATAAGATGATGCTAGAGAATGAAAGGCGGTTGAACTCTGAAGATTAAAAATAATAAAAGTAGGCAAAAATCTAACTCCGTGCTTTGGAATGGGTTGCTCAGCATAAGATGATCTTGAAAACGTACAAAAGTGTGAAGGCCAGTGTGGCACTCTGTGTGGACCCCTTTGTAAGTCCTTACAGGCTCTGGAGTCTGGGTCCTCACGTTCATGCCTTGCAGGTTCTGTTAAAGAACAAAGACAAGGCTGCTTCGCTCAAAACCCCGGGAGATGTTGGCCTCCACATCTTGTCTTGCTTTTGAAGTAACAGATGTAACCTATTTGTTGGATGCCTGAAGGGCATTAGGAAAAGGTCAGTGGTTAGAATACAGATGACATATTTTAAAAGTGCATTAAAATAGCACAATTCATTAGATTTAAGCTGTGAGGAGCAGAATGTTTGGAGTTAAGGGTGCAATTGCTTTTATAACCCCATTTGAGCTTTGTGGCCCATTTTGTGTGGAGGAATTTGAAATGCAGGTAGTTTTGCATGGCTTTTTTTTTGCCTTATTATAAAATATTCACACTGTAGTTCAAGGGAACTGAAGTTAGGACTTCTGAGTCCGCTTCTGCAACTGACATGATGCATGCCCATGCACTGTCTATATTCCTCTTTTTTCCAACGCATAGGCTGAGGGCCAAACCCTGTTTGCAACCACTACATGACCATCTCACTCGAGTTTTTCCACCGGCAGGCAGGATAACTGTGCGCTGCTGTGGGGTCTCTCAGCACCTGCCACCGACATGTGTGCTCAACCTCACAGCTTGTAGGAGGCCAGCTCATGGGTGGGCTTATGCAATTTAAAAAAGAGAGATACTTCCTTCCCTAGGGGACCATATTGATGCTGGTAATGCTTCTGTGGTCTATGATGGAATTGCACTTGTCAACAAATGGGTATATCATAGAAATCATCATAAAATATATCTTAACAAACTTATTTTCTAAGCCACCAAAAGCAGATAGACTGCACTGGAACCTAAACTCTTTCCTTCTTTCAGTCATTTTGAATTCTACAAGTTAAAAAAAAAAAATGTTTAGATGAAAAACCCATTCTCCTGGGATCCTTTTTTTTTTTTTTTAATTAGTATTTTAACAGGGTTGCTTTCAGCCCCCTGCATGCTTTCACTAATCCGTGGGGAGCCCCATCAGGAGAGGTGCAAAGCGTGGCATACCCATCCCAGCTGTGCTCATAATCATTGACTTTAGAATGTCAACTACCCTCTGGACAGCAAGAAAGGTGCTTCTGATACATATGCTAACAGCCATGGTTGTCTGGTGTCCTTAATGTAAACACGTGGCTCTGATCATTAAGCAGAAGCAATTGCTTGAACAGGTAAGTCTCCAGCAGAATGCCTTGTGCTCAGGCAGGCTCCATTTGTCACTTTATTGCTTGTTGATGCTGGTTGGTATGAGTGGGAAGATGAGCTGTTACAGTTATGACTTACTCTAACAGCTCCCTTTTATGTTCAAAATAGTTTGGCCAAGAGCAAAACCCTCGTGTTACAAATGAGACGTTTCATTTTGTTTTCAGATCCCGCTCAGTGCATGAGCTGCTGTGAGTCCTATCTGCAGGAAGAGTGGCTGCCCCATGGATGAAGGGCAGAAATGAGGGCTGAGAGGCTGCCCAAGTAGCCTCATCTTTGCAGTCAAAAACTTTAGCTGAGTATTGCCAGGCATGATAGTTCAAGGACAGGTTGTACGGAGATTTTTGTAACCTTTTTTTTTGCTTATTTTTGCTTATTTCCTTTTGACAAGGTTTCTGTCACTTCCTACCCTGTGCAGAGACAACACAACATCTTTAAATCTTTTTGTAGCAGCTACTGAGGTGGAAACAGGCTGAGACAGATGCCTTGAGACAAAAGGTGGTTCCTAAGGAAAGGAATCAGTCTAACGGTGGCTTGAGTTTGGAAAGAAAGGAGCGGTGGAAGAGACCTCCACTAAGGTAAAACTGTTCTGCATCGTATGCTCCAGTGTGCTACTGAGCCAGTTTGCCTTGCTTTGTCCCATACCTAATTCCCATACAGGAAGACTACTCTGACCGTTAGCCTGGATCCTCATTTTCTCAGTCCCATTTAGTTGTATCTGCTGCAGCAAACTGACCTCTCAGCTGAAAGGACTCCTCTCATTTTCACTGTGTTCATGTTATTGCAGCAGCATATTATGGGTGTGAGACCATATGTGAGACCATATTGTTTTTCTAAGGACTGGCACTGCCATTTTAAGCTTAATGCGGCTACTGATGTGGCCTCATGAATACAGATGAGCTGCCTCCTTCCTTCCCCTGATACCTGGGGAGGTGACACGGAGGGGTGCGCTCTCACTGTCTGCAAAAGCAATTTGAAACGGGACGAATCAATATTTCAAGCTGAGTTCACACCCACATTAGGATGGAGTAACTCCGAGCTATCATCACAGACTCCTGTGAGGCTCCACTGGGGTTGTCCCAGGACAGATCAGATTAGAATTCGGCTCAAAACAAAAAGCTGTTACAATGCTACTGTCCCCTACTGCAGATTCCTGCATCTCCAGTCCCTGAACAAGCAATTGTGGAACAAACACCATCAGTGACAAGCAGAGTCTGTCAGCACGTCTTCATAGTCCTGTCTTTGGAAATCCATCCTTGGTAAGAACAGATTGTCTTCCTTCAACACGTCCCTGTCCCGAAGGAGGAGTGGATTTGCTTCTCCAACTCCAGATTGGAAACTATGCTCCTGAGCCACGAAAGCAAGGACTGAAACAGCTCCCTGTATTCTTCTGGAAATTAAAGAGGATTATAGCCTAAGCCAGTCAATCAAACCAAAAAGACCACTTTGCAGTTTAACGAGAGTGGGCCAGTGAAGCAGCCAAGGGACTCTCCTCCAGGAGCGCTATCTGCAGGGCACCCACCGCTCACTGCCAGGCGCAGGCAGGAGCCCCTGCTCCTCAGCAGCACAGAGCAGGATCAATTTGGGCATCCAAAGGATGAAGACAAAAGAACTCATCCAGTCTCCTCCAGCACAAGCAAAATAGACAGCAAGTCCATGGCAACCATTTTCTTTGGCCACCCTGGAGATCTGGTACTCCAGGCAGCTGCCTGCCCTGCCCACACCCAAAAAGCAAACTGAGCAGCACTGCGGCCAACGAGGGAGGCTCTGCAGGAACTGCAGCATGTCTCATGTCCTCCTGTCTCGGAAACATGTAGGAGTGGGATGGAAACTACCTCACCTGATAGTATCTCGATGTCAGGACTGTCACTAATTATTCCTGAAGGCAGCAACAAATTGCTTTGCTGTGGATGGGACGGTCAGTGGTTGCTGCAAGGAGCTGAGGAGGCAGGGGTGCTGCTCAGTGCCTCTGCCTGTACAAACGCCCAGTGGTTCTGCATGGAGCCTCTTAGCGAATGGCCCCTTAGTGGCCAGCTGAGTGAATGTGATCTCAAAACGTACAGGGCAGTTCTGTAGCTCGTTGCTCTGGGATTCATTAGAGTGCTACCAGCAATGGACTTGCAGTGGGCAGGAGGGGCTTTACCCTTACTCTTCTTTTTTATGGTGAAAACCCTGAAATACTGGAAGTGCAACATTTTCTGTCCTGCTTCGTTAGGGAGAGACAGGTCAGCTGTCTCTCCTGGATGGACAGGAATGCATGGTACTCCCTGACGGCAACGAGTCGGTCTCTCCAGCTGAGGAATGTGCCCAGTCTGTGACTCACTATGCCTCTCTCGGTACTGCATCGTTGCAAGTGCTGCAGAGAAAGCAGGTGTCCGGCTGGGTGCTCCTCCGCTGGGAAGTCTTTCCTGTTTGGTCCCTCCTGGGGAAGAGGTTGCCACGCTGAAGGTGTTTTTTAGGGTGGTCATAAGGATCTTGGTCTGCACGGGTCTGCAGAGCCCCTGGGCCAGTCGCAGGGTTCATCGGTGCCATGGGGAGCAGGGATGCCCCTGCACCCACCGAGGGCCCTCCTGCCTTGCGGGGAGCGTGGACACAGGAGGCAGGGGATGCCCGCGCCCATCTCCAATGCTTATTTTTGCAGTAGCTTTGCACGGCATCAATAAACCCGCTGCTGTCATTTAGCAGTCACGAAGTGAGACAGACTCAGGAAAGCAGGCTATGGGAGAAGGGTGAGAGCAAGGCATGAGCTGATTTACAAAATAGGCTCTGCAGCATTTAAGAGTGTGCTTGCACAAAGCTGCCTGTCTCTCCTTTGAGCTGAATAATGCACCGTTATTGTTAAGTGGCCCTGTTATAATTAGAGGTGTACTGACCTGCATGACAGCAGCAAGTTGTCAAATGCCACCCACAGGCTACTGAGCAGGATGAGTAATTTGCACCCCCACTGTCTCTGCTGCTTTGGTGACGGTGCAGGTGGCTGGAGAGGTTCTCGGCTGCCCAGCCTGCGCCCAGAGCCCCACCGCTGAGGAGGATGAGGAGGATGGGCACTGCTCTCACCTGGTTACTGTTGCTTGGGAAACCTCTCCCTCCGCATCCGCCTGTTCAGTACAGTGGTTCTGCCTTCCAAAAAGGCAATATTGTGATGGGGCATCTTTAGGTGGGGGGGGACGGACGACACAGCACAGGTGCAAGAAAAATCACAGAAGAGGGATGGAAACATTCCTGAATGTTTTGTGAGAACAAGTACCTAAAAATATTTGTGTTTTCATGTGCAGCATCAGAGAAACAGACTTGTGATGGTGTGGATGTGTGCTCCAGGCTGCAGTCTGCTCGGCTCTGGAGGTGAAATTTGGGCCCCAGAGAAATAAGTGATGAACTTCCACTGACCTCCCAGGGCCAGGGTTTCACCTGGGGACCAGGACGAGCACTGGAAGGGCTTACCTGGGCTCTGCCCCTCACCTTCTCTCTGCTCCCGTATGGATCTATCAGGCACATCTATACCTGGGAGATTTTAACTGATACATTTGTGAGGACAGATGCCTCCAGGGTCTCTGGCTAAGGTAAGAAGAAGTCAGTGCCATGTGCTGGGGAGACGCAAAGAGGCTGGGGACACAGAGGACTCCCTGGCTCTGCTCTCTGTGCAACGGAGAGGGGGTGAGGACAGCTACCCTCTTCTGCAGTGCTGCCTCAGGAACAAGCATGCAACCTGCCACAGCACCTCCTTTGGCAGGGGGATGATGGTCCTGCATTTTCCCATGAAATTTCCCAGAAGGGCTCTCTCCTGCTGTAGCAGAGCTGGGCGGCCTGTGGGACTCTGCTTGTGATTAGAGAAACCTGCTCCACCAGCAGAGAAATTCAAGCATTTCCTTAAAAGTTCATTATTTCCTCTTAATAAAAATGTAGAAAGTTTAAATGCCTCTCTCAATGGACTCGGTGAAATGGTCTGCGTGTGATTCATTTGGGTTTCCCTCAGCAGCTGCTCCCAGAGTGATGCATTTCTTCTTGCTGCCAACAAGAGAGACAGAAACATTCAAAAGGAGCTTGTCATAAAGGGCTTTAGCATTTGGGATGGTAGGTGGGAGTCTGGCCATCTGCACCGACTTCCAGTGAAGCTTTGCTGAGCACCACCAGCCGCTCTGCTCCCCAGGCCCCTGCTGTTGATCTCCTCCTGGAGAGGCTGCAGGAGTGGGGGTGGAAAAGCGCTCCCCCTGACTCGCAGCACTTGGGCCTTGGGGTCAGGAAGAGAGGGAGAGCCCGGGGGTGTACTCAGGACTGAATCTGGCCTGGGTACTACCCTGCAGGAGAGGGCCCCGAGCTTGCTGGGCTGTGCACGAGGGACCTGTACTGGACTACATCTGTTTTGATGCGCCAGCAGCCCTTGTGCTTTGAGGGCAGTAGCTACAGCTTGCTTGTAGGGTTTGGGGGTTTATTTTCCAGCAAACCCATGATTTTATCCATTCTTTTACCCACAGGAGCTTGAGGATGCTCTTGGCTTTCTGTCTCCAGAGAGGAGGCAGTGTCTTTGCTTTAACTGTGCTGTGAGTCCTAAAGAAAAAAATTAGCCAGTTTAGTCAATTTTTCTTTGCCTTTTACTTGGAGATCCCCCTCTGGCCACCAGGGAATCAGATGTGGCTTTTTTTCAATGTTCAAATTTTCCAACGGGGAAAGTTGCTGTTCATTGTGGGAGCCTTTGGGTCCTGCAGGTAACCCTTCCAGCTGGCAGCAGCACCACCTTCCCTCTAAAACTGGTCCCCAATCACAAGAACTGGCACTTTTTGATGTTTCTGAATGATGACATTAATAATTCGCTATTTTTATTCACTCTGTCAGAAACATTTGGTAATTCCTTTTTGTTTCTCTTCCCTTCTTCAATCTGCTTTGCAGGCACTCTCAACCCCCTCTTCTCTGTGGCTAGATGTATCCTCTCTGCCCTTTGAAACTCCTTTCCGTGGTTACAGATTAAAGTGAGCAGATGCTAACAACCAACTTCTTCATCGACTTCTCTTCTTCACTTTGTAAAAAACATGATTGGTTTTTAAATGGCGAAGCTGTCTGTGCTGTACAGAAGAGCCTGGATTGCAGCACCTCTTCCAGTCCATTAGGGACCAGCTGCATCTGGGACAGCACTGTGCTGGTTTGCTGGGTGTCCAACGTCAGCATCTCCGTTGAGTCACCATCCACTTCTAATGTCACTTTGATCTGACAGAAAGAGAAATATCTCTCTGAGCTAAGGATCTGAAACTCTAGGACACTTAATTACCATGCAGCAAGTACATTTTATGCTGCCATTACAAATAATTTAGCTACAACAATATGGCAGTTTAATTTGGCTTATTTATCTCAATCATTTTGCATGAGAGAGATAAATGCCTCAGCATGATTTCATGTGGATGCTTCGTCTCCTTTATTGTGGTTATAGGTAAAGGCTGCACAATACACCCCTGCATAAGAATTAATCTTGCAGGCAATTGGCCTGAATTAAAACACCCAAACCAGATAAACAGAAACTTTGCTTGCATCGTGGCTATGAACTGTGCCAGTGTCCTAATGTGAATTATTTTTAAAGTATCTTACTTACAAGCGCAGAAGAGGGAGAAAGGCAGTATACCCACATATCCATGTCCACATAGTCCTGCTGAGCACATACTTTGCTGCTTCTTTCCTTTTTTAGTTTAGAAATGTCAGCACTTTCCGTTCCCATGGGAACCCTGTCTTTTCTGTTGGCACGCTGTTGCATTTAAAGATGCTGGGACTGGAGGGACTGTGGTCTTTCTGGAAGCGCGTGCCGACCATTCCTGGCTCCCAGCTCAGCAGAGAGGGCTGGATGTGGCAGCCCCGGTCCTTGCCCAGGCACCCTGCTCCTCTGACTGCCCCCAGCGGGGCCGAGCCCAGCAGCTCTGGGCTTGCAGGGGCAGCCTCAGCAAAAGGCGTTAACCGGGAGAAGGGGTCAGAAACTGATTGAAAACTATTACAGGCCTGATTGTAAGCTCTCTTCAAAATTCCTGCTGACCTCATGGGAGAGTACAGGATCTTCCCAGTACGGAGGGAAGCATGGCAGATACATAAGCACCACGGTGAAATGCCTTTCTGATGATGAAACTCACATTCTTAGAGTAAAAGCCTGATTTTGCTACTGTTACAAATCTCCGAGTTAGGAACCAAGTTAGGAGGATCCATTCGCTACTGAAGTCATCTGCAATGTGATAAAATACCAGCAACGGACTTTGTGAGGTTCAGCCGGTCAGTACTTCTAGGGGTTTATATTCTGGAATATGTTGAGTTAATGTAATTTACCAAACACATGCTGAGGTCACTGGGTGCATGGGTGCCAAGATGGGGCAGCAAAATAATTATCTTCATTGCTCAGTTTTAAAATGCTGGTTCTTAAAAAAGATCCTTTCAGAGCAGTAGGACGTGTGAAACAATGCTGTGAACTGCTGACAGGTACCATGGCAATGGGCTCTGCCAGAAGCTGCGCCGCTCTTTGGAGCTGCTTCTCCTATTGACTGAACTATTTTTCACTCCATATTTATGAGTATTCCCACTCCTGAAGGATTCTGTCAGCTCTTCCAGGTACTGCTAATATCTCAGGCTGGGGGCGTGCAGACGGTACCCCTGTTTCTGCTGAGCAGAGGGAATCTGGCCGCGGGTCTATCTGCGCCCAGCACACAGGTCGTGGACGGTGGGAGCCGGGGACAGACGCCTTGCAGAAATGCCAGCCTGAGAAGTGGCACTGAGCTCAGGGTCCCACCACCGATGCCCTGAGATAGTGCTCACATCCCGCTGTTTCCAGCTCACTTCATGCCCCAGCCTGCCGCCTGCCTGCCTCCAGACCCCCTTCCCTGCAAGCTGCCCTTGCTCACAACACATGCTGGGGTATCTTTACCTTCTGCTCTTTGTCTCCCTTGGTCTCTCAGCTCCCTTTGTTTTGCACGAGACCTTTCTAATGGTCCAACTGTGCCACCTCACCCCCAGTTCCAAAATGCCGTGCACCGGGAAGGTGCTACCAGCTGTGCCGGGCCCTGCATTGTTACTCTCTAGTGGGGTGTATTTTTGCTAACTGCTTAGCAGGTGCAAAAATGCAGTTGCAGCTTGTCAGAGCTGCCCACGTGTCAGAGCTGAGAACAAGAGACCGCCTCGGCCATTGCTCCTGGCGCTGAAGGGAAGAGCTCCGTGAGGCTGCATGCCCCAGTCCTCGTGGCCGTGCCTGCCCCACGCCCGGCTGGCTGTGCTGAGCCCCCGCTGTCACCATCCCATGCCCCTGGCTCCTTCCGACCCTGTGGCGACAGGTCTCGGCTCACAGATCCTGCCACTACTTGTGGATGCAGCCACTGGTGATTTCTGCTCTGCCACAGTGTCCACTGCTGAAGTACATCTGATGCTCCGTGTTGTGCAGGGTTTCTTCAGTGGCACAGTAACAGATTTATTATGCAAGGGTTTAATAAAGTCGTTTCAGCTGACTAATAAAATGCAGCACTGCATAATGCAGTCTTCCTGTTCTGCTGGGAGATGCATACAGATGTTAAATCCCCAGGAAGGGTGATTCACCCCCCTGAAGAGATGCTATGGCAGGGAGAGGAGCAGGAGGTCTCACGTGCACTTGCAGGCAGGGGAAACCAGCCCTGCCTGCAGCGGGGTCCTGCCCTCTCCCTGCCGGCCGCTCGCTTCGTACCTGTGCTGCCCTCTCCTTTCTGACAGCCCAAACCTGGGCACGGCCCAGCCAGCGCTCAAGTGCCCGCCGTCCTCCTGGCACACCGTCCCCCAAAGTACATCGGTGACGTGGGACCTCCATCCAGGTTACGCTGGGTTGTGCTCCCACCCCCACCAGCCACCCGTGGCCAAGGCAGGAGCCAGGCCAGCGCTGAGCAGGCACAAGCAAAAAGCGTCCCCCCTCCATCGCCCTGGCTTCACGGAGCTGGGACGTGGACCCCTGTGCCCTGTCCTCGGTGCCACCGTGGGTATGGCAGTGACACCCCTCCCTGCTCCTGGTATACACGCTGCAGCACCCACGGTCGCAACCGAGTCAGTGCAAAAACCGAGCTGTGCCAGGCGCGGTGCTCAGCCGGCACCGCGTCCCCGGCAGGGCTGTGCCGCAGCGGAGGCACGTGGCGCTCCCCCTCCCTGGTGCGATGTGGCTGAGCTCTGGGAAGCCAGATTTTCAGAACAGGAAGGTTAATTGCTATTTGCTTTCAAAGCCTTTATCTCGTTTTTTAACTCCTCTCTCTTTCATCTTCCCTGTCTGCTTTTTGAAGAACAGCATTTAGAAATCTGTTTTTCAGAGTCCAAACCAGTCGCAGGTTCAGGACCCGTGAGAATAAACAGAGGAGACCCATTTTAGGGCTGTGGAGGTCCCGTGTGCAGGAACCTGCGTTCCAGTAAGACAGATTTTGTAGAAACAGACTTTAAGGGCGTGGGGAATCATCAAGCCCAGCTCCAAAGCGCGGCCTGGCCCCACTGTGAACCCTGCGTGCTTCGTCTCTCGCCTCAGCTTCTCTGCTTTGACTGCCAGCCGCCAGCACCATCTCTGCCTTTCTGTGTTAAATGAAAGACCTTTAACCATCAGGTGTTTTCCTTGTGATAAAGATATTTATATACTTTATTAAAGTCAACTCTCAGTATTCTTTATAAGTTAAACAGATGGAACTCGTAGGGTGTTCTTGCCAGCTTTTCAGTGATTTTACTCATTCTCTTCTGCGCTCTCTGCACATCTCTGTTAAGAACTCAAACACCAAATCTGAATGCAGGTTTCCAGTGTTGGTCTAAATGCTGGGTAACTGAATTTTCCATTGGCAAATTCACTGCCCTGGTCTTCTCGCTGTTGCCTTTGCTTGGCAGGGAGCGCTCTGGACACTCCTGGTGCGTTGCTTTGCCCCCCGTGCTCTCCCAGGGCTTTCCAGGAGCAATCTCCAGCATCCTCACCATGCCCCGCTGCCTGGGCATGGCCAGCGGATCTTGCACTCACATGTCCAATTTTATTCTCAGCCTTATTAAAACACTCTCCATTTGGATGAGCGGAGCGTTTCAGAGCACTGTATGCTTCAGCCGCCCTTCCTTGTTAGTGACTGTCCTGCCAGGCTGTTAATCATCCATATGTTTTATCAGCAGTGATCTTGCATTTGCTAACAATTTGCTGATTAAAAAAAATGACTAGCAGTCCCTGGCGCAGCCCTCCGGAAGCGGTGCCGTGCAGTGACGGTGCTGCGCCGCAGTCGTGCCACAGACCTGCCATCTGGCCAGCACCTCCTCAGCCTGGACCTTGAGACGATGCTCGTCTTTACAAACCCCATATTATAGCACATCCGCACAGCTTCACTTAATTGTTATCTTTTCAAGGAACGAGCACACATTTATTTGACAGAATCTACTGTCTATAAAACTGTATTGGCAATAATTATATTTTTGTCCCTTAATTCTGTCTTAAATTTTCCATTAGCTTTCCTGTCTAGAAACCTGCCAGTCTGCTTGAATATCAGTACAGCATCAGCACTTTGCTTGCTTTTGGATTTTCCCTGGTATTCAAAAGTGTATTCAAAATCAACAGCATTGGGTCGACCGACTCTTTTCTGTTTCAGGTGTTCCTTATTGTAGCTATTTTACATCTTTCCTGGTTGCCAATAGATTGGAAACATGTTTGTCACTCTTCTGTGGTTCAGGCACTGCCCTCTGCGCCCTGCCAGGTGCAGAAGGCAACACTCACTGCCCCGTCTGCCTTCTGTGCACAAAAATCAACTGTCCCACTGTTTCGGGGGAGCTGTGGTCTGACACGTTGTCCAATTGCTCCAGATCAACACACAGGTCTTCTGGTTGTTCCTGAGCCCTCCCATATGATGGCTTTTTTCTCTTCATCGATTTTGTACATTTTATGACTTTTAATTGACCAGCTCGTGTCCGCTTCCCCATTTCTCGTTTGCCAGGTATTGGGTTTTAATTTCTAAGTGCAGACTCACAACAAGAATACATTTTTACTCAGAAATACTTCACTCTTGATTGCAGAGTGGCAGTTTTTGACTGCCTAGTGAGCTCCTCTCAAAGAGTGTTAGCTTTCAGTCATATTTTTCTCTCTCTGCTTTCTTCTCGACGTCTTTGTTCCTAATTCAACTCATTAGAAGCAACAAGTATATAAAAATATTACTACAGTTAATGAATGTGCTAATTTAATAAATCTGTTTAGTGGGTGTATTTAATACCATATTAAATACAACCGTGTAAACGTAATGCACTTCTATTTTTGTAAAGGTTTGGCTTAGTACAGAATGATATTCTTACTACAATTATACATAAAGTAACTTCTTCAGAGCACTAGGTGTATCTGTCAATACATCCATATGTACATTCTGGGCTGGACCACCCTCTTCTGCTCACGCCGAATGCAGCTGAGCGCGGACTGCCGATCCGTGGGCAGCCACGCACTTCCTGCGTGCTGCTCTGTTCCTCTTTATTCCTCCTAATAAAGTCTAGAAAAGAGCTGCAGCCTTTGCAGTCTGCCTCAGGCCTAAAGAACCCATGTCCCCCAGCACCGAACTGCGGGAGACAGGATGTGGCCCCTCCTGGCTGGTGTAGGACAAGGCAGTGACAAAGCAGGCCAAAGGGCAAGAGGAAAGCTCTCTGTATTGTGAACCTAAAAAGGGGGGCAATGTTGTGATAATAGCCCAGATAAATGGGCCTGTTGGAATTTGGAAACCCATTAATATAGATGCCAAATGCTTTCCTAAATATGCTTCCACTAGGGTATTTTTTCTTATGGGAACTACTTATGGTTGCTATGCACAATGCCTACTTTTTAATTTCTTTTCTGCGGCTCGGCACAATCTCTGACTCCTAGACAGCATTCAGAAATCTGCAGGGACGAGAGAATTTCATATTGACTCTAAATAACAGGGTAACTTTACACAAAGAAAAAAAAAATCCAAACAAAGCAGAAGCAAAAACCCCAGGGTTTCCTAAGGTGGAAAGGAAGGTTAAATTTGTTACCCAGCGCCGCTGCTGCAGCACTGTGAGACGGCATGAGCTTTCATCCTCCCTACTCCCTGTCCTCTCCTGTGAGTAAAATCCTTTGAAATGCATCTTTTTCCTTATAATTCATTAACCTGTAAAAAGGGTCCATTTTTTGGAGAAAAGGCCATTTACTGAATAACAGGTGGACATCATCGCTACATTGATTTTCCAGGGTCTTATCAATAGAAACGATATGAAGTAACTCAGACAGACTGGAGGCTGTGGACTAATACTGGATTTACCTCGTTAGGCTCTAATGAAAGCCAGCTCCACGGACAGTGTGTTCTCAAAGGGGCAGGATGAAGAAAATCAGAATGCTGGCAGAGCTGGCTGGATGCATCGCCCATAGCCTCAGCCCGCTCACCTGGCTTGCCCAGCCCAAGGTTATTCCAGCTCACTGCACACTCTGGAATGGTCAAACACGTTTGTGTCATCAAAATGCCAGAATGTTGGAAGATCATCTATAGGGGCAGCAGCTTCCCAGTGCATTTGCTGCCTTCCCATGTGGGCCTTGAACAGCTATCACAAATCTCTTTATCTCTTTCCACCCAAAATGTGCAGTCAGAAATGCAAGGGATTATCCACTCCCTGCTGACGGCCTAATGACGTGTCTGCAAATGCACAAATTATCTTTGCAGTTCTCTTGCAGCTACGATTGCCAGAAAATCTGTATATAAAATGAAGATAATAATGTGTAAATATTCAACCCAGGCTGTTGAATTTGTAGATGTAGAAGCACCCCAGGAGTCCATTTTCTTCAGACAACAGGGTTATACTAGAAATATTTTGAAGAAAGTAATTTTAAACATATTTAAGAGAAAAATAATAGCAAGTTAGGAAAAGCAATGCCCGTTGCCTGAAACATTCATCATGCAAATGCATCTTCTTTACATGGTGCCCAAGCGCTGGTTGTTTTAGGAAGATGTCCGAGGCTGACTAGTTCCCTCCCCTCTCTTACCCTGGCAAACATTGTTTTAAAGTTTCTCAGATCTGTGCAATGCGTGGTTCAATTACGGAGCTTCACCCGTTCCTCCTTCCTTTGGAAAAATACTAACTGAGCATTTGATTCTCCCTCACATCGGTGGGATAGCGCAGACAGCCCGTCGGCATCGTCTCAGCCTGACCGAGGATGGCAGGACGAGACCTGCGGGCTGGGAGCGCGCCAGGGCAGGCAGTTGTCATTCTGCATTTATCTGCGGAGCCATCACCTCCAGCAGCGCGCGGGGGCTGCAGGAGCAGACGTCCTCTTCCCACCAAGGCTCTGAAGATGTTTTACAAACAGAAAGGAAGAGTCACCAGCCCCGTTCCATGCAAGAGCCACAGAAATACTCCTGCAGCCAAGGTGGCACAGCAAAGTTGGCCGGACAGCCTGGTCCTCCTGATTGTCCCTTGCTCTGTCTGCCACAGGCTCTGCGGCTGTCCTGCCCTGCCGCGGGGTAGCTCTGTGTGCCGGAAAAACTCGGGGGGTGTTTCACCCATCGGGGAGGCTGTATGAGAGCCAAAGCTGCAGCCCCTCCACCTGCCACTGGAAGAATCAAGCAGAGTTCAAAGCAGAAATGCCACGAGTAGTTTAGATTAAATCCAAATTAAATCCAATGCTTGTCAAACCTTATGCTATTAAGGGGAGCGGCTGAAGCAGAGTGCTCGTCTATTTGTTATTAATAGGGTCGGGCTGCTGCTGAACAGACTCACTCTACCTCTGGGCAGACACCTCCCTGCCTTCCTCAAGGAAAGAGATATTTTAGGAGGGTTCCCAAAGGCTTGTTTCTTCCATCCCCTTGCAGAGGCTGGGAAGCAAGCTTGAATTAACACTGGAGGATGAGCTGTGTTTTTTTCTGTGGGAAATACGCCAGCTCGGCTGCACTCTGTGCACAGCTCGGAGCCTGGGTCAGCTCCAAATGTGGCTGGCAGCCCGTGGGCAGATGAGGCCCATGGTGGCGGCAGTGGCTGCTCTTCTGCAGTTTGGAAAAACACAGAGTTCAGGCAATTGTGGTGGTTTGGTTTTTTTTGCAAGGGCTTATCAAGTGTCTCGCTATGGGGTGGCCTGTCTGGTTATGGTGAGAAAAGTCATCCCTGATACCTGTCCCCCTCAAACCCTGCCTCCACCTCCCGGTGCCATCCTCCCTTCCTACATCCCACCCATCACACCACATGCAGCAGGACCCAGAACCCCATGCTCGGCTTCTCCTGCTCATCTTGGCTCCAGACCCAGACCTACAGCTCCTAAAACCAGCGCTGGACGATCCCCACATGCCTGCCTTTGGCACCTGCTGGAAGTTATTACTGTCTTCCCTGGCAATGAAATGCCACCCAAATTCCTGCAGTGCCTAGGTCCTCCCATACTCGTGTCGTGGTTTAACCCCAGCCAGCAACTAAGCACCACGCAGCCACTCACTCACTCCTCCCCCCCCAGTGGGATGGAGGAGGAAATCAGGAAAAGAAGTAAAACTCGTGGGTTGAGATAAGAACAGTTTAATAGAACAGAAAAGAAGAAACTAA
>JAVJGG010000002.1:24085254-24176422 GCA_035590195.1 Aviceda cuculoides
CGGGGAGAGCCTCGGCCGTGCCCCGCGGAGCCGGGCCGGTGCTCGCCCTCCGCTGCCGGCCGCGGAGGCTCCGCGCACCGCGGGGAGGACTTCGGCGCGAAGTAAAGTACCGGGGACGGTGCTGGGCAGGGATGGAGTCTCCCCTTGCCCCCGCCGCATGCCGGCTGCCCCCCGGCTGCCCCCCTCAGTAGCGCCCAGCTCTGCCCTAAGGAGCGGTGGCGGTCCGTAACAGTCCGGAGCGGCGGGGCCGGGGAGCGCATCTACCGGTCCCCGTGTGCCGGGACCGGGGCCGGGGCCGGGGCCGTCGCCCTCCCGCCCGCTTGCTGCCAGGGGCTGCGCGGGGCCGTGGCTCAGCGAGCAGAGACCGTGGGATGTCGTTCTTTCTAAAAACCAGCAAACGCTCTCACCGGCTCCACTGCAACTAGTTAGGTAACGGGACCCGGCGGCTGGAGGGCTGAGAGGAGCATCCTTGGCTCCGGCTGCTTTTACTCTTCATCCCCACAATTATCACCATCCCTGCAAGGGAGCTCGCCGAAACCTGTACGCTGTAGCACTCGCAACTATTCCTGCTGGTGTCAGCTGGCTTCAGCCCAGTCCGTAGGCAGTGGAAAATTCAGGGCAGAGTTTGGAGTAAAGGTGACTCAAGATGAAAATAGCAACAACTGCCACCTCCCAGCCTTCGCTGGGTCTCCCCAGTTCTCCCCGTCCTGTCGCTCCGAGGAGGAGGGAGCATCTTTTCATTTACAGGAGGAAACATGCTTTAAATGACAGTGCTGAAGAATGGTTACCGAGGGGTGCTGCAGGCGAATTGAGGCACTGTCGTTTTTGCTTAAATAGTCTAAAATAGATAAATATGGTGTTTTGTGCAAATAACGGCTGAAGAATGCTAATGCTGCTCCTTCCTCCCCCACCTGGGTTGTAAAGTGTGACCCAGTAAACAACTACAACGGCAACCTAGTTTATTTTGCATAAGCAAAACTAACTTGTCTCTCAGAGGCTGTTTTTGATACAAATTAAATGGAAAACCGTAGTTCGGGAGAGAAAGTGTAGGCAATGCAGTTAAGAAAAATCTGGACTTTCTGTCCTTAAGATAATTTAACAAGGTGTCGTCATTTTGCATGGGTTTTTTTGTTTGTTTGTTTGGGTTTTTTTAAGAGAAAATACTACTTGATCACGTATTTCAGTGACTTATTTTATGTTCAGCATAGTAAATAGTGGATCCTGGTATTTAGCATGCATGACCTAAGGTATAAAGAATTAGCTCATATTACCCTCAAAATCAAGGTTACCCCAGTTAAATATTTGTTTTCTATTGCTTTCATGCTGCCTTATAAAGCAAGTATTTATAGTCCGTGCAAAATTAAAGTGTACATAGTAGGAATGTATAACGTCTCGCAAGTGAGAAAAACCGTCACCGTACAGGCTGCGAGCGGTGAATGAGTTTTGAAGGTCATTCCCTCACGAGCGCAGATTTTTCACATCTTGCTGAGATCCGTAGTGTTTCCTCGCCCAGGCTGTTTCTATGCCTGTTGTTTCTAATTTATGTATTTCTATTTTTACTGAAATATGGAGAAACTGTCCAAAGCATAAGTCATCATTTTCATACGCAGTGCTGTTAATCACGATGCACATCTGGGGAGTGATGCTGCTCGCTGGAAGTTCGTAACGTGTATTTTTGCTGCTCTACCCCTGTGTTTGTGCCACTCGCCCCGGCAGCGTATGGGGATGTGGACCGGCTTTATACCCTCCCTGAAGTGTGGCCCGTTGGACATGTCATCTGGCTTCTCCATTGCTGGGGAAAAGAAAGAAGCACTCAGAGGCAGAGCTGATTTTAAGAGGTCTTATTTACCTTTCAGATAGTGGCACTGGTTAAACCTGTCAACAAAACTAACCTCTGTCTGTGCTTGATAAAGGCATGCGAGTAGGGGTTCAGTGCTGCTAGGTAATACCTGAATATTCTGTTTCTAAATAAAGCCTTTTTTATTTGATTATCGGAAGTTTACTCTGGTAATATTCCCATGATGAACAAATGGTTCATTATCTGAGCTTGGATAAATCCTTCCTCTCTTTTGCCCTAATTTACACTCCCCAACACCCCATCCAAGCAGGTGGAGGAGCCTGGAGAGCTCGTGCCCGGGTCCTCCGGCCCCGGCGGGCTCAGGGACGGCGTTGGGGGGACAGAGCTGCTGCAGGCAGAGGCAGTGTGTGCAGTGGGTCGGGGCAGGTGGGTTGGCATGTCCATAAGCAGTTTTATTGTTGGAGGGGTTTTTTGTATATTCCAGTAGTTTGCTGTTTTGGGGAGGACGCTGTCCCAGCACCCACCTCCACTGGGATCCTGGGGATGGTCTGTGTCTGGTGGCGAGCAGGGCTGCGGGTCTCAGCTACTTGCCGGGACTCGGGGACCCCCCAGCGGCTGCCTGAACTTGGAGATGTTGGGCTTTCTTGACTCAGAAAAGCTGGTATTTTAATAATATTACGTGCCACAGAGGCACCTTTTAAAAACAGTAAAGGCGGTAGTTTGCAGTGTGGGGGCCATCAGATGTGAGGAGGCAGCAGCGCCCGTTAACGCTCTGTCCCTTGACATTGTGCTGGCTGCTGGCCACGGGTGCTGGGGACCCCACTCCTGTGGGTGTCACTGCCCCGGGACGCGTCCCCGGGGAGTGGCTTGGCCGGCAGAGAGGGGCAGCCATTCCCGAAGGCCTTTGGTTCATCTCCATGGCAAGGGTCTGGTCTAGCAGTATATTTAATTTATATTTACCACCTTGTGCTCCGTGTCTCCAAATGCAAACGCGAAGCAGTTTGCCAGCGAGGCAGTCTTGCAGCCGTTGTAAGAATAAAGCAAGCTTTGAAAAAATGAAGTAATGCTCTTGTGCTGCGGTTTTGCTGTGACTGAGCTGCTTGTCTGAGGAAATGTTTTAAATTCTTCACTGTGGTGTCAGTGGTGGTATAAAAGGCTTGAAATAATTAATGATTTGCCATTGCTCAATGCATCAAGCATTTTCCTGAAAAGACAGTGGTGTTTTGTTTCAAACCTCCGTAGTACTACAAGAATGTGGAGATCTGAGAAAATAAATAAAAAAATGCGGTTTCCTAGATTCAGAATGTAAGAACTTTCTTGTGTAAGATTGGAAATAAAGGAAAAACGAGTTTTGACTATGCTCTTGGACAAACCCCACGTTTTCCACATGAAGCACAAAGTTCATTAGGAGACCTGACAGGATCATTAATAACAGGCAGTCAACACAAAGGGGAACCTTGGGTTTTTGCAGCGCTGGCTACTGTGAAGGTTATTTGTTCATTATCTTTTTATCTTCTGAGAGTTCCCAATTGCTTTTGCCGGGAAATAGGTTAGCAGACTGCTGCTTCCGCAGTGGGGTCTCGTCTGAAGTCCTGAGCACAGGTGATGTGCTCTGCACCGGAGGTTGCTCCCTGCTGCCGACAGCGCCAGAAACCACGAGGCTTCATGCCGAGAAGTCTACGCCTGCTCCTGGAGCCTTCCCTTCTCACCCGCAGCCTGATCCCGGGGTGCGGTAACAGGGAGCGATGCCAAACCTGTTGTCAGAAACGTGGAGTGAGGCGGACTTTGGGTCCGAGGCTGCGGGTCTGTGCGGCGGGTCCGGCTCTCTCAGCATCGCCTGGTCTCGTGATCCGACACAGGCGAGGCTCCGGCAAAGCCACTACAGCACTGCCAGTGCCTTGTGGTAACGGGGAGAAGTCCATCAGCAAAGTCTCTGGGCTGCAACGGGTGCAGGATCGCACCCCTCCCAGCCTGTGGGTCCCAGGGCTGGGGAAAGGGATACCGACAGGTTTTGTTGGCCGGTTTGCTGTTGGCTCTATTCAAAGGAATGTTTTTATTTATAGCATTGGAAATGTATTTGCAACAGAAACCTATCATTCTCACTCAGCTAAATCTCAGCAGAGCTGCACACTGTCAGGGCAGCATCCTTCATTCCCTGCTCAAACATTTACATACATATGGTTTGTGGGCTCAGAAGAAAACTGCCTGAAATGCACAATAAATTTGAAGACGAAGTAACAGTCAAAGCTGAGAGTTTCTTGGGTTTCGTCTCCTTTTTCCTTTTAAATTTATTTCCAAGTATATAATTTTAAATACAAAGGATACAAAAGGCAGCTGAGGAAAACAGCCACTAAATGTCCACTGAAAAATTAGTGGCATATTTACTCTCATTTTTAATGGGAGGCAGAAACACAAGTTGTTATGGAGATCCATTGAGAATATTTCTAGTGCTGCTATTTCTTCACCAGCTTGAAATGTCTCTTTTCTATTAACTTTTCATACCTGTTTTACGATGTTACCTGCTGTGCAACTGCTGGCTATCCCCCTCTTAGGAGATGGTCTCCTGAAAGAGCTACTTTGCTTATCAGTTTCCCATATAAGATGTTGAAGACAAATATAGATATATATATATACAGACATGCACGCACACGTGGTAATACCACTGTAGAAAGATATGTATAGTAGCATCATGAAAGAAGAGATTTTCTGCTTCTGTCATGTAAAAATTAGGTAATGCACAGTAGGAGGCTTTTTTTAAGGTGTCTGGGGAATACTAAAAGTGCCTTGAGCAGCCCACTTATTTTTAATTTTTGACTCACTCTTCAGGAGCTCAAAGGGATCATGTATATGGGGATGACGTCCGTGGCCACATTCCAGCAAAACTGAGACTTGCACGATGCTTCGGTTTGCCCCGTACAAGACTAGAGGCACCGAAAGTGTCTGTGATCCCTGTCTGTTGGTACACCTGGCACGTCTGCTTTCTAGCTGAAACCTTGCAGGCTGGCTTCTCCTGGAAGCCATGTATGAAGATGGGCAAAGACTGCGCAACAAGCAAGACCCTCAGTGAGGTGCCATCGGTGGTAGGGGGCAAGGTCCCGATGGAGATGCCATCGGCCTGTGGAAGCTCCTCTGCAGCTCGCGTTGGGGCTGGTGCCCTCTCCAGGGTGAGTGGTGTAATGTGCGAAGGTGGGTTGCTAAGCATGGGTAGGGGCACTGGGAATGGTCTCTGCCTGTGCAGCGACGGGTGATTTTGGGTGTCAGCGGAAAGTGGAGTCCTTTTTGGCTTGGGGGGTAGCTACTCAGTAGCCGATGGGCACTTGGTCCTGTGTGTTCGAGGATGGTGGGTGCTTATCTTTGTCTAGTGCTATGTGAGGTAGGAGTTTGCCGGTGGGAAAAATCAAACCCTGTGGTACCCTCAGCACTTCAACCTTCCAGGAGACTTGTAGGAATGTCGCGTTCCCCATGGCGAGCACAGTTTGTGCAGGACTGATGGGAATCCTGACCCGACCTGCCGAGCAGAGCACGCACGTGCTCCCACCGAAACAGGAGCCGTCCCTCTGCCTCACGCAGGGCAGCTGTGTCTTCAAGTAGGGGGTGGCATCGTAGAGCAAACCCTCCAAAATCACCACGCTCCTGGTCTCCGAACGGCTGAGGAAGCGTGGCACTACTGTCAGTTGGTAGTAATGACAGCACATTACTAGAGAAGGCTGGCGAGGAAGCAGGGATTTGCCATGCAAGAAGAAGTGCTGTATTTTATTTGCTATCAATTTTGTCAAGAATAGACAATACCTCGTTAGCGCAGGGGTCAGATGTTGGTGCTGTTGCAGAGAGAATTGAATGGTGCTTCTGTCATCAGCCACTTGTTTGTGGTCAAAAAACCCAGTTATTGTTTGGTGACAGAAAGCTTTGGAGTTGCTTCTGCAAATAAGAAGGTTTCAGGTCAAATTCTTTTCTTTGAAATTTTTCCAGAGTAAATTATCACAGCAGTACGAGAGCAATTTCATATTGATGATCTGGAACTGCCTGCAAGGCTGATGAATCGACAGCAAATGTCTGCAGAGACTGTGGCTCTTGCATGGCCAGAAGGAGATGGAGAGTGGGTTCTGACGGCTGCAGCAACACTACGATTAACATGTGCGCAAACGTGGGCCTGAATTTGTCCTGCCAGGGCTGGGGGGATGATTTGAAAGGATGGGGCTAAATCCCCTCTTGTGGCAGAATTTGTAGTTATTTTATTTGTAGTTATTATATTTGTAGTTATGATTCTGTCAGCCTCTTAGAAGCTTCAGAACTCAGAAAAACTTATCCTAATTTGTTTCTTCATTGGCCACCTCTTGTGGATTCACCCCCTTGTATCCCCAGTGGAGTTACAGCTGCTGTGGCTCTTGGTGGCTTTCTAAAATCTACTCAGATTTATGTGGCACCTTCATCATCCCAGGAGACATTTTTGCTTGTGCTCCCTCACCTTGTCAGCAGAGCTCTGCCAGCTGCTGCCAGAGCCCAGGAGAAAGGCAAACCCGCTGTCTTCGGTCACGACAGAGAGGAATTAATACCTTGAACTTTTTTTGAGCTTTCACTTGAGCATGGCAACATCTTAACCAACCCGAATTTTGCACAAGGCGCTGTTAGCTGGTGCAGTCTGGTTTTATTACATTCCTCGCAGAACTGGATAACCAGCTACAGAGCAAACTGCTGGTGGAGGCCAGGCTGAAGGGGAGCTTGCTTTGCTCTAAGCACCAGGATGAAGGAGGAGAAGCGGAAGAAATGAGGGGTGAGTTTTCAGAAAGATGAGAAGAAGTGAGAAGACTCCATGCGCACAAGTAAGGATGTCAGAATTAGGGTTTATATGGTCATCTGCATTTATACAGAAACCTAGGGGTATCTTCTGAGCATGAAACACAAGCCAGGTTTTCCTTTAGGAGGTGATGGTCTGCCAAACCAGCTTTGGAGCCCATGGGCTGATGTGACGGCATTCGTGCAGGCTGGGCGATGCCCTGAGCCGAAACTCCTGCAGTCACAGCCCTGCCGTCGCAAGGTCTGCCTTTCGGAGGATGGATCAGCATGGACCGAGGGGTGAGCAGCTCCCTGCATGAACCCTGCTGCTACCAGGGCGCTTTTGCAAGGTGAGGAAGAGGAGCATGAAAGGCAGCGTCCGGGGTGCTGCAGGGCAGGCGCGTGTGAACTGGCCCCAAGTGAAAACATGTTCGCTGGGACTCACGGACACGAACGTTTTTTGTTGTTACGCTGCAACGAGTGGGCTGAAATGGCAGAGTGAAGATGCCTGGCTTTGTGTGTCACTGCCAGTTCGCTGAGCCGCGCTCCCTCAGCGTGTAAAATACTGGTGCTTCTAGAAAATAAAAATGTGGGTATTAGACGGTTTTATCTATGTTTAAAATATTTTGCTTCTAGGAAAAAAAAAGAATTAAAATTGAAATGAAATCTCATTAAATATGTCACCCCAGAGCTGTGTTTGCCTGTGCGGTTTGAGTTCAGGGGTGCTGGAGGGTGGTGGGGCAGAAGCACGGTGGAGCAGGGCAGAAGATGTGCCAGCTCTTCTGCACAAATCCCAAAGGTCAGCTACTTCCTCTCCAGAAAAGGAAGCGTTCGGAAACGCCTTTCTTTCCAGATTTCTGCGCCTGTCTGTGCTGGCAGCGGGGTCAGGGCAGTGGTCGCCCTGGCAGGTCAGGAGATGGTTCTTCTCCTCCGTCATCCCCACAGGGTGGTGTTGTTCAGGGGTTGGTGCGTGCATGAAATCACTGCCCATAAACCATCCTTGGGCTGGCGGGCACATGCCTACCTGACCATCTTAAATGAAAACGTATTTTTTAATTTTCACACTCAAATTCTATGTGTCTCCCCCCGCTGCCACCCCCTGCCTCCTATTCAAACAAGCCTGTCTTTTATTTTGTATTTTTTAGGACATTGACAGGGAGTTCTTGCAGTTGAAGGTAGCTATTAAATATCCATTACAGTGTTTTCATTTCTAGACAGAAGAGTAGCTGCTGCCTTTTGCATTCAGTAGCGTTTGGAAATGATAGGAAGAGTGGTGAGGTCTGAAGTTGCTGCAACCTTGTCCCTCGGGTACGTGGTCGGTGGGTGGATATGTGACAGTCATATGCAATCTTTCTCTCCCGTTGCTCTGTGGCACAGATTTTGTGATGATCTGATTTTCCAGGAATTTACCGGGTGAGATGTACTGGCATATGTAGTTTCTAAGGTGACCTGTGGGATTTGGGGCTGGCTGGGCAGTTTTCCTGCGCATGGCGCAGAGGTTTTTGTGTCTGTTGTGTAATTATGGCCAAGACTGAACTGAATATCTGCAAAAAATGCCTGGACCTTAGAGTCTGGTTTTTTTTTCTGAAAAGGGCCAGCGCGGAGGGAAGTTGTGTGAAGTATGCTCCAGACTGCCAGTGGAGAGCAGCTCTTTTTTCTAAGGAAAAAATAGGATTTTTGTAACTGCCAGTGGACCGATCTGGCATGGTCCTGGGGAGCAACTGGGCACTTTGTTCCCCCTGCATCGTTGTTTTAAAGATGTAGACCGTACTTTGCCCTTAATTACACTTTGGCAATTACTGTCCGTGTAGATTACCTTCACTGGTAACCATTGTCTTCATTTGCAAAAGCGACTTGGCAGCTGAAATTTCGTGAGGAATGTAGTTTATTCTACGCACATGCACAAAATGCAAGATACCGTCATGCTTCCTCTAGCTTGTTATCTGTAAGGGACAGCAGGGGTAAAATACAGTAAAACCTTATTTTACTCAATAAAGTCAGCAGCTGTGTCTCCAGATACACATCAGGAGCTGTGCTACTGAGAAAGATGGTGCCATTTTTACATAATCAGTCTGTAGAGCAGAGCTGTATTCTAAGCCATGGGATCTTTTAGCTGCTCCAAGGATCAACTTTGTGTTTCCATTAGTACATGATCCTAGTTCTCCTTATGGAAACTGGGGGGATCTGTTCTCCCAGATTGTTCAGTCTTTGGTCCTGACCAGGAAAGTTGATGTAAATGGAAACTGCTCTTCTGCGGACGAGGGAACAGGCTGAAAAACCTGTCCGGGTCTGTAGGATGTACTTCACAGTGTGAAAATGCAAAGGTTAGGAAATCCCTTCCAAAGAGGCTCGAGTGTTGCAGGGCTCAGAGCCACGGGCTGGCTGTGCCCTAATAATATTAACATAATAATTTTAACATATTTGCTTCAGATTTTTGAGCTGAGAGCCTCCCTCCACTCCCAGCCAGGTTGTGGTCCCGCCAGAGCTGAGCTTACGCTGAGACCCATTTTCTTTCCCCGGGAGAGCCAGTTTTCTGCATTGAGCATCTCATTGGAAATTCAAGGTTCGCATGTATTTTAATCTTTCATATCTGGCAGTAAAGAATATAAGCACTGGACTCCTGACCATGGAGAAAAATTGTAGGCTGGTTTGGGATGCTGTGGGAAGGAGTGAAGTAACGTGGGTCAATACTTGCCAGGTACTGGTGTCTCACTAGATAGACGAGGCATTTTTATAAATGGTAATTTAAAAAAGCTTTGTGGCATTGTGCTTTGTGAGGCCAGAGAGACCTGTTTTGGGTTTGTCAGCTAGCTAATGTTGGATGTCAAAATTTGATCAATGCTGCAGCTGGAAATAGAATATTTTGGCTGCATAATGTCTGTTACCAAAGCCTTTAATTATAGTGGCATATCTGTCATATCGATGAGGTTTTTCTATTTTTCAGAGGTTTTATAGCAGGGCTGTTTCAGTTTGTATTGGCTTTTAGCTTGGCACATAAACTGGGATCCCAAAGGAATACATCTAGCTGCCTATATGAAATTTGTCTTTAATAACAAATTATAATAATTGATTAAGCCATTCTGGACCTAGAGAGAGACTTTAGGAATATATAGATTAGGTAGTTTATAGTGATTGTAACTATATGTTATCTATATACTTAACTCATAGAATGGACAGTACATTGCGACTGGAAAAAAACCAAACCAGAATCCAATATAGTTATGTTTGAAAAATAGATAATAAACATGCTGAGCAAGTACTTTTCATGAATCGATTTAATTCTCATTAGCGCTGCACTATATAGCATGCTGACTAATATTTCTGGCTTGCAAACAACAATGGCTTTCCAAAGGAAATGTGTAATGAGAACAGAATGTCTTTGGGATCTGAAAACCTGGAGCTCCTGGGACCATTGGAAGTGGAGAAGAGAAAATGTGAGGGCAATAGAAAATGCAGCAGCCGAGGAGAGGACTGGGGTTGGAGATGATGGTGAGACAGGGTCAGGGCAAGAGGGGTGTGATAGATGTTGGGAGTGTCCCCCACCGTGCCAGGCCATCCTCCTCCATCCAAACAGGGACCCCCACCACCCTCACACCATTGGGACTGCTGTCCGAACCAAGCCTCGCCTCCTGCCCTTGCAGTGGTACTGTCGGACCTCTTTCCTAAGGTAACTCTCTTGGACCAAGTTCCTGCCTATATCTCGGTGTTCCTGGGCTGTTCCTCAAAATTAAGGTTCTTCTCCTGATCCAGAATGGAGTTTTTCTGCCTTCTGGTCCAGGTCCGTGTTACTACTGTCCTTTCTTTCTTCCACTTGCCTTTATCACCTATGTGTTTACTGTTTTGCATCATTCTCGTTTGCACATTGATATAAAAACCCAAAATCTGCAGAGAATGATTCCCCAGCCTGTCACCACTTCTTGGAAGCAACTCCTTAAGACCACAGAGGAGGCTTTAACCGGTTGTGACTTCTGCTTTCCAGTGACAGATTTCTTCGTCTGGGGCTTTGAAAGAAAGCAGAGGGTCTGTGAGGTAGCTGCTGTTTGAGGGGATTAGGGGTGGCTGGCAGCCTGTGTTCTGCCTCGCCTTGCTTCCCCCGGCGTGAGTGGGAGTTGCATGTCTCCTTAGCGGTGCCTTGGTATTGGTTGGGTACTCTGTCCCCCAGCTTAACATCTGGGGTTTGTTCTAGATATAAATAAGGTGCTAATACAAATTTAATTGCAATGTAGTGTGCCTTAAATAATGATGACAGCGATTTCTCTTTGCCCTTATGGGATGCTTCCCACTGTCAGCGTTAACACATTGGCCCTTTGGCAAAGTGCCCCAGAATTAAATAAAAACACAACTAACAGGGCTTGCAGGAAAGAAATAAGGTTGAGGTTTTCCTTAGTAACCCCCAGTACCACCGAGCAGAGAGTGTTCCTGTTTCCACAGGGCTTTTTAATTAACATGTGGCATTCTCTTACGAGGATGTCATTGAGTCTAATGGGGAACAATGTCTGAGGCATTTTAGGCTGATTTGGTTTTAAACTTCTGCGGGCAGTGTGTAATTCTCAGTCAGCTCTGCTGGGCTTTTCCAAAGAGATGTGGTTTTCGGACATGGTTAGTCTCTGCATCCATGAGCTGATGCTGATGAGCCGTGTCATGTCCTGCCGGTGTCTTGGGGCTGCTGAAGGGGGGAAACCGGCTCAGGGAGCGGCAGTGCAGCCCCTGCACCCCGGGTTCAGCAGGGTGCTGCTCTGGGTCCTCCACAGCTCCTCCCTGCACCACAGCCTCCCTCAGCTGCAAAACTGGGCTAACAGCTCGTCCTTTATCCGTCCGCATTTCTCTGAGGACACGTTGGTGAGAGGCGGGGTGCAGGGGGTACGTGAAGAAGGATGTGGCGTTTGCTTGGCACAGCGCTCGGGTTCCTGGACTTGCCAGGGCCAGCGGCATGGGCAGGGAGGGTGATTTCACTGTACAAGCTTGATGTTGCTTTGCACTGCAGGGTTGCAAGCGAAGGAAAAGCAGAGCAGCCTGCAGCGGAGCTTTTGGCTTGTCCCAGTGCAGCGCGCGTCCCGACCCTTTGTGTCTCACACCAGGCGAGGAGGCTGAAGCCTTCAGCTCCCGTCGTGCCCACCCGCTGCCCCCAGCCCTTTGCAGGGTGCGGGACCCCAGGAGGGGCAGCTCCAGCAGCCCGGGGTTGAGCAGAGAGGGCCAGTGCTGCGGTCACAGCTCCTCCTCCTTAACCAACCTGAGACCTGCAACCCCCAGAAATATGGTTCTGAGCCTGAAACATCACTGCAGTATTTTTGAGAGGGTGATCCGTTCTTGGGTACAAAGAAGTACAAAACCCAGCAGTGGCCAGCAGGTCCCCCATAAGAGATAACTGTGAGGGGGGCGGCAGTGCCAAAGTACCGCTGGCATCGGTGATGGCACAGGGACGAGCAGGGGATGGCTCCAGCCTGGGGCAGGGCTTGTCCCCTGGGAGCCTCACCGTGGGGAAGGCTTATCGTGGCTGAGCTGCAACTCAATCGCCGTTCCCGCATCGCTGGGTGAAGAGGGAGTGGATGCAGGTTTTGCCAGGGGAGTGCCTTAGTAACGGAGAGCATAAGCAATTCAACCTCGTGCGCTCAAGACAGAAATTTCCAAATCCTTCTGTCTCTCTGTGCACCCTCTGGAAGTGAACAGGGAGAAGATGTATTCTCTGAGCCTCATCTGCTGTGTTATTATTTCCTAATGAGCCTGTGTGGCCCTTGGGTGTGGGAAGGCACCATGCCTCGAGCAGGGACAGGCACCTAGGGCCAGCTGCCCGCAGCAGCCAGAGGCTCCTGCGTCCCAGCAGACCCGATGCCCATCCCAGGCACAGGGCGGCTGGGAGAACCAATGCTGGGAGCTGGTAGCAGGGATTAGCCCCTGGTGGGAGCTTTGGTGGGGGGCCAGGAGACCCCAGGTGGGGAGGGCGTGCTGGAAAGCCAGGAGGCTGCTGAGTGGCAGCTGGTGGCCCCGGTCTTCTGCAGCCCTCTTTGGTGTCCTTCATGAAGTTGTCACTGGCAGGTTAAATGGTTCCCTCAGATCGGGAGAGATTTTGGGTGGCTCACCCTGCCTGGGCTGTGGATGTAGGTAGCTGCCCCTGCCAGGCCACCATCTTCCTTCCATGACTTTTTTATTACAGCTAATTGAGCTCTTCTTGGCTTAAATTCTGAGTCAAAACTTGGAGTCCCCAGGATGGATGTAAATGCTGTACCCCAGGTCCAGAAAATGGGCTGCTCTTCCCAATGCTCAGGTGCAGCGGGCAAAAAGCTTCCCCAAGTGCAAGGGTGCTGGTGTTTCCCTCACCAGTGCTGGACCTTAACTGAAATGATGGGCTGTTCTTTTAACAAACCCTCTTAACACAAGATTTCCCATTCCCTTTTATTTGTTTGTCTGCTTATTCTTCACCCCTGTGGAGAAGTGCAGTCTTCAGCCGGCACGGCCTCAGGGCTGGCCCCGGGGACTTGGCAGAGGTGTTGGCAGTGGCTCTGTGGCTGTGGTGCCTGTAGGATAAATGCAAGGATTAGGAGGTGAGTTGAGCTGGGCTGCAGTTTTATACCCTGTCCAGTTTCCATGAGACGGGAATAAGGGTAAAAAGCAGCCCACCGTAAATCAGCCTGAAAGGAGTGACTGCACGTTGACCCCTGCAGACACTGCCTAATTGTTTTATTTTGCTTTGTTCCACGGATCTCTATGGAGAGAGAGGAAAAGTCGACGTCGTGGTGCGGCTGGCGGGGCTGGGAATTGCCATGGGAACAGAAGAACAGGGATGATGCTGAACAGGGGACACCACCATCGCCTGGGAGATGCCCTCGTCCCCACTGCTGCTGCGGGGACATTGTGCTGGAGCTTCACGCCCAGCCCCTGGAAGTGATAATGAGGAGCTGTAACCCAGTGGCACTAGTCAGGATCCAGCCTTGTCCCAGCTGCTGGGCTGTGGGACTCCTCCATGGGCCCATGCCACTGTGGCCCTCGGCATCGGTCGGGTCCTCAGCACCGGCGATGGAGGGAGGAGGGGGCTGAGCTCCTCCGTGGACCTCACCCTGGATGGATGCCCTGGGATGCTCACACCTAGTGCAGGGGATTAGGACCGCTGATGGCTGGGATCTCATCCCCCCTCTGTTCCTTATTTATTTCATCTGTAAAACCTGCAGTTTCATCTGAATGGGACACTTAGTTCATGGAAACTGAAGCGTGGAGCTGCTGCCTGCGCATGGGAAGTGTCCCTGCCTGTGGAAGGGGGTTCCCAGGGTGGGTTAAGAGCTCTGCTCCTGCAAGCTGATAGTTGTGGTGCTGGCTGATGTAAGGAAGCGCTGAAGGTATACACAGACTCCGATGAACCTCGCCCTGTGAACTTCTGGAAAAGGTCACCTGGATTTAAAGCACCATTTAGGCAAATAAGTTGTGCTAAAATAGTGTTTCTTTAATTAATGCAGTCAGATTAACCAGTGCTGCAGATAAATGTCTCCTTAAATTAGTTGTTACTTGAAACTTCCTTGTCCGGGCACAGCTGGATTTTTAAAACGCTGTCAGCAGACAGGCAGAAGCAATTCTGCTTTGAGACTGCAAAGCCCCACGGTGCTGAAGGCTGCACTGCCTGTCCCGGGTGCTGTGCTGGGGCCATGGGACTGCTCACTGAACGGCAGAGACTGCCGGGTAGACGGGAGTTCAGCACTAGAGGTAAAAATCACCCTGGGGGGCACATCTGGGTGTGTTTGGCATTAGTCCCTTGAAGGACATGTCTCAGAGAGCAGCGGGACCACTTCTGGTGGCGGTGCCCAGGGTGAGCATCCCAGCGCAGCATCTCGGTGAAGGCCACCTTTGGAAACGCGGCTGATGAGCAGCATCCATAAGGCAAGTGGGGAAGGATCCAGCTTGTGTTACAATAACAAACGAAGCAGGCAAAAGTAAACATGGAAGTAAGTAAATAAATAAGTCCTTTTGCACTTGCTTTTGGAATAACACGCAGCTCTAAACTGATAACTGCCTTGGTGCTGGGAGAGCTCCATGATGCAATGCACGCTCTGCTCTGTGGTATCGCCAAGTTTGAACGTGCTGGTGATAGGTTCAGGGCCAGTGGGCAGGAGAGCGCACCAGATACCGTCTGGGTACCCCAGTGTGTGATTTTTCTGTGGGGCCTGTGGAGCTTGTTTTGAATTGTGGCCGCCTGTCAGTTACTATTAGTCGGTTTTATAAATGTTATCTTGCCTGCCTTACTGAAATGGTCTCCTACTCCATACTGCATAGTGGGGTTCTGCAGGCAGTGCAAGCAGCTGCCAGTGCTGCTTCTCCCTTTTCTTTGTGCTTTTCTAACAGTATCCACACTTGGATATTTTGTGTGCTACAATAATAATAAATAAAATGCATATGTGAATGATTCTCTTGAATCAGTTAAATTAGGGAAAGGGGAAGGGAAGTTCATGATTGCGCTGGTGCTTCCAAGGGCTGAAGGGGAGCAGGGGTGTTTGCAGTGTTCCCTTGTTTTGCAGTGTTGCACGTAACAATTGCGTCTTCCTTACCACCTCCCTGCTGGTTCCCCGCGTGCCTTAGCAGGTACCTTGCTGCCAGTCAAAGCAAGGTTACTCTTTGCTTGGAGACAGGCACCAAGATGCTTTTTTCTGGGTACGTAGATACTAGTGATGCTGCCATATGTTGTGGGCAGGCAGTTGCGCACGCATTATATAAGGGCTGATGATTTAAAAGGCTGTCTTATTTCTGGTCACAGTTTTCCAAGTGCTGGCTCTGCTGGCTAGTGGCATTCTTGGGGCTGGTGTAGCTGGCTGGTTTACATACCAGTGGCTACAATCTTTATTTCTTTTAGCATCCTATGATGACTGTAGAGGGTCCAGTTCTCTTTGGCCAGTCTCTCATGCACACAGACCTTAGCAGGATGGGCTGTGACATGACATACTGCTGGCAAGGGTTGTTTTGGCAAAACCAGATGTCCCTCTGATCGTACCTGGGTAAAAGCTGCAGGGCAGGGGTGGGTGGACACGTATTCCTTTGCCTGGCAGCAGACTGGGACCAAGCTCCTCACCTCTGTGGGACCTGAGCAAGTGGGGGCACAGGGACCAATGCTCTGTGCTTGTTGGAGTATGGGGTTAGCAAATCCTGTGCCTGTTGGATGCTCCAGTGTGCCCATTCCAGAGGGATGAGTTTCTCTTTGGCACCGGCCAGAATTGTTCCAAATCGTTCCTGAAGACCGTAACAGCTTGTCTGCAAATGATAGGATTTTTTAAGATCTGTGACAGCTTCTTGGGCAAATTTGGGCTGGTGCACCCTGTGCTGTGTGCTGGTAGCGTTGGCATGTTGATGTTGCTGAAGGAGCTGTGCAGTTCTCTTTCCTGGTATTTTCTCAGTGGCCAGGTAAAGGAAATATGGTGCCATTTTGCTGTTGAATTCTTCCAAGTGAGCAAGCTGGCATCGAATAACACTTATACAGAACAAGCACAAATAGGGTGAGTGCTTATGACATGCTGTCTTTTAGGTGTGTTTGGGAAAATAAAATCATCTGATAAACTACAGAAGCCAAAAGAGGCTATTTTGAATGCATGTGATTCTTCTGCAAGTGCTACAATTATCCTGGCCTTTATTTAGGGTGTCAGTTAGAGATGGTGACAGCACCAGGGTAAAAATATGATACTTTTGCCTGGATGGCATCCACTGGCGAGGGAAGGGCTGAGAGGGCCAGTGGAGCTTGGTACAAGGTTAGCAAGAGATTCACTCAAGCCCTTAAAATATTTATGCCATTGTAATCCATATATATTTTAAGCATATTTGACATCATCCTACACTGCTCTTGTATCTGTCATTGCTTATGGAGAGAGTCCAGAGAGCATCACTGTATGGCTGGTAGGAGGTAGCTGCAGGTAGCCATGCATTGCATGTATATTTTTATAGCCGAGATTTAGAAAGGAGTCATAAAGTCTGTTCCTAGAGAGCTCTTTATAGTGCGAGGCGGGGCTTTGCACAGCACTTGCAAAGGTGACTGACTGCTCGTGCAGCAGATGGGATTGGGATGCAGGATATGTGCCGGTGCTGGCTGGGTGAGAAGGGCTTTGTCTGCGGGGCTTGTCCCCTCCTTGCACACCCAGCCACCCCCCACGCTCCCCCCGGCTCTCCATCACCCGTGGCGAAGTGAAGGAGCCTGAGGAGAATAAGATGTGTCTCAGACGTTTCTTCAGTGACTCAAAGTCACCCCGTCGTTTGGTGCGTTCCTGAAGCGCCTTCCCCTGCCCAGGGGTGCTGGAGGACCTGTCACCGCGGCTGCGAGCGCCGGGGCCTCGTGGGCTGTCACATCGCAGCAGCCGGGTTTGGGGAAGCTGTGCAGCTCTCGGCACAGCTGGGAGGATTTTGGGTTCCTTTGAACTAATCAAAGCTCAACTAAATGGGATGGATCGTCTCTTCATCTCTTCAGCTAGGCGATTTGTCTGCACAGCTGCAAGGCAACACTCCTCCATCCTGCTTCCCTCCCTCCATCCTCCCTTGCTGGTTTTTGGTCATGTTCTGCGCAGTCGAGAGAGCAGCTTCCTCCTGTTCCTGTGGTAGGGAAACGCTGCCAAGGGCTGGAACACACGGTGCTGGTTTGGTGGGACGGGCTGGGCATCGTGCAGGCATTGGGCTGCGGGCTCCCCCGGGGCAGTGCCAGTGCATGGAGGGGGACGGCACCAGCGCCTGCACGTGGTCCGTAGGGCCCCACTGAGTGCTGATTCCTTGGAAAATGGGCTAAGATTATTGTGCAGGAGATTTAAAAAATCATCAGAACTGGAAATGTTAATGCCTCCTTCCTCTCTGCCATGACACAGGGGTGCATTTTTTAATTTAAAAACTGCCTGGATTTTTTTTCTCTTATGGTAAAACTTTTTTTTTAAAAGGATAGCCCAGAGGAAACCCTCCTATGCCCAATTGCATCAGACATACTCCGGCATCTTCCCTTTTCCTCTGCACTGTATATCCTCCATCGCTCTTCTCACTTCTGCCCCTTCCATCATGCCTGAAGCTGCTGCCTGCTGAATAGCTTTGATCTTGGGATTCATCTGCTGAGCTGATCTGTGGTGGAGGAGGAGGGCACAGCTGGACGGCTCCGTGGGGTGAAACCTCTCCTGAAGCCGCTTCCACCAGTGGGAACAGCGATGGGAGGGACAGGGTGGCCGGGGCACGTGGCAGAGCTGCAGCTCAGTCCCTATTGAGTCTGCAGCTGCAGGCATGGTGGCCTCTCCGCTGGGTGCTCAGTGTTTTTAGGAAGCTCCTGCAAGGCTCTGAGGTGGGGCAGAGGGCCTGCTGAAGGACAGGAGGACGTGGGCTGGGTGGCGGTGGTGCCCAGGGGTGGCTGGTGGCTGCTGGGGCTGCCTCAGCTAGAATTTATCTCACAGCCTGGGATGAGGTACTGGGAGGCCATTTTATTGTGTCCACAGCATAGGTTTACCTCCCTGGAGCGTGTTTACCTCCCTGGTGCCAGCTGCCTGCTGAAAACCGAGGCTCAGGAGCAGCAGTGCCACCACTCTGAGCTGTATCAGTGCGGCGAAAGTCTCGGTGCTCTGCAGGGCTGCAGGGATATGCGTGCTGTGGGTGCGTGAATAAATAATGCTCTTCTTGGAGCTGTGGGAGGGAAGGTGGCATGAGACCATTACCTGTTCCCATGGTCTGGGGAGGAGAATGGGGAATTCTTGGCATGGACTGGGGAGGTTGGCTGTTTCCAGCCAGGGACACTGTTATTTGCATGTGCATCGGCCCTTTCTTTTACCTTTTTCTCCCTTGGAGGCTGAAATCTTCAAGCATTTCACCTCCTGGGCTTTCTCTTGACCCAGAAATATTTCTGCCTTCCTGCAGTTGTCCATGGTGACCACGGGCTGCTGTGCACCAGGGCTGAGGAGCACAGCGAGAGGTTTTTGTGCTCATGACAGTCTCCATGGGAATGGGGCAGTAGGGCTTTTTCTTTTTGGACAGTTCATCCCCATGGCCCCTTCCTGGGCAGTGGCAAGGCCTGGGCAGCCTTGTCTGCCCCATCAGGGTCTGTGGTGGGCAGTGGGGTGGCCACCAGGGCTGCCAGCTCGTGTGCATGTCCCCAGGCTGGTGCAGGATGACACCCTGGTGTTCGTCATTGAGACGACATCCATAACAGGCAACAGGAGCAGCAGCAGAGGGAGGATGTTCAAAAAGGTCTCCTCAGACACAGGGGGGAATCCCAGAGACTTGAGTGGCATCTTTGGGATACCTGTCATTTTGAGTGTCCGGTCGAGCATCTTCCTTTTCTTGGGCACCAGACTGTTCTGGGGTCATCCTCCATCCTCATCTTGGACGTGTGGCTGTTTGTCTTTGTATTTTGGTGGCTTCCAGGAAGGCAAGACTGGACCATTTTCCTCCCCAGGTCTTGAGGACACTCAGGATATCTGCATGGATCCCTGCAGGAGTCAGGGTGGCTCCAGCAGGATAGCTGACTCCAGGGTGCTGGTGCTGGAGACAGGGGACACGTGGCTCCATGCCAGCCCTGGAAGGGAGATGAGATACCCAGCCAGGGTGGCCCTGGGACCATGAAGCGTTGCCATAACCAATCCATGTGTGAAGACGTGGCAGAAGAGCCAGAGGCAGAGCAGTAGATCCCCAGACCAGGCACATCCACCGGCCGGGGAACTGGGGAAGGACACATGAGAGGACCGTCAGCAGCAGTGGACCCTGCACCAGGTCTGCTGGTGGTGCCTCACCTGCTCTGAAGGGACAGGAGGTTCTTTTCTAGCCAAAAAAAAAGTCAATTTGACCAAGCCAGTTGCCTTACTGCTTGAGGGATTATTTTTGTCAATCTGCCACTTTTTACTCTGGTGTGCTAAAAATAGTGCATTATTTCCAGGCAGTAATTGTACATCCTGTAGTCGTAATGAGCTCGTAAGGTAATTACTTTTTGGTGGGAAAGAGCTGAAGATAGGGTGTGTTTGGCTGACAAAGAGAGGGTTTTCAAGAAGCCTAACGGATTCTGTGCTCACATTAAAGGGCAGACGTCCCACAGCAGGGGTGAAGCATCTGCAGGGAGATAAGGGATGGCACATTGTCCCTTCCCGGATTTCTCCACGGGTGTTGGGGGAGCAACGGCCTCCATCCCACATCACCCTAGCCTGCGCTGCTTTTAAGGGAAATCCTGGAATAAGTGGTAGCATCATTGTCATGCTTGTTATTGAGAGTACATGAAAGGTGAATGTCATCTGGGGAGGTGGCAGGAGTCAGCTTCCCATCTATAAAAGTATATTTTCATGTATTTAATTTCTTCAAACCAGTATTTAAAAATGCTTTTCCATAGCTAAGGGTTATCCTAACGGAAATTAAGATATAGATTGAGAAAGTACAACATGCCACCCACTCTATCAAGGTTTGCCCTACAAAAGGTTACCCTAAAAGCCACTGCTCCCCCCCACCCTGCACTGTGCATCCTCTGAAGCCCCTCTCCCACATCAGCTCTTGATGCCTGGGGGGCTGCTGGAGGAGGCAGGGAAGGGACGGACCCACCTTTCCCCTGCTGATGGTTTGCTCTCCCTGTGTCAACAAATAATCTCTTCTAGTACTGCTTTGCCTCCCAGCTTCATAAATCAATTTACCGTGTTGTAGAGTATCTAGTGCTTGCGTGAAATAGGTAAATTACATCTACTGCTGTTATGTCTTTGTAACTAGCTTGATAACATATTAAGAATATAAACCATTTAGAACTTTTTTGTCTGAATCAATTTTCCTTTTGTAAGGCAGAGGTGCTGATCTTACAGTACAATGCATTTCCCAAGCCTGTGTAATCCTGTGGCCTTTCTTTATCACAGTCTCCAATGTATTTCCACAATTACAGCCAGATTTATGTATCTGCAGTTTCATTCCCACATGGCAATGCTGGGATATAACCTCTCCAGCTTTGGGTTTCTACAGCCGCCCCAGGTATGTGAGCGCATTGCTACAAGGGGAAAAGCTTGTAAAGCTGTAACTCATGTTTTATGGAGACAGGATTTCCTCCTATTTCTGGTTTTTCCAAGCATGGCTATAGCCAGAAAAGTGCTTGTATAAACCCACCCTCCGCTCCTGCTGGCATTGGTGAGGTCAGTGGCTGCAAGTTAAAGCTTTCTATCAGACATCAGAGAATCTGAACAGGAGGACGATTTGGGAACGCGCTCCTTCACATGGCACCTCGTGCTCAGCCTGTGTTTCTGCCCTGGGCTGACACGAGTGATGAGATTTTGAAGTCCTGGACTGTCAGCGTTGCATATTATTTTGCACAACCTTTTTTAGAATAAAACCCCGTATTAGAAATCAGGCTTAATAGCCACGTCCCGACCGTTGTTCTTCAGGAAGAAGCTGTCAGAGAGGATCGAGCGCGGTTTGCTTGACATGCCTTTGCTGGCTGTGCGGCTCCGAGGACAAAAGCCGGCTGCTTATGCAATCCCTGCGGAGGGGGGAAGGACCCCCAGCCCTTCCCTCGCCGCCCTCTGAAGCGGCTCCCCATGCAGTTGGCGGAGTGACGGGTGCTGTAGGACGGACTGACAGCCGGCGCTGGCAAGCAGAGCAGCGGTGTTTAATGAGATTCTCCGGGCAGGAGGCTGGGACGTGGCTGGATGCTTTTGCCCGGCTCGATCTGCAGATGCCCCCCAGCCTGCCCCCCCCAGCTCGGGGGGCCTGCTGCAGCCTGGCAGGCGTGGGGCTGGAGGGGCAGGGGCCCAAACCCACAGTGGGAGTATAAATTTCTGTGGTTGTGAGAGAATTAGCTGTGGTGCCTTCGTGCAATTCGAGCAACTCCTTTGCAATATAAATATCGTTTCTTTAACAAAACCAGAATGATCCGTTGCTTGCAGATAACACCTATAGCATGGTATCAACATAAGTAAAGCGTTAACAGTAATCGTGGTCCTCGCTGTTAGAAGGATGTGGCAGTGGCGTATACGTGTTTCAGAGCACGAGGTTACAGGCCAAGGCATGAAATCTTTATCTTTTAATTGGTCAACACTGTGTTTCATCACCTTGGCTGGTGCAGGACGTTCACTGTAATTAATACTAATGAACACGTCTGTGGCGGGAAGCTCTTCATCCTGTGCAGTTTTGTTCCTTTATTACTGTTTTGTTGTAGACCAGAGCCCAAAACGCATAGCCTGCCCGTTTCAGTGTTGCGGAAGGGTGCTGAGCCAGGGGTGCTGGTGACACTCCTGGGCTCGGTGTCCCGGTGCGGGGCCAGCGGTGGGGGAACTGCTGGGAAATTGCCTCCGGCCTTCCTGGTGGGAGCGTCTCTGCCATCGGCAGGGCAGAGTGGAGCTCCCCACCGCCTGGCCATCCCTCGCTGGGAGCAGGAGCTCACTCAGGCCGCCAGCACTGGCCGAGAGCCCCTGCTCGTCCTGGGGAGGGCAGGACCTGCTGCCCAGGTTAGGAGATACAACCAGGGGCTGCTCTACAAGGGTGATTGGTTTTTTCCTTCCCACCTTATGGGAAGTGACTTTCTGCTGGCTTGCTTGACACCAAGCCCGAGGCATTTTGCTCCCAGTATTTGGTACGCTGAGCACTGCTGGGACCAGAGAGGTCTCCGGAGCTGTGGGTGCTGTGCCATGAAGCTGGGCTGGCACCCAGACCCTGCCATGCCACAGGTGCTCCCCAGGAATGACGCCCCTCGAGCCGCCCTCTGCCCCCCAGCCTCGCCACTGCCTCTGGGTCTGCGCCAGCCCCCTCTGCTCCGCTCCGTCCGCACAGGGAAGCAACTCCTCTTGGATGTGTCATGTTCCTCTGCCGGGCACAGCCTCTGTGCTGCCCGGGCAAGGCAGATGCTGCAGCGTTTTTAGGCCATTTGAGTGCAAAATGTTTCTGGTAGTGTGAGGTTCGTTAAGCAGAGGAGCAGAGTTACCAGAGGTGGTGAGGCGATGGCAGTTCCGTACCGGTGGTGATTCAAATGCCATTTATATGATGTTGCAAAACCCAGCTGAATGTTGCAAAGCAGCTGAGGCTGGATAAGATGATGAGTTTTATTATCTCACTTTTTTTGCGCTTCTGTTGTCATTTTGTAGTAAAATGATCCAGCCTCTGCCTGGAGGGAGCAAACCATCCTGCCTGGAAATGAGCAAAGTCTCTGAGTATCTGGCAAGCGCGTGGCAACCTGTCTTTTTGAGAGCAGTGTTACACAGGATGGGCTACTATACCTCTGAGCACTTGCCATCAGCGTGAGTTGGTGTGTGCAGGAGGTGCATGTTGTCGTCCAAGCTTTGAGGGCCGATTTGAGGGCTCTTGATGCTGGCTCGATACCATGCTGGCAGAAGGACACCCTTTGGCAATTCCTGACCAATGGGGTTTTGACTTGGACTGGGCTGGGAGAAGGTGGCCTGAAAGGCTGAGAATATTCATGTCCATTACAAAGACCCTTGCTCTTCCTCCACGTCCCATGATCAGCTTCCTTCTGAAGCCCTGCTCTGTCCAGACTGCTCCCCTCCCCTAAACGTCCCCAGGTTGCATGGGCAATGTCCGCATCCCTGCCGGGCACAGGCTAGCTGCTCCCAGTCTGCCCTTTGCCCCATGCTAAGCTGGGAGCACTGGGAGGGACAGAAAACTGCTCGTTTTCTTGGTGTGCTCCCCCTGTCCTCCTCTACCTTTTGTTTGCATTTACAATCTCTGTGATGCTGTGAAGGACATGTTTTTGTCCATGACTGGTTAAGCAAAGGTGCCCCTGGGCATGCTGAAGAGTCTGCCTTGGCATCCTGCTAAAATTTGGGGGTGTTTCTGAAGATGGTTTAGATACGTGCATCTTCACAGAGGCTGTGAATTAAATCTCCAACAGTCCAGAGCCTCTATTTCCTTTGCTAAACTCCAGGAACTTTGAGTGATAGATAGGGAGCAGTGGATCTTGGAGATAGCGAGCAGTTTGAAAATGTGTTTCTGTATCAAGCCTGATACAAAGACTTGCTTGCAGCCAAAGGCGCTGCCTTGATTGCAAGGGGAGATCACAATTCTTACAAGTGCCAGGCAAAGCTTGCCTTTCTCTCTCTCTCTCCCCCCACTGTGTATTTTTGACACGCGATCAGCACTGACCATGCAGATACCTTAATTTTTTAGCAGCTCAGAATGACAGGATTGTACTCCTATCTATTTACCCATCTATTTCTGCAGAGTGAGGACCTAACTGAGCGGATAATGTACGAGCTGACGGCTCTGAAAAGCCATTGCGCAGCACTTTGTATTTTGGGGAAAGCTTTTTATTCTGAGCCATTTGCGGTTTGCCCACGCAGGGCTCTCAGTCACTGATGGATGGCCCTGGTCCATGCTCAGGGTGAGCACTGGTCACGCACCCTGCCAGGGACCCGGTCCCCAGGAGTCCCCAGCGCCCGATGGGGGCAGGGGGAAGAGTTACTGCACACTGGTTTGTACCATGGGGACAGGATCCTGGAGAAAGTCTGCTTTGGCCCAGGGATTGCAGCATCAATGCTTGGCACGTTCAGACCAAGCCCAGGAAACATCCCTGGTACAAACATCCCTGCTCCCCTCGGAAAGAGGAGGTCGGACCTGGGAGCTCGCTGCGTCAGAGCGGTTCCTCGGTGGGATCCTAGCTCGGCGCTGGTGCCCTGGAGCTCGCATAGCCTCTCAGCCCCCGGAGAGATGCTGAGCGAAGCCCAGTCCTTAGCAAACCATTGGAAACCCACTTTCACCGAGTGCTGAGCCCAGAGGAGCGGTTCCTCTTGCAACTTGGTTTAGTTTTTGCCGTGGAAACTTCAGCTCTTGCAGCTGGAAAAGTGAAACCTCCAACCAGAAACCCCCCTGTGTAGCTAAGTGAAATATGATTGCGTTGTCTAATCAGGCAAGTGACTGACACAATTTGCAAAGTCCTTGAGGTTTTTAAAGGTCAGTAATGTGCAATACGTAACCAGCCCAGTGTGAGTCGTGTGCTAAACCAGCCTTTGCTGAAGTCTGCTTGCTTTCTGCTTTGCCTTTCCTGCTTCTCCATAAAAAGCAACAGCTGAGAACTGATCTGTATCTTCGAGGTGTAACTAAGGTGGTCTCTCTGCTCCATGAGGCTACGAGTAGAATCCGGGCAGACGGGATTTATAATAAGACCCATAGCGGACTGAGTACAGGCATGCTGAAAACACAGACCATGCACTGCACAGCGATTCTGGGCCATTTAAATGAGCAGCTGACAGGTGATGGAGAGGACGGCACTTCCCACGTACACGATGGGCTGTAGATGATGTGCCTCAGCAGCAGCTGTATTTTACACACACACAAATACTGAGCTGTGGCACCAGACCAGGCTGTAGCCAGGGAGATTTCGCTCTCGTTTCCCCTTATTACAGCAGAACTCCTCTGAAGCCACCCGACGCGTTGCCGGAGGAAGGGCTGCAGGCAGGGTGCTGCCCGGCTCCTGCGTGTGGGCAGGGGACAGCAGCTGGGAGTGGGATGGGAATGGTGCTGGATGATGCCCATCTGCCTCCCCCTCCGGAGCAGCATCGGCACGAGGGATCATCGCTGCAGGGGTAGAAACTGCCCAGATTTAGATACATTCTATGAAATAAAGCAGCTTGAGCAGCCCTTGCACACTTAGACTTGACTCAGCTTTCCTAAACATGTTCTCCAGTTTTAAACGGTGTTGGGCATGAGGGATGTTGTGGGCGCAGCCCTGCCTGGGACTGCTGGCAGGTCCTTTGCTGTTCTGTTTCCACTGTTATTTTAGTGCCACAGCAGAGCAGCTTTAAAGCAGACTCTTGTGTCTGCAGGTAGCTGCTTCATGTGTCTTTGTGATTTAGAGAAAAATATTGATGAAAATGGCAACGGTGAGGCCATGCCTGCAGGGTGCGGTGGCAGCAGCCCCAAGCGCAGGACGTGCAGTGCCTTTCTCGTAACCTGGGGTCTGTGCAGAATGGATGGATGGACAGATGCGGGGCAGCTGCTGGCCACCCTCACCTGCGGAGCTTTGCTGGGGATCTTACTGGAAGCTGGGAGCTCTGTGCGGGATTCACAAGTGAGGCTCCCATGCCTGGAGCTGCTGAGGAGGTAGAACTGGTGAACTGGTGGGTAGGTCTCAGCGGTGCTGTGTGTGCGAAGGCAGCAACTGCCTGCAAGACCAGGATTTAAATACTCTGTAGTAAAGCAGCATTTGTGACTCTCGCAGAAGAAGGCGTGCGCAGGAACTGAGCTCGGTCTGCCCAGTAAAGGATAAGGTGCACATACATCATTTTTATGGGCTGCACTTTCTCCAATGCATGTATAATACAAAAATCACTTCTGCCTCTTCATCTACTACCAGCATGTGTTTTGTCTTTATTTGTGCAGACACATGCTGGTATTGTAGTGGTTGTGTTGTGAGAAGGCACGGCTCATCTTGGGCAGCAGAGTCGGGGTGCTGGTGCTCTCTGCATGACGTCTTTTCTCCTGCTAACGTATTAGGGACCCCTGTGTCCTTGTGACTCTAATTCTTCTCACATTACTCTGGGGTAACTTGGTGGAATTGCTCCACCAACCATTTCCCCAAGCAAGGTCCCTGCATCTGCAGTGGGTGAATTTGGGCATGCTGCCTTTGTCTCTGCGGGCGGCCGTGAAAGGGCTCTCGACTCCCCCTTTCCCAGCTATTTAAGCCCAAATTCTTCTGTGGAGTTTCAGTGGGTGGGAAGTGCATCCATGCTGCAATGCATCTCCTTCTTCATAGGAGCACACATAGCAGCGCTTGGTTGCATTTTTTTACTGCTGTTGTCAGCAATAGCATCTCATTTTGAAGAACTGAAACGCCCAGGAATTTCCTAATATTGGAGTTGCAAAAAAACCCACCACCCCACCAAATCCAGCGTCTGTGCGGTGTCCACCACAGCAGTGGGGCTGGGAGCCAGGGATGGCCGCTCCTCGCATGGGGCTTGGGTTCAGGTCAGGGGCTGAAGGAGGGAAGGTGGCATCTTCAGCAGCATCTCCAGGCAGACTGGGCAGTGTGCGCAGGATGAGCTCCTCTCTGGCAGCAGTGGGCTTATAAAGGGATGGACACCAAGGAGGAGCCGGGAGCTGGTGGGACCAAAGGCTGTTTTTCTGAGCGCTGCCATGGGACTGGGACGGCCCGTGAGGTGTGGGTGCATCGGCTGGCCCCTCTCTGAAGTCAGGGAGGAGGAACCTTCTTACCTTTACTTCTCTGTCCCGAACCTTCTTACCTTTACTTCTCTGTCCCATATGTGTGTGCCTGTAAATGCACGCTGGTCTGAGACCCTTCAGTGGTTCTTGTAGCGCAAATAATACATCAGAGATGGACAATGTAATCAGAATGTTTATTCTTGATCAAGTCAGTGCAACTTGCATTGATTTCTCTAACCTGTGTGAGTGTTCCTTAGGTGTATTTTCATTTTTATTCCCACAGGTTTCACAAAACATTGCTTCCCTTCAGCAGAGACACTCTCTAATCATATGTGAAACCTGGTCTGATGTGAGTAAGTGGAACAGACAGGCAGAACCTTTTTTACATTAAGCTGGAGTCGCAGAGTCTTGTGCACACACTGTGCTGGATAAGTGTTATCTGTAGACATGATACCTTGGCTTTACACGCTCTCGGGATACACGGCTGCACTTCTGGAACAGCACAGCTCAGTCGCTTTCTGAAAATTATGAGGTTGAACTGTTGGGAGAGCTTCCCTCGTTTTGCTTAGTCATGGCCATAAAAAACAAAATGTGTCCCTTTGTCCAGTTTGGGTTTCTGTTCCAATCTGATCACTCTAAGTGCAACTCGTTTGGGTAGGTTTTTTTAAGGGCATGTCCATTAAGTCCAGGAGCTGACCTGTTGTAGTGCTGACACATCTCAGGAGTTCCGCATGGGGCTGCAGCCAGTCTTTGCTGAATGGGGAGCACTGGGTGAGCCAGCTGAGCCATCGCTTTCTGTCCAACAGATGATGGAGGAAGCGCTGGATGTGCTCTCCCTCCCTGGATCACCTGCGTGTCACCGCGCTGCTTGGGGCTCACAACCCACCAGTGCTGGCGGGTCTGCTTCTTTAGCATGAAGGTGACAACAGATTCCTCTTTGTTAAGACAGAAGATAAACCCGTGATAGAGAGACAGGGTGAGGAAGGGCAGAAAACAGCCCCTGCAATGGGTCTCAGAGGTGTTGCTCTGTGCATCAGGGAAAAGGAGATGAGCAGGAGCAAAGCCCAGGGGCTTTCTGCTGTCGGTCTGCTGCAGCAGGAATTGCTGCCAAGGAGATGGGCTGCACTCCGTGCGTGCAGGTGGGCAGGGTAAGATGCTGCAGGCTAGAGATGCAACGAGGGAGACATAGGTTAGAGATGTGGGGAAGACGGATGTCGGGCAGGGGGGTGCCAGGGACATGCCCAGGACAGGTGGGCTTCAGCAGGGCTCGGGGGGGCAGGAGGGACCCCTCCCAGGTGGGACACCTCCCAGGCCGGTGGGACAGAGTGCTGCCTCGCTCAGCTCCACGTGCCCATGGCTGGGTCTGCCCCATCCCTCGCGCGGGAGGGTGCGGGGTGGGAGGGCAGTTGGGCGGCAGGACCCCCAGTGCGAGGTCACCAGCACTGCCGAGCACTGGGGGAAAGCCTGTGGGAAATGGGAGCAATGATCCTTTCTGGCTCGATGTCCACCTGGAGAGCTATTCCCATGAATCTGTGTAGGGGAAGGTAGTTTTGCTTCCAGTAGATAAACAAAGGTGAAATAAAACAACGTTTGATTTGGAATTTCATGTGGTATTTTTTCACCTGCAGAACTCACACTGAAGACAAACCCAGCTCTGTTCAGGTGACAGATGTCTTCCCCGGCCATCAGGGCTTCCAGCTCAGCATCCCTTGGCCTCCTTTGCTGTGGGTGAGCCAGCAGAGCCAGGGGCACCAGCGAGGACGCACAGTCCCAGCTTTGCCAGCAAACCTTTCGTCATAGTTTTATGGGAACAAAACCTTGACTGATGCGAACAACAGCAGCAACCCAACCAAGTTATCTCCACCTCTGCTGTTTGGCCTTCACGGTGTCAGTGGAGTTGATGCTGGGCAGGGATGGTTGCAGGTCCTGGTAACGCTTGTTCCTGCAGGCTTGGTGGTATCTCTAAGGTTTAAGAGCTCTGGACAAAGCATTTTCAGAAGCTCCTAGAGGGTAAAAGGCTGTCAGCCTGGATAATTATTAGAACAGCAAAGAGGGGGAAGAGAAACGAGAGTGAGAAGGAAAACTAAGAGAGAAGGAGATTGCTGCAATTTGTGGAGCCCTTGGGATGGTGCCTGAGAGCCGTATCTTCAGATCTGATTGAGCTCAAGAAGTCCTCCCCATCTCTCAAGGCGTCCAAGTGTGGTGAAATGTCGGAGCAACTCATGGTCCAGTGGGTTGGCAGCGGTTCTGCCTCCCACTTCCCATCTCCACAGGGTCACTGGCATGACCAGCTGCTGGCAGGGAGATGCTGGGCTGCTCTGGGGAGGATCATGAAGAGCGATTTGCCCCTGGATGCACCCAGCAGCTGGGTGCTCTGGGGCAGGGTCTCCCCTTGCCCCCCAGAGCGGTGCGCTTGCTCTCCCTGCCTGCTGCCAGGCTCTGCCTGCACCCAGCCAAAGTCACGGCTGCATCGCCAGGGGAGCGAGGGTTATGCTGTGGGTCAGAGGAGCTCCTTGCCTGCTCGTGCGTTAAATACTCTCCTCTTCCACTGAAGAAATGCTCCAGGGTCTGGCGATACGTTAGGGATGCGGGAAGGCTTGCAAACAGCAAGACTCTGTGCATCTGTGCTGCCCTCCGCTCTGTGGGGCAGTTTTTCTCACCCACTCAGTGCCACATACTGAAAGCAAGTGCCCATAACCAGGCGCCAAGACTGTGACTTTGCTTTTCTTATATTTTATTGAGGAAAGCAACACGTTTTCCCCATTTTAGTAATCTGTGCTATAGATGGGGAGCTGGTAACCTGCACTCCACTGAAAGGCGTGGGGTTGGCTGGGCATCTTCCCATGCCCCTGGAACGGACACAAGGGTCCCCTGGTGTGGGGTCTCTTACTGCCGCAGGTGTGTTTGAAGCTTTCACCCGGGGTCCAGGAGACCCTGCCAGGAACTGCAGGGAACACTCCTCTTCCGGTTTGCTTCTGAGGGACAGCATAAAAATAGGATTTATACACTGCAGTAAGGTTTGGAGATCTCCATCATCAGCAGCACCTCAAATCATTAAGCCTGAAATAATTTTAATTGGATCCAGAATCCACGAGAGATTTTTTATGCCGTTGTGGAGCTGGACTAGTTTCTCCAATATCACACCAACCAGCCGAGCACAGTAGAGGAGAGAGTCCCTGCATGGATTTGGAGTGCCTTTGGGTTATAAGTTACTGGGTCTACTTTCAGTACCAGGCTGGGTTTGAAGATTGAGATAAATATTTTGTTTCCTTTGGAGTGGATAAACACCACTTGAAAAGCTCTAAATTGTTGATTAAGTTCTTGAAATGAAGTCTCTAGCTTATTGACACCCTGTTCACACAGGACAAAGATGTGTATCTGTGGGGGAGATGTCCCTGCAGCTCTGCTGAGATGGTTTAGGTATGTGCAGAAAAGATAAAATTTCAATTAATCATTTTGCATGTCCCAATTAAAAATGAGGCATTTGTCTTTGCGAATGAATGGCAGATCAGTAACCCTCACCCACACAGACAGGCTTTTTTGGTTAATGTGTCTTTAGAGTGCGTGGACTTCTTAAAATTAATTAGGCATTAATCAAACAGAGATGATTCAGTGCACTGGCTGCACAGAAAGGTGGGGTAAAAAGTAAACATTAAAAATTCCATTTAAATAGACTAGCCTAGGAACATTTGCAGCCGGCTATGCTGCAGCTCTTGCTCCTGTGTCTCCTGGCTACGGAAAGCCAGGTGCTTGGAAAGCCCCCCCCAGTATTGCAACTGCACTTGGGCTTCAATTCAGGATTTGGTGGCTCCTTGCGTCTGATCATCACAATAAAATTCCAATTTTGTGCTTCCAGTTTAATGGCAGGACTGTAGTTGCAAATGCTGGTGCATGTCCACTGGCTGCCCTCGTGGCATGGGTGTCGAGGACCCGTGTGCATGGGCAGCGGGAGACAGCTGGGTGGCTGCCCAGGGAAGGGATTTATCACTTTTCTGAAGTGCTTGTGACAAACGCTGAGGTTTGAATGGGAGTCGGCTCTTGTTCAGGTGTCTGCATCCCTGCTGATAAGCAGCGAGGGGAATTAAAAGCTGAAATTACATTGAGAGCCCCTATCTTATTTTTCCTGTCACCTTGCGAATCGACAGGGTATAAACCAAGCACAAAGCGTTGGCGCTGATTGAGTAGCGCCGGGCAGCGACGGCTCTACCAGAGTGCGGGGCTTGGTGCAGCGTGGGGTTATTTACTGAAATACAGTTACAAATGCATTGATTTGGGAATGTCAGGATGATACTTCTTGTTGTGCTAAACTGCAGTTCATGGAGCACCTGATGGGAAACCTGTCACGGCGAAAGCTGCTGCTATTGGCGCAGCTCCGACCTGGGCACCTGGGAGGGTGCTGCAGCTCGTTAGCGGGGTTAAAATGGGACAGGGGGATTCTTCTGGTCATGGTCATGATGGGGCTGTAAATGGTTTGCTTCCCAGCACAGGAGCAACCAGGGGATGTTTTAAAATGTACACTGAAAAGTCCCAGAGAGCATCGGAGATTTAACTGTATTTGAGGAGGACTCTGGTATGCAAAAAACACTTGGTATTTGCACAGTGGTCCTCTGTCTTGTGATCAGATGGTATTCATCTAGTGGCAATACAAACACAGGGAAAGGTACGGCCAAAGCCCCAGGAAGGTTAAAACCTTGGATGCTCCGGACTGCGTGCGGGCTGGTGAGCTGCTGCACAGGGTGGGAGTGAAGAGCGACCGCAGGGAGCGGGACGAAGCGGGGGGATTGTGGGCAAAAGGGGCTGAAGGCGAGCTCAGTGAGGGCAGGGAAGGGCAGGCTGGCAGGGAGAGTGGCCTGGGAGCTGGCTGGCAGAGCGGCTAGGGACACGGTCCCGGGCCACGCAGGGTGCCGGCGCTGGCCCCAGCCCTGCCCTTGGCCTTGGTCCCTCTCGGCGGGCGTCTGGCGAGCGGCTTTCGAGGAACGCCGCCTCACCTGCGCTCGCCTGCCCGACCTGCCGGCACTGCTGCCGCCTCCGAGACTACGGCAAGCCCGGACCACGGGCGAGGGCTTGCCCATCGCGGGGCAATAAGGGAACGCGGAGGACGATGGACAAACGCATGGAGGGAAACTGGTGACGTTTGTCACCGCAAGCCCCAGCGCCCATGGACCTCATCCGCCCCTTGCAGGGAATTGGCACCGGTCACCTTGCGCGAGGGCAGCAGTGCCGGCACAGGGCAGTCCTGAGTCGGAGCGCCCTGGGCTCCGGGCAGAAGCCAGAGGGCTCTGGCTGTGGTGCTCTGTCCTCCAGCCCGGGTGGGCGTTGGGTAACCTCTGATCACCTGGCACTAAAACGGAGGACAATTTTGCACGCAGGTTTTACAGCTTAAGTTTTGTTGCTGATGTTCTTTATTTTCTTGCCCTGATGGACACCAGTGATGGTGTTGGATCACTCTCAATTTGAATGCTTAACGAGATGCTTAAATATTTAATTGTGTGTTGCATGCTGTGAGTGTGCATGTCACAGAGACATTGCACTGCTGGTATGATATTACATGAAAGCAGAGTTTATTCTGCTCCAGCAAAAAAGAAGGCAGTGGGGCTGCCTGCAGGCAGGTGTCTGCTGGGGGGGCACACGTCCCAGTGAGCGCACGGGCTCCTGGTGCTCTCCCAGCCATGAGTCCTGGGCAGAGCTCGCCTGCCGGAGCCAGGCTTCTCCTCTGCTGGAACACAGACACGAGGCCATTTCCTGGGGTCAAGTCCCTCTCCTCTTCCGACCCCCCTCTGCGTGGGAGCCCCTCGGGGGTGGCTGTGTCAGGATCATCCTTCCTTCCAGCTGCAGGAACGAGGATTCCTGATGCTTCTGGCTGGCAGCCTCAGTTCAAGCCAATTCCTCCCCAGATAAAAGCTGAGCTGGACCCCTCTCCAGCGCAGGCAGAGCCGCACGGTGCCACTGGCTGCACACTCAGCCCTTTTCTTCCACCCTTCCCATTTCGGAAGCAAACCTGGACTCCCAGTTTCCCATCCCTATGTTATTTCACTGTGCTGCCCTTGGTTGCAAAGCCCCCTTTTATTCTCTTTTCTGACTTCTGCATAAGCACCCCTTTCTGCTGTGCCTTAAATGCAGGTTCATGCCACCCTCCTGGGGGCTCCTGCCCGTGCCCTGGCCCTCGCAGCGGGATGAGGTCCTGGCTCAGAGCAGGGCGAATCAGCCGTGTGCTCTCTGCAGCTGAACTTGAGCAGAGATAAGCTCATTGCTCAGCATCTCTCTGCTCCAGGCCATCTGCAACTGTCTGGACTGTGGTAGTTTTTTTGTCCTCTTTTTGGGTTCAACTGCCAGCCCAGCTGTGGTCACAGCTCCTGCAGCAAAACAAAGCACTAACCACGCTGGAGCTGTAAGAGCAGTTTGAACGAACCCAAGCATCCCCCCGGCTTGGTCCCCCAGGCTTGTTCTCTCATCATTCCTCATTATGCAACCCAGCAACTCTAGTCCTATTTTTGTTCATAATTATTAGTTTGATCCAGTAAGAGTCTCGGTGTGGGTTTCCGAGGTAGGTTTGGTTGGCCCTCACGTGCCCCGGGGAGGATCACAGGAGCACTAGTGCACACGCACGTGCTTGTGCATGTGCAGCTCTGCCCTGTCTCAGCTGTGTCACCCCCGAGCACCTCTCCAGTACTGGGGCCGTGGCGGGCTGCCACCGTTGCGGGGGTCAAGCAGAAGTTTCTTGTGAGGTCCCTCCCTGGTCTGTACCTGTGGGTTTTAGCTAAATAGCGCTGCTGGGAGTGGTGGCTGTTGGGTGCTCCAGGGGAAGAGCAAGGCAGTCCTCAATGTATGAGCTGCCTCTGAAGCTGCCCTGAGGTTAATTAGCTGTTGCAGGCGAGCAGTGTGTTCTTGCATCTGCCACAAGCATGGTGATTTTGAGGTGCTGCTATTGCATAGGTGTCAAAGCCTTTTCTGTTAAAAGAAGCTGCAAACCCGCAGTGTCAGAGAGATGCATTTTGGGGCCACGATGTATGCTGGAGGTGATGGACCTTTGCTCTTTGTTTTCCATTTGCATCACCTGCTGACACCGCCATCTCCCCTGGAACAGGCAGAGCCGGTTAGTTCATTGTGGCAACGACCAGCCTAACTAACCCCTACTGACAGAAGACACTCCTCCTCCCTAGTTATGGAAATATCCGAGTGGAGGGGCAGCGCTGGTTTCCACGCTGGGGCTCCCCAGGTTGGGTGGTGGGAAGATGGAGAGCTACGGCTGCGCTGGCACAGCTGTGCCCTTGGCTCCACCTCGCTGGTTCGCCGGTGCCGTGGCTTTGGGTGTTTGGTTCCCCTCTGCCTTTGCTTGGAGGAGGAGGTGGGTGTTCGAAGCGGTGCCTTCGCCTGGCTCGCGCAGAGAGCCTGTGGGCCGTGGCTGGGCTGTGCGGGGCTCGTGCAGGACTCGCGCAGATCAGTGAGAGCGCAGGCACGGCTTCCCCATGTACGCTGTTGGTTTTCAGGCAGCAGCTGCTGCGGTGTCTGGGCGGGCTGCTCCAAGCGGCTGAGCACACGGTGACACCCAAGGAGCGGCAGGCAGGCAGCAGCCGGGACGAGCAGATGCATCATTTTCACTACCTACCTGTTGTGAAAATACGTCCTTGGCAATTGCAGCGGAGCTGGAGCGGAGCGGCCGTGCTGTGCCGAGGCAGGTCTCACCTGGGCTTTCGTCCTCTCCTGCCCTGTCGTCAGCAGCGCTGGGCTGGGGGTTTCCAGCACTATCGCAACACAGATGTCAGTGCTGAAGACAGCCGGTAAGTGCCTGACACGTCTCCAGACAGTCGGGAACCTTATCTTCTGTACGGGGCTGTTTCTGTGTATTCTGTTCCTGGGGATGAAGGCAGTAAGTTTGTAGAGGGAAGAAATGAAACATTCCCTGGGTTTGCATTCTGGATCGTTTCCCATCGCCCACAGGATGCTGGATGTGAGCAGACTGCCGAATCAGCCTGCCAAGCAGTGGTGCCAACCTCGAGGCCATGTCGTGCTGTTGCAAGCCCAAATCAGACCAGCAAATCTCTTCAGCTACTTTATTTTTCTGGAATTAGAAATCAAAATCTTTTTTAGTAAATACTAACACTTAAAAAAGTAATTCCCAAGGCTGGGATCCTCCATTGCAAGTTCCATTCAGTGCCAATGCTGTCAGCTAGCAGCTCTCGCAAAGTGTTATCTCCAGTATAAATCATTACACAGTCCTAATTCTCATGCTGCAAATGGCTTCATTATGAAAGCATAACATCAAAGTAGACCCAGAAACAACCAAGTTTCTGTTCAGAATCCAAGATGCTTGGGGCAGATCAAGAGTTTGGCCTCTCAAACTGCTCCAGAGAGCAGGTTGGGCTGGATCCGGGAGGATGAAAAGTGGCTCCCTCCCCCTGCAGCCCCACAAAAAGTTGTAGTTTATCCTGAATTTGTAAGGGGAGATAAATGTGCAAAACCTTTCATGACCCAGTAGGCACGCTGAATTAACTTGAAGTGAATGTGAATAACGTGTGAAATAAATGAACAAGGAGTCCCTGTATCTGCTGCCTGGACAGTGGAAAGTAACTGGTCTGGCAGAGAGGGATGCTGGAGCGGGATGCTGGAGCAGGAGGAGTGCTCCCTACGTGTCTGCCCCCTCCCTGTATCCCTCCCTCTAGCTGACCAGAGGATTCTTCCAAGCCCAGAGACTTTTACAGGTTTTGAGATGTCAAACCCTGCAGGGTCCTACTGTACTGGAGTGATGGGGGATGAGGATTTTGCTGGGCTGCCCCAGGTCTCTGCCCGCTTTGGCTCGCGATGTTTCTCTGTGCTTCAGGGCAGTGTGGGGGCTGTGAGACAAAGGACGAAGCCCAGCACTCATCTTGCATCATCCTGCTTTAATGAACTTCTTTGCCAGTCCACAGCATGGACTAATTTGGTTCCTGTATCGAAGAGAATTAAGTTGTGGCTCATGACCCTGATGGTCTGTTTAGCTGACAGGGACGTTGCTGTGTCTCTGCAGAGCTAACCACGTTATCTGTGCAGCGCCCATTTAGCCCTAATGGGAAGTAATGGCAGTGTAGTTTCCCATTAGAGCTAATGGGCATCACCAGAGTGACTTGCCCAGCACGGTGAAGCCGTGCCGTGCTGTGCCGTGCCATGCTGCAGGAGCAGGGGTGGCACGGCAGGGACCTGCCGTGGGCAGGCAGGGGCTGATCCCCCTCTGTGAGGGGGGATGAAGAAGAGACACAGTCTCTCTGCTGCGGGGGAACCGGGATGCAGGTCCTAAAGCTCCTTTTCAGGCTGGAGAGTGGGGCTGAACCAGATACTGCAGAAATGGGTCAGGGCCATCAGATGCACACAGTGAGATCCAGGGTTAAGGCACAATAAATCTAGGATTTTCTAAGCAGCTTTTAATTTGGGGGGATCCATGAAAGAAGAGCAAAGACCACAGATCCTGCCAGGTCTTTAATCTTCACAACAGCCATCAGTGCATCAGCTGCTGGATTAACCTTTGTTTCCTGGTTTTCCCTGAGCAGCCCATTTGCTTCCTGGTGCCGTGGGCTGCGGAGCTCCTGGTCCAACTGGTGAACCAGCCACGACTCCGTGCTCTTCATGATGGCACCACATTTCCATCAGGGTGACCAGGGAGGACTGTGAGTGTTTGCCTTTTGGTAGAGTTACTTGTGCTCAGGTAGAGAAGCATCACAAGCACAAAAATACAACTACCTGCTCTCTTTTCCTCCACATTTCAGAATTTCTAATTAAGCAGGAGCCCAATCCAGGTCAGTCTTTGCTGGTTTTAGCAAAATAGTTTCCCTCTGCCAGATTTGGATGAGGCTGAGATTTTTGGAGTACACGATGGATCCAACATAAATACTAATGGTTTGATGTGTGTTATTAGTAAGTCTCCATCATTTCTTCTCTTCCCCAATGTAACATAGTGAAGAAGAAAGAGGAATTAGTGAGGGGGCCAAGCCTAATTGTAAAATGCTAGAAAAGAGAAGTAAATGGCACAAACAGAGGCAGCTCTTACGTGACCGATGACTCAGGCTCCCGCTAACCTTGGCAGCTGAGCAGGGCAGCCCTGGTGCGAGGGTGAGCGGCCAGCGAACAATGCCCATGATGTGCATGGCACAAAGGGGCTTTTCTTCACCCAAAACATGCGTGGCCGCTTGCTCCAGCTCCTCTTTTCCCCCACAGACAACGGCAGGAAAACTTTTATTTGCACTGGAGTTCCCCTCAGTTGCTCTCATTGTCTCCCAGGTAGGGGCTGCACAGTCTTGGCTCAGCTCAGACCTGGGGTTTTGTAACCTTCTAAAAAAAAACCTCTTGCTGAGGAATAGCTGGTGGCAGCTGGTGACTTTCCACAGGAGTCAGTGAGTTTGTCTCTTGGGCACCCAGCTGGTGCCGTTACACATGGCATGAGCCGGGGCAGAGCAAGTCCTCATCCTGCACAATGCCATGCAGCCCCCAGCACCGCTCCTGGAGACCCCAGGGGCTCAGCCCCCAAACTCGCATTGCAGGTAGCGGCATGGTCAGCTCGTGCCCCTTTCCCTCCTGTGCTAACATAGAAAGAAAACCCACAGGTTTGCCCTGTTATGGGTGCTGTGGCAGCACCTCCTGTGCCTGGAGCTGGGAGTGGGGCTCCAGCCTGTCCCCAAAAACCCCGCGGGGGGGTCCTCGACCCACCCTGCTCCACAGCCCACAGGTCTGTCCGATCTCAACCACATAAACAATACAGCAAGAGTGTCATTTTAGGTCCATATACCATGCAAACTGTATGAACGTGTTGCAGGACGGTGGCAGGTACGTGCCAAAGCAGCTGGGAGGTGGAGGCGCAGCGTCGGCAGGCAGGAGCCGGCCACCCCAAAGGGCTGTCGCGGGAGAGCTGGTGGAGAATCTTCCCGATGGGGCAAAGGGCTCAGCTTCCCATTTTACTGTCTTTGGCTTTGGATGGTAATAGCAGGAACAACATCAGTGCTATGATGACGATAATGATAGTAATGAATGAAAACACTTTTTCATCTTTAAACCTATTGCTTTTATCTCGCTGAGTGCTCTGCAGACATGGGCTGGTTAATCCTCCTGCCCCTGCCGAGCTTACCGGAGAAGCGTGGGTAGCTGGGCCGTGGTGTTTGATGCCCTACAGGCTGCTGCTTTTCATGTTTGGTCATTCTACTCAGGAGCTCAGTCAGTGCAGTCAATTTGACAGTCTCCATCTTTATAGTTTATTTCATGTTTTTGAAAGATTTATTTTAATAAATTGCCAGATGAAATACTGCTTTCAACTTGTTGACCTGCTGCGGTGTTGTAGCCTTCCAGCGGTGCTATCAGGGAAAATTCAAGCCTTAGAAGTTTGCCTGGTATAAATGAGTTGCCTTGTAGCTGCTTTGATGCAAAACTGCATTAAGCAGAAAGGGGGGGTTAGTGACTGCATTTGTTGGTTTAAAATGAAAAGAAAACTTTTCCATACATTTGAATGGCTGAGTTGTTTTCCACGGTCGGCTTGGGCTAGTCATGGAGCGGAAAGCTGGCAATGCTGCGGAGGGATAACAGTTCATGGCAAATGCTGAATGCAAAACCAAACCTGGTCCCCAGTTCCTGTAGCTGGCGAAAGTCATATAGAAACGTGGTGACTGCTGGGATGGAGACTTGCTTGGAATATGAGTATGTACGTGAGATGAAATACATCTTAAAGACATTATTAGGTGCTGTTTCTCTGGAGCCTTCCAAAGAGCAATGGTTTCAGACTCTACACCAGCCACCTCCTGCCAGAGCAGGGCGAGGTGAGCAAATTTAAGCTGAGCCTGCCCTCTGAGCTGCACTTTGGTAAGCCTGCAGATCTTTCTGGCCTCGAGAGCTGCTGGCAGCCACTCTCAGTGGTGGCACATGGTTTCGGGGCTCTGCCAAGCTCTGCTCCGAGCTGGCCACTGGCTGGGGAGCACCAGGCATGGGCCAGCACGGGGCACTCGTGGGATGCTCGAGTTGTCCGAGGCTGCAGGACAAATTGTTGGCACTTGCCTATGGCTCTGTTGTGGCACAGTGAGGATTTCCATGCTGACTAGTCCTGGGCTGTTGGCATGGGGTCAGACAGGGCAGCTCTGCCCCAGGCAGGGGTGGTAAATCCCGGGTCTTTGGGAGCAGCCAGGCTGCACGGAGGTAAAGCCGCTGCAAAGGTGGGCTTGGCAGCGCCTGCTGCCAGCAGGTTTGCTGAGCTGATCCACCTTCCTTGGTGCTGCAGCGACTGCTGGGATTTAAACTAACATGGGGTGAAAGCATCTCCAGCTCAGTGCAGGGGCTCAGCAGCTACTGAGCTGGAGGTGCTTTCGCCCCATTTCACCCTCCCTCTCACCCAAGCACCCAGGCTGGGAAGGTGCTGGGGGCGGTGGGTCTGTGAGGAAAACTGATAACCCCATCCAGCAAACCAGCTTCCCTTCTCCAGCCACATACAGGCAACGTTCAGCACTTCAAGGTGACTTTTATACTCCTACTCAAAGACTAAAAAGCCAACGGTCTGATAATGTTCATCCAACAAAATTACTCCTAGAAACAGTGCATTAACTAAAATAAATCACATTCAATGGTAGCACAAGTGTTTCTTTTATGCAGCGATGTTCAGTTCTCCTAAGTGCTGGTGAATATGTGCCTTCGCCCTGCGTAGGACTGTGTCTGGGCTCTCAGGAGATGGTCACATTGAAGGTCCTTGATTTCAAGGCAGGTTTCAGTGAGGGTGTATAACTGCTGCAATGCAAAAGGGTTAGGGAATTGCATTCATTGGAGGCAAACCTTACTGGATCCAGCCATGATTTCCTTCTATACAGGAAATGATTTAACAGCACAGAAAAGTTATTGCCGTATTTGTAAGTAGGAAGGTAATTCCAGGCTTTACTCATGTGGTTATGGCATTATCCTTGAGCCATGCTAGGTAGCCGTGTGCACAGCCAAACCCTATTGTTCATCATCATCGTCATCCACCTGAGCTGATCCTTGCCCAAACTGCTGGAGTGTGCAGCTCCCAGGCACCAGGCGGTGCCACCCCTGGGCTGCTCCAGCACAGTTCAACTGGCAAATACCAGAGGAGGCTCTGGGAACCAGACGAAGGTTTGCTGGGAAGCGCAACTGCCGCAGCGTGCACCAACTTCTTGATGTGCCATGGCCAAGCAAGAGTGCATGGCAGGGCGCAGGTGAACGCGGGGAAAACATCATGCTTCTGACCTGCAGCAGGGTGAGGAGCCTTGCTGTTGCTCGCCCTCCTGTGCTGCCAGCGGCTCCCATGAAAGGGAAAGCTCCGGGTGTGTTCAGAACAAACTGGCATAAAATGGGGCATAATATGTTGTTTGTAACTGTCCTGGTATTAATAGTTAATCAGTCTGCTCTGTATTTCAAAGCATGTGGGCATGGGAGGGAATTGCCAGCGAAGCAAACCACTTAACTTGGAGTTGCGTTTCTGGCGTTCAGCCTCTGAGGAAACGCTCTCCAGGAAAACCTGGAGAGCTCATTACAGAGACAATAAAGGCCCATGGTAAATAGGATGCAACTGTTATTAACACGCGGTCCCTAGAAACTGGTCTAAAAAACGCTTGGACAATAAAACCATGTCCTTGATTTGTGTGGTAGCGTGTTCCCTCCCGTTGCCATGGCTACGGCATCCTCCAGCGATGCTCCCAGCTGCTGCCTTGGAGCCTGCTCACATTAGCGCTTTCTCAGATCTGTACCTTCTTGGGCTGGGGTATTTGCATTTTAAACCACCAGGAATGCCTTCACAGGAACTGCCGAATTCGCATCCACTTTACAAAGTATTCCCATTTATTCCTGCCTCCTTTCCCAAATGCTGTGGTTAATGTCAGCAGAATACCCTTCCTCAAAGCAAAACTCTCGTGCTGGTGTTGCGTGGCACCACCCCCGCTGGGTGAGGAGAGCTGTCTCCAAAGGGAAAATTTGCAGTGAATTGGATCGTTTGCCTTTGTTTAAAAATCTGTGTGCACGGAAGTCAGTGGTGGAGAGTGGGTTGGATACCAGAAGGCCCCTGCAGCAGAAGTGAGGGTGGCTCCGGCACTGGTCGCAGGGTCCGGGCGGGTGCCCCCATCCCACCAGCCTCCTCCCTCAGCTCCCCTGCAAGGCTCCCGCACCGTCGTCCCCACGTTCAGTCCCAGTCCTGCCGTGTCGTTCCTCCACACCCATCCTGTATTTCCTTTACACAGAAGCCACGCGTGTCCCATGCCAGCAGTGGTCACACTGGAAGTTCATTCAGAGGCGCGGTGCAAATCAGAATGTTTAGAAGGACCTGCGGGGAGGGGGAGGTATCCAGCACATGTATGTAGGCTGTGTCAGTCAAGCATCCCCAAGGCACGCGTCCCTGCCACCTCGCCTGCCGGCGGCTGGGCACCCAGATCCGTGCTGCCTCTGCTGGGGCTGTGGGCGCAAGCGGCAGCGTGGAGGCAGCGGGCAGCCGGGGACGTTGCTGGAGCCTGCATTCGGAGCAGCACTTGTCTTGATTTGGGGGCACTATGAGCTGCGGGATCCACCACCTCCCGGGGCAGTTTATTCCTCTATTTAATATCCCTTATTTTTAAAAACTGTGTCCTGTTTCTAATTCAAATTCAGCCGCTTCCAGCTCCCAGAGGCTGGTTCTTGTGCTGCTTTTCTTTACTTGATTGAAGAGCCCTTTAGAAGCTGATATTTTCTCTCTGTGAAGGCACTTACTGATGATAATCACGTCACCTCTCACTCTTCTTTTTGATATATAAGAGAGGCTAAGCTCTTCAGCAGCCCCGCTGCAAAGCAGTTTCTCTGGCTTCTGAACAACTTCTGTCTCTTTTTGCAACCTCACCAGTATTTTCACCTCCCCCTTTGCGATGCAGGTACTGAGGTTGGGCTGAGCCTTCCAGCATCCTGCCCAGTAAGGCTGTGCAGAGGCAAAAGCCTCTCCCCAGAGCTGACTTGGAGCCCCCCGTTTGCACCTCCAGCTACCACGCTGCTGTTTGGTGCCCGTGCTGGGACCATCCCCAGCTCCTGCTCTGCTCCCAGCTCTGCAAACACAGCCAGGTAGCACCGGGGTCGCCGACTTGTTGCATCCTTTATGTAATTATCTTTTCTTTTATAGAAACTGCTTATGTAGGCAGGTGGCACAGCAGGTCCTGTCTGCTTCTGCATCCATCCCCAGCAGCCTCTGCCAGCCCCTGCTAGGCACAGGGGAGGGACTGGGGGACCTCTGGTCCGAGCTGCTGGGACCGTGCTGGTGACATTGCCGTGTGGCACGTGTGGGCCCTTCTAGTCCTTCTCCTCGAGAGCAACCTTGCAAAAAGCAACGCTTACCTTTCACAAGCAGCCTTTAATGACGCTGACTTCCTCGCAGGCAGGCATGTGCTCAGGACTGCAGAGAAGTGAAGTTACAGTGTTTGACAAACGGCATGTGTTCACCCTGTCGTGTGTGCGTGTCCTAATTTTGCAAAGCCACTTGCTGAGACGGACCCCTGTGGGAACCTGGTACCCAAAGCCGATGCCGGCACAGAGGTGGCATCGGAATGACCACCTGCAGATCCTGTCCAAATTCAGCAGTGCACTGGCCTTGCCCCTGCTGGGGGCTGTGGCACGCAGCAGGAAGCCTCTGCGCAGGAGAAAACACAGCATATGATGCTGCTGAAGGGAAGTGTGACCCTCCTCTGGTCCTGGCACTGCCCTCGCTCCGATCTTCCCTTCCCAGCTCCTCTGCAGCCTTTCACTCCCCGGCTCCCCTTCCCCTGCCTGCAGCATCCCCCGGAGGGACCAGCCCCTTCCACCCCCTGCCCGCTCCTGTCCAGCATCACCCTCCCTTTCCTTCTTGGTTCCAGCCGGACCAGGCTGCCTCCGTCTGCCTGGTGCTGCCAGTGCCAAACCTGCAGTCACTGGTGGGGATGAGGTCCATGATCTTTTGCACTTCATATTTTTCTTTTTTGGCCACCTCTTTTTTCTTATTTTTCACGTGAAGGGTGAGGTGCTCCTGTGCTGGGCTGTGCCCGGGGGTCCCGTCTGCTTTCCCTGGGTAAAGCCATGCATGGCCATACCCTGCCAGGGAGAGTGCACATACCATCCTCAGAGGGTCTTCTTGGGGGTCAGAGGCAGACAATGTTGCCCCAATAATGGGTAAATAATAATAATCTACTGCATTTTGGTTAAAAAAAGTCTCTCTCAGAAGGAAGATTGTAGTCAGAAGGATATATTTCTTTACATCCTACGCACAGGGGGTTGGTTGATAGGGTTTCTTCTGGGTGTGTGTTTTTCCAATTACCTATTTTGACAGCACCTTCCTATGGATCTGCTGCCATTTTGCATTAATGCTCATTTGTACAAATTCCTGACTATCTGAATCCTGCTGTTTGGTGCCAACATTCCCTGCAGCCTAGGAGAACCTGCCTTGAGCCTTGAAAGCAACCTGCTTCATTTGCCTGAGTGGAAGAGCTCAGCATAAAACAAAATCTTGTGGCAATATTTCTTCTGTACTGGAGAGCAGACAGAAGCTCATATAACTGGTTCCTTCAGCAAAGTATGCCTATAATTTACTTTCAAACCATAAAGAAAAAAATATAGATGGGATAAATTGAATAGATGAAAAGTCAAAACAGCAAAGGTTAGAAGCATCGTTATTACTGTGGGTGTTTTCATGGCAGAGGGGACCGGAGCGGGATGGCTCCTGGCAAGGCAGGCAGGGATGCTCGAGTGGCTCATGTCTGTGATCCGGGAGCCGATGACACACCGCCCTGCAGAAGCGCTGCTGGTGAGCACACCGTACAGCGTGGGGCTGGGCTTTACCTGCCCAGGAGCGCTGGCGTGCTAGCAGGGAGCTGGGGTCTGGTGTCAGTTATAGGTCAGTTAAGACCGAACGTCTCAGTGGCCCCAGAGGTCACCGTCCCTGGGGATTGTACAAAGCACAGCCCCAGTGCCAGGAAAATCACGTGGAAAGGACCACAGAATCTCGGCAAACCTCTCCAGGGCTGTTTGCACAAATCACATTATTTTTCAGAATCCGGAGTGTGCCTGGCACATGTTTTAGACCATCAAACCTTGAACAAGCACATTGGAAACCCAGTCTTTTCTGGTGGTTAAAGATGCGCCTGCCTGCGCAGCGGTTTAGGTGCCAGCGGGCAGGAGCTCTGGGCAGCCCGTCCTGCTGCAGAGGGCACGGTCCTGCCTTCACCAGGGAGCGAGCTTTGGGGCAGAGATGCTGCCCTTCATTGCATCCAGACCTGGCTGCAGGGGAGGAGATGCCCTGGATGCTGGGGTACTCCTCCAGTCGGGAATCTGATTTCAGAGCCGAGAGCAGCAGTTTGGCAGTAGCTGCTTAATCCAGCCATGGGCGCGGTGGTTGGATCCCCGTGCGCCTGTGCAGGATTTCTCAGCTCCTTTCTCATCTGATGTTTTTTTGCTCAGGAAAGCAGTGAAGGTGAAAATTTAAATGAAAACACAAAAGAGAGGCTTTAGAGCAAACAAATTGGAAAACAAACTCAGTGGAACAAGGAGAAAGGGCCCATGACAAACAAGAAATTGCATGGTTAGAAATAGAGCTCAGCCAAAAATTAGCTAGTTGCATTTTTTTTCCCCCAGGACAATTAGTTCCTATATTTTGGGGTGCTTTCTGGGTTACTCTGCCCGTGTTGCTCCCTCTGATTCTGGTTTTGAGGTTTTGATTTTAAGGAGGGGCTGTCTTGGCAGGTCTGGGCTGGTCCCACGCCAGCCGAGGAGGAGGATGGAGGGAGCAAAGTGGGTGCAGACCCGGCACGAAGCTCTCAAGGCATAGCCCCAGCCAGTGTCTGCCTCACCCAGAGGGTTTTGCAGTGGTCCCTAGACCCCAGGGCATCTGCCAGAAAAGAGAGGGTCACAGAGATTTTTGGAAAAACAACTGCCCACCAAGTCCCCTCAACCCATCAGCTCCGGGGGAGTATTTGCAGCTGCATGGGCTTGTTTATGATATTACCTTCTGGTTGGGCAGCAGAAGCAGATTGCTGCTTCCCCTTGGCAGGCGTACGGGCTTGTTCGTGGACGCCTGTGTGACATAAAACAATGTGACACTTTTGCGCATGATGTCACACTCATATAAAAATACTCATGGCTGTCCACCGAGATCTTTGTACAGCCGCAGCTGGCAACAGCCGAATCTGGGGCATCTGCGGACGTGGTGCCCACGGCAGTGAATTTCCATATTGTCATGTGCAGTTAATAAATTTATTCATCCCGAGCCCATGTCCCCCAGGAGCACGAGGTAGACAAAAGAGGTTCTAACGCTGCAAGATCTGATTTTTGTCAGCCATTAGCAGGGAGGTAGTGGACAGTTGCAGCCATGGCTTGGTTGCAATGGGCAGGACGTCTGATGGTTTGGGGAACAAAATGATTGTCACTTGTGTGCTGGGGTCAGGGTACCAATGATAGTTATGCACTAGTAGAAGACTCTCAAGGTGGTTGAGCTGCAAATGCCTTTTTTGTCCCTTTTCTTCTCTCCCTATCATTTGCATTTGCAAACAAGCCCTTCAGGGCTGCCCCATTGAGCAGAGCCCTGAGTGTCCTGGGGAGACATGGCCCCAGGAGGGAGGGAAGGAATGCAATGCTATTTGCAGCATCGTCTGGACAGTACGTGTGCCCCTTCACTGCGGGGAAGCAGAGCTGTGATGTGGCCGTGTGTTGCAGGACAGCTGTGGTCTCTCTTAGCAGAGATGTCTCTTCCAAATCCTGCTTTTCCTCTAAAAACCTGTCCAAGAGCTTCCCCTTGGCACCCTGGCCTGCCTGCCCCTCCTGCTGCACACCCTGGGTGGGACTGTGCTGCCTGTGCCTGCCTGGGAGGGAGGGTGTATATACACACACACATATGTAAATAAATAAATACTATATACAGTCTTTACAAATCCTTCGCAAGGTCACCTTATGTGACAAAGGACAACAGCACTTCAACATAAGGCACTGAAATGATCTTGAAGGCTCATCCAGACGCCAGGCTGTTACGAGGGTCACTCTTGTAAACGTTGCAGTGTGGGGACAATTTGTGCCAAGGCCTGTTGCTAATTCATGAGACAAGGACTAGGCTGCCCTACTGTAAGTGAGGAGGAGGAGGAGGAGGCAGCAGCGCGGTGAGAAGGGGCTTGGGAGGGACGTGGGGCTGGCAGCCGGGCTGGGGCAGGGCGGTGGATGGTGGAGCGAGGCTCAGCGGTGCCAGGGCACAGAGGAAGGGGACGGGGCGATTTAGAGTTCATGCTTGACAGAAAGGATGGAGAGACAGGGATTAATTGCGCAAGGGGAGCAGGGCTGGCAGAAAGAGCAGATGGCAATATTTAGAGTTACAGGGAAATATTTTAAATAAGTTTGCTGCTGAAGGATAGGCTTTTCTGACTTACAGGGACAATACTTGGGGAATGAAGCTACTGCTGCTGTTTCCAGATGACTTGACTGGTAATAAAGGAAGTTTTAGGGTGATACCTAAAGGTGGTGTTTGGAAACATTGCTCTGCCCTCCCTTCCCTGTCTCCCCCCCGAGGAGGCAAAGGAGCAGCAGTTGTGGGTTCAGGGCACTGCAGCATCCACACGGGGCAGGATACTGAAACACGGTTTTGTTCAGCTGGGATGCTGCTAATAATATGGGCCCATTCCCAAATGCCTTAATTTCTCTTTATTCTCATCTTATTCATCTTCTGTACCACCCCCCCAAAGCCAAACCAAAAGAAACTGTAGCATGCCAGTGGTAGTTAGATGTTTGAAGATACTCTCATTTAGAGCTGCTCTGTGCATTGAAGGTCGGGCTGAGGATGGCAGCCAGCCATCCCCCCAAGGGAGCCTCTGAGTCACCGTGTTTGCACAGCATGAAAAATAAACCCTTGGAAAACAAACTGCCTCCTTTAAACACTGCACTGCTTGGAGACCGATGGTGGAGCAGCATCCAGCCCATGCCCTGCAGCTCCTCTGGGACGGAGCAAGGGGAGCAGCATGGAGAGCTGCCACTGCTCCGTTTGAGTTCACCCTTTGATGGCAGAGGAACCTCACAGCAGAGTCCTGGCTTCCCCCATCACCTCAGCTCCCTGGTCTCCTTCCCATCCATCTCGTTAACTCATCCCTCTGTCACCTCCTGCTCACCTCTGCCTGTCTCTGATGGTCTCTGTGGACATCTGCCCATTGACCCAAGCTCCACCGTCATGAGCGAGCCCACTGTCCTGATGGCCAGGACGCAGAGCAATAGCCCTGCATCATCTCCTTTGGCTCTTGTCCCCATGCCCAAACGCTGGCCAAGGGTCTGGGTTGGTTGATCCCTGGATTTATTTAATTGTGGGAGCAGCAGAAAAAGCAGTGGCTTCCACCGCTGCAGGAAAGAGAAGCTATGATAAATAGACCTGCACGTTGCTGGGTTTGACGCATTGCCTGGGACTCACCGCAAAATCTGAACAGCAAATTCTCTAGGATTTCAGTTTTCAAGCAGGTTTAGCTTTTCTTCCTGCTCAGCTGCTGCCAGAGATAATGGAAAATCCCTGTTTTCCCATGGTCAGCAGGCTGGAGGAGCTGGAGAGGATGTGGTGGCAAGCCATCGCTGGCTGGTGTGCGCTTGGGAAGCCTCCAGAGCAAACCCCCCTGGTCCGTCTGAGCATTTGCCTTGGCTTTCGCTGAGGCAGAGGAGGCTGTCCAGGATCAGAGCATTTCCATGAGGGTCCAGCCTTCACCTGGCTGGGGGCAGCAGGAGATCAAGCCCTCTTCCACATCACCTCCTAGACATGTTGGTCCCCAGCACTTTGCTGTGGTCTGTTACAGACCAAATCACTCTGTCCTTCACCTTTAGTGCCTGCAGGACCCCTGTTCTCGGGGCTACAGAGAATGAGGCCCCCAAGGGTGGATGGCAGCCAGCTCAGCTTGAGGTTTGAGGATGCTCAGGACTGGCCTGGCTCAGACACCTGAGAGCTTCCGTGAACAGGATCACAGCAGAGGACCTGGATACAGCACAAATGTCCTGTGAAGGCTGACTGTGATGCTGATAACCCCGTTAGTCACTTGCATAATTACTGCTTGGAATCACTCTGAAATCTGAAATTGCTCATTCTTTTCAAATTACAAGGTAGCTGCAAGAAAATCACATTTTTAACAGCAAAAAAGTGCAGGTATTTCGCCTTGTAGAAAGCAAGTTTCATGTATCCTCCCCACACATCATTTTCAGGAGACTTTCTGGTTTGGAATTTGGAATTTTTGAATACCCCACAAATGTCTTGACAGGGTCATCCTCCATGCTGGGGCTTAGCTAAGATGTTATTTTTCTCTCCTGCTTCAATGTCTGCATGGAGGCATTAAGGGCATCAGCTGAGGAAGTGTGCTACATCATCTGTTTCTGAGGTTGTGGCAGAAAGTGCACTTTTTTGGTGCTGGATGTTTGGGGTTTAAATCTTACCCTTCACAAATGGCTTCACTGCAGGGTGTCTGAGGAGGAGGCAGGCTTCGCTTGCTCCATATGGGTATGAAATGCTGAGTTTAAAACTTTAAAAGCTGCTTGTTACTTGGCAAATCGGAATATCTTTGTTAAAGTCAGAGGGGTGAAGGGAGGCAGAACTGATGTGCCCCCATGTCCATCACCACCAGCTTTTTTCTGGGCAGACCTGAGTCGAGCTGGATCGCGCTGGTGCCGAGCTCCGTCCCATGGCTGGGGCACATCCCAGCAAGGGAAATGGGATTTTCTGTCCCACGGAGCCATGGCTTGGAGCCCCTTGGGATTTTCTGCTGATGTAATGGCTAATATCTGGATTATAGTAGCAAGAGTAAAAGCCTTGGAGTCAATCTCTCCAGATGGGTTTCCTGCTCTCCCAGCCCGTCCTGCTACCCCGAACTGCCTTCTGCCAAATTTTCTGTGCATTTTGAGCATTTTAAGATGGGTGTGGTAAAAATTGTCATTAGAAGGTGCTGCAAGGGTTGATTTAATTACTGCAGGCACAACTGGAGTCTGAAGGCGCACCACTTCCTATCACAAATGTCTCTGTTTCAGTATTGTAAAATCTGAATAATTCTCTTTGACAGCTTTTTTCTTTTTATAGCAGTAATTAGTCAAAAAGTATTGCCATGATGAGTGTTAGGCAAAGCTGCCCTGGGATTCCTGTTTGATAGCTGCAAGTCATACTGCACAGCTCAGGAAGGACACCTCTCTGCAGGTTTTAAAGGTGGCAATGACGACAGCAGGTAATGAGGTTGTAGGACTCAAATGCTAAATCATTTCCTCCAGAGTGGAAAAATGTGGCCTTTTTTTCTACCTAAAGGTTGCACTTGCATTTTAAGGCAGGTAATGGGATGCTGGGACACCTGTTGGAGCCAGGCTGTTCAGTCAGGCCCAGGAGTGATTACTACACAAAATAGAAAAAAAAAAAAAATTAAAAAAAAAAATTTAAAAAATGAAGACCAGAAACTGTAATTTTAAAAGTTCGGTCTAAGTGGAGGGAGGTAGAGGGTTCTGGGCAAGAAACCAGATATTAAATGTGTTTTTAATCCCAGTTAGTCCCCCCCAAATGCTACAAGGTCTAGTCACTGAGGGCTAAAATTAGTGTAACGTTGGCAGCATTGTGCGTTACTTTAACAGAAAGTGTACTTAAGTGTGGAAAGAATTTACCAAGGGAAATGATGGAGATTTTGTCTTTCTTTGTCTAATTCAAGTTATCTAAAAGCCATGGGCCTAGTTTTGTTGTACACTGTTGTTAATGCATGCCTGTCATTTCGTGGGAGGTTTTTTGGCTTATTTTATTCAAAAGATAAAATTAGAAGGTTGGAGTTATCTGGTGACTTCAAAATAGGTGAGTCTGAGTGGAATTTGAGTCATCTGTGATTTTTTTTCAGAAAGCCAAAATAGAATTAACACAGCTTACTGCAGTCAGTTTAATGCTTTTTATATGGCCCGGAGCGGAACTGTAACTATTTCTGTATTTCGGGAGTTTGGTGCCGATGATTCGCAGCAGCAGGGTGTTGGTTTAACCCGCAAGTGCCTGGGCGCTGGCAGGCACTGGGGAGCCAGGCTGGCAGGTCTGCACTGCCGGCGGCCTGCTGCTCCTCTTCGTCACCAGTGGCAGAATTCAGCAGAAAAGAGGCATTTGTCTTCCTTTCCCTACAACTGCAGAGGGACGGATGGTGTCGCCCACCATGTCAGAGAAAACACCTTCAGGGAGATGGATCTTTTCTCGTCATTAAAAACACACATGCAAATCTGAGAGGGGTTAGTGCTGCTTGCAGGGGGGCTGTGCGATGCCGCCCCATCCCCTGCAGGTACCTCCTGCGCTCCCCTTCCTGCTGCCGGGGCTCTGCCTCCCGCTGAGGAGGGTGCACCACTTTACAGGTGCAACCATTAGCCCCTGCAGATGATAGTATTTCCATATGAAAACCCCATTTTGCGCTTCATTTTAATCTACAGAAAGGGGGCAAGTCCTGCCTTAGCATTACTTCATATTCCCGTACAAGTGAAGATGAGGAGCAAAGTATGTACGTGACTGTTCCTGCAAACATGCTTTTGCAATGTGACCCTCTGGTGCTCAGACTGGATCCTCTGCCAGGACAAACCTGCATTGCCCTCTTGCATTGAACCGGGCTACAACTGCTAAGACCCATCAAGGCCTATTTTTTCATCTACACATACATGAGATGCAACTGGATACAGCTTCTATATTATGCAGAAATATTAAGTATCAGTAATGATGGATATCACCAGTAACTGTAAGATAAGTTCATCATAGACAATAGTTTGCAGCATTCCCGTTTGACTTCTGCGGTAGGCAGAAAAGGTGATTAATAATAATCTGTGCTGCTGATGGACAGCAAAGATTTGCTAAGGATGGAGTAAAACTGTCTTAACGTTCTGCTTAAAACGCAGTTATTGCTAGTGGCCATATGTTGTTCTGTGTATAAATAATCAGCAGATATTGTCGCCTCAGCTGCTGGAGTGCAGCAATTTGGCACCTCTGGCATTGTAGCTCGGTCTTGGCAAAGGCATGGGCACTGGAGATCTGTTAAGCACAGACGCTGACAGCAGACAGCCCTTCGCAGCCCGCTCCTCATCTCTGGGGCCGTCGTGGCCCCTCACAGCCCTGGGAAGCGGATCAGCCGTGGGTGTCCCCACCTCGGCACTCACAGCCTGGCTGTCCCCTGTGCCTTTGTCCTCCTTTATAGCCAGCTGGAGCCTGTGGGCTCCGAGATTCATTTCATGCCTAGTTTAAGCTGGGTGATAAGTATGGTGAAGCGCTTTTGCCAGTTTAATCGTAAAGATGCTTTGGAAGATTTTGGAGTGGCGTGCACCACCTCCGAGGCCATAACCTGCACTGGGTTTCTGAATGGGAAACACCACTTGCTCTCTGTGTCCCGTGAGGTTATCTTCATTTCCGCTGATGTTATTGAAGTGTGAGGTTTTATTCAGTTGGCTGTCAGACAAGGAAAATACCACATTAATCTTTGGGACAAATGTTGACAGTGAAGTTCACACCTGAAAAGACATCACATGAAGTCCAATTTGGCAGTTGCAGTGGACAAGAATGGGGACTTTGATGCCACCATGAGGACACAGGAGATGGAGATACACAACTGAGAAATCAGCTGCTTTGCTTTCCTAGCATTAATGGTGCTGAAAAATTCTGGTTTGCCCCCCAAAAAATTGCCATTTGTACGCACAAGCTTTTCCTTGTTGCAATATATCCAGATGAATTGCAAATTGGCATTGCAGCTCAGTGACTGATCCAGGACTTCTGTGGAAACAAAAGATGAACCTTTGCTGAACGTTTACAGTTTCAGGCAGCTCTTGCAGCAATTCAGAACTGGAGGTGAAATGCAAAAGTAAGGGAATAAAATCTGGACATGAGAGCTGCCATCTGCTGGGAGGTCCCTTTGATGGTGGTAAATAATCCTGTGTTACCTAGGAATATGGGAAAATATCTTGGGGAGATCTATGTGGTGAGATGGTTCTTCCTCTTATGTGTATTATGCAAAACTGATGGTGTGCCTGAAATCAAGGAGGAAGATTTTAGCCTGACCCCACGGGAGCTGCCTCCCTACCCACAGCAGACACTCAGCCCCGTTCCTCCCCCGGGGCTCCCGGCAAGAGCTGGGTGGGGGCTCCTCCCTGGTGTTAATGAGTCCCAAGTGCACCCACCTGGGCAGCCTCTGCTCCACCCCACTGAGGTGGGACCAGACTTTATTTATGGGGAGCAGCCACCAGGTAAGGAGCTCTTTGGGGCTGTTTTAGCAGGTAGTTGTGTGCTGCTCTGGGATGCTTGTATGGTGAGTACAAAGCCACACATGGAGTGCTTTGGTCATGCTGAGCTCTGTGGGGTGGGAGGCCCTTTGGGTCTCCAGGAGATCGAAGGATTATTTTTTTTTTGACTCCTACAGCACTTACCTGTGGGATGGGATGGAGGCTGTGTGCTGGGACCTGCTGTGGGAGATGCCCTCGGCTCCCCGCTCAGCCTGAGGCTGGTGCTGAGTCAAAGGTTTTGCAAAAGAGCTGAGTTTTCAGAGGCTTAAGTGGCAGGGAAAAGAGACAGCACTGGTTATTGCAGAGGCAGGGTGTTTGTTCAGAGTCCTTGTCTTGTCTGGGAGTTCAAGTGCTTGTCCTCAATATTATGGGTAAGTCCTAAGAAGCCACTGGGGGTGCAGGTGCCAGGTTATGTATTTCTGAAAGATGGCACAAAATCAACGCTTTCTCCTGAGAAACCTGGAGCAGATAGTGGGAGGAGCGGTGCTGGATGTAAGCTATGACCCACAGACTGGGGAAAAGGCACCAAACCAAAACCCCAGGCTGGTACGTTTACCAGACCTTATAGGGCAAAAAATACAAAGCCAGAAAAAGGCAGCTGCTGCAAATCACATTGTTTCCATCTTGTACCTTGGAGGAGTATTTCTCCTCATTCCAGTTAAAAAACAAGCAACAGCCCTGGGTGGGAAAAAGGTGATGTCTGGTCCTGACTGAGACCCGGGCTGGCTGCAGGGGATCGGGCTGATGTTGCATCCGGAGGGCTCTTGGTGCAAATGGCTCCCATCCCCCTTGGCTCCTGCGGTCCTCCAGCATCACTGGCCACAGTGGTTGTTGCTACTGATGCCCTTCTGGTTTTTTCAGTAATGAAGATAAAGTGGGTGAGTTACTAGTAGCTACTCTAAAATCTTGTAGCAAGTGGTTTTCTCTCTGCAGGACAGTGTCTGATGCTGACTCACAAGTGTCTGGGTTTTGGCAAGACTATAAATAGTTCTTGCACCCGATGGCCCGCAGTGTTGCTTCTCTGTGGGCTCTGAGCAGGGCTCCCCCTCCAGCCACACATTTGGGTTTCCTCTCCACTCCTGTCCACCTCTGATCTCCCCTTGGTGAGGAAGAGGGATGACTTTTCCAACCCAAGTGATTCTATGACTTAAGCCCCACGAGAGGCTGTGGGAGAAGCTGAGCGGGCGCAGGCAGGTGCCTCCTGCGAGTGCTGGGTTCCGTGGAGCTGGGGAAGGGTCTGCCAGCCCCTGGGCTGGGTGGGCTCCCTGCCTGCACAGGCAGTGTGAGGCTGTGGCTTGCAGGGGATCTGCAGAGTGACCGGCATGGGTTGGACTGGCGATCCTGGTGGGCATGGTGCCCAGCCACAGCAGCAGGCCTTTGGTCTCTGGTTTCTTTGGCTGTGCTTTTTCCTCTATTGGTGTTGAAATTTCTGTTCTAAGTCTCACCAGAAGAATAATTTGTAATAATCTCCCCAAACTGTGGTCCAGAAGCTGTAGTAAACCCTTTTTAGTCGAAATGCTGTGATACATTTCAGTTTTGTTGTTGAATGTTATCTTAGATGTAAATATCCTGGAAGTCCAAAGCTGTTGGCAATTTCTTGGAGAGCACCAGAACATTTAAATCCTAGTGTTGATAGGGATGAACTTGAGAAATTCAGTCCATAAAAGCAGACTCTTACTGCTTTTCCTCCCCTCTATGCAGTGGGCTCAGCCCGTGAGGAGTGGATCCCACAGCAGGAGCAGGGACATGTCCCCTCAGAGCATCCCTCCTTCCTGTCACCCCACCAGTCCGCACAGCCTCTGCTCCATCAAATGCCGCCCGTGTCACCACCCTCGCTGTCACTATTCATCTTGCCCTTAATTTAATTGTTGTTTTCACAGATGGGGAGCTGGGGTGTCTCGCCTCCCTGGTGATGTGTTGTAGAGACACCTTGCCTGGAATTCCCATGATCTGGAAAATATCTCTCTCCTGAATGCAGTTGTGATTTTAAATTTGGATCCCATTGTGCTTTCCTCACTTCCAGTGAGACCTTTTGCTGAAGCTGTCGGAGGAGGATGGAAGGGGTGTTGGGTGGTTGGTGGCTGTGGTGTGACAGGAGATGAGGCAGAAATGGCCATTTTTCAGAGGGAGGGGCTGCAGTGGGATGTGGTGAGGGTCTGTGCTGGAAGGTGTGAGGTGGGTCCTCACAGACAGTGTAAAACTGGAGGAGGTGAAGAGCAGGAGAGTGGTCTGGAGGGGCCATCAGCAATAAAAGCATGGTGGCAGGAGCACAGGGGGATGAGCGGTGGGGGAGTGGAGCAGAAAGCCGTGCTCCTCTGTCAAGGAACAAGTTCAAAACCAGCTTTTTCACTGAGGTTGTGTGGCTTAGTGTTTGAGGAGAGTGGGGGTGCTGAGGCTGCGTGTGAAGATATCCCCAAAGCGTGGACTGCTGCAAGCAGGGGTGCAGTCACTGGGGGAAGATTTACTTTATTTGCTTGCTCTTGTATTCTTTTGTCAAGGTGGTGTTGGGGCAGGCTGGGCTGAAGCTCTGCTCTGGCCCAGGGGGGATATTTTTATGTTGGTCTGATTTTTTTTTTTAATGTTCTTGTGACCCTTTCTTTGGAAGTGCTGGGGCTGGTGGTGCTCCCACTGGTGCCAGGCAGGTGGTAACATCCCTGCCTCGGTGCTCGGGTCCCGCTGGCACCCAGGCTTCCCTAGTCCCTCTGTCCATCATCCCACCACCCCATGGTCTTCAGTTCCTTCTCTGCCATGAGACAGGGACACTTCATTACCTTAATGAAGAAGTATGTATGTGCTTCCCATTCGCAGGTGCATGCACTTCACTTGGCAGAGAGAAAATGTTGATTTTTAATTTGTGCTTAGTTTACCAAGCAACTCCGATTGCTCTGTACCAGTGGCCTGGCATCTTCTTGTTTGCTGCTCTGTTGTCTGCCAACTTCACAGCAATGCTGTGTTTTCTTGTAGATTTTTGGTTAAAATCTTGGGAAGTGGACCTGTTTTCTCGAGGATCCCTGTTAAACACACACACAGCAGTTTCAGCGTCCTAATTGCATTGCAGACAGCTTTTAATCTGTTTAATGTGTGTCATGTTGATGTTGTATCATTCTAATTTTTAATCAAAATGTCATGCAATACCAGGTTAAGTGTCTTACGGAAGTCTAAATATATTAAATCAACACTGTTGCCTTTATTAACCAATTTTTAAACTCATCAAAAAATCAAATAGATTTGACAGGGTTCATTTTTCACAAGCAGTGTTTGGTATCCGCTCTCCAGTATCGGCGGCTTGTGTCCGCAGATCCTTTATTTTTCCCATGATCAGAGTTGGGCTGGAGGGATGGTGTTTGCCCCTGCTGACACCTATCCTTTCTATTTGTTACATGTATCCTTTCTATTTAATGGCAGAATGTTGTTCTCCTTCAGATTCTGCAGCTTTCTTGTGCAGAGGTATAAAATGAGATGAATTTCTGATTGTAAGGGAAACTGCATAACCCTGAAGTGACAGACAGTCCCTATCCCAAGGAAATTGCAATTTAAATGCTTGAACCTGGAGTCTGCCAAGAGTTTTCTCTTTCTGAATGCAAATATTTGAATTCTGCCATTGAATGCAAACTGTGAGCTGGGTCCTTGCCCTGTAGGCTCTGCAGGGCAGGGGAAAGCTAATTAGGTGTTGACTAATTACTTTTAGGTTTGGTCACCTTGAAATCCGTGACTGGGAATGGGGGGCAGGGGGAAAGGGTTTATGGTCACTGCTCCTGGAAGGAGACACAGATGCTTGGTTCTCCCATGGGATGGTCCTGCTGCAGGAGCGGCTCTGGGGCTGGAGGCAGGCACATGGATTTTCCTGGGAAAACCACGGGAAGGCGCTTTCCCTGCCGCCTGAGGGGTTTCCAGCCTACCCGAGCCTAATTTACGATAATTATTTTTAATATGCTTTTATGTGGCAATATATTGTTTTAATTTCACAACAGTGCAACATCTGATATTAAGTATTTCCAGCTCGACTCCAAGCTCCCTGAGGCAGTATTTATTAAAATTCTTTTTTGCCCATATTTCATGTTTATTACTGCCATCTTTAATTAAGGGAGGTAAATATTGCTGATGTGGGTTGAGGGGCCTTTTTAACAAGACTAATTTGAAATGCTCTCAGTAATACAAGATGCAGCAGGAGGGGAAAGAGCGAGCTCTCGGGCGTTATTGCTGCCTCTTCCTGCACCAGAGCAGGGCAGCTCGGCAGGGAAATGGGTCTTCTCACGCAGGGCCTGGTGATGTTTTAAAATTGACGATGAGGTTCTGCTGAAGATGTCTCTTTCTTATGCGGCATTGGAGCTTGAGGAGCAGTCTGGTTCTCAGGAGTGCGTTGCTGGGGATGGAGAGCAGCAGCCCGGCTGGCGCTGGCTTGGCGGGAGGCCCCGAGCCGAGGGGCTGGGGAGGTTTTGCGGCCTGAGCTGCGCGTCGCTCTCGGCCTCCAAACCCTGCTCTGGCAAACGCACCCCAGAGCTGCGCTGCTCCCCTGGGGCTGTGTCCCCAGCCCTGCTCCCTGCTGCGTTGTCCCAGCTGAGGAACACGGGAGGTGTCTGAGCGGGTTACTTGGAATCAGATTTTTTTACTGAATTCCTCCGTACTGTTCTCTTCTAATCTCTGGAGTTTTATTCCTGTAGTCCCACGTTGCATGTCCACACCCATACGGAGAGGAAAGAAAGGGGAAAACTGACCTAAATCCCGTGGAGTGTGTCGCTAGGACATTTTTCATGACACATCTAAAATCCTTCTTTCTGTTTCTGCAGCCAAAGTCGGCAAATGATGCAGCGCGTGGGGCAGTGCTGAGGGCAGGGGCAATGGTGGCTCAGGTGGGGGTTTGCCATGTTGGGGACTGCCTTATTTCTCCCTGTTGCTGTTTCTCCCTGTCTGCCAGCTTCAGTTGTTCCCTTTGTCATTGGCACAGCTTTTTGCTGCCTGAAGCTGTCCTTAGTAAATGGTTGCAGGTGAGGAGCGGCGCGCTGCTAAAGGAAATGGGAACTGATACTGCTTGGCAGTTACAAGGATGAGGCTTAAGTAAGATCAGCTCTGTCTAACATAGATCCAGTAATATCTGCTGTGAAAAATGGTTTCATCACATTTTCTTTTTCCTTTTTTGTCTGAAATGGCAATTGATCTCTGAATCCAGATGTTGTACTGTATTACAGACCTCTCCACAGCCCGTTTCACTGAGACTTCTATTCAAATGAATGGGTTTAACTTCATGCTTTGCATGCAAGCAGCAGTATGTAATTGCAGGTTTACTCATAATTGCATGGCTTCTGGAACATATTTTGGTGTTCGTTATTCATACAGTTGTTTGTTGTAGAGAAAATAAGATTAAATTATATTCCAGTAATACTTCAAGTATATGTTTTTATACAACGGTATAAAGGTGGAACCTGTAAGGAGCCCTCAAATACTGCAAAGCTTGCCTTAAGATCCCAGGCCTTGGTCTCATTGCTGGGGTAACGAGGATCCCAGCCTATCCATAAGCAGCTGCAGCAGAGGCAGAGTGAACTTAATTCCAGTGTAATCTCACTGGTTTGGCAGGCTTTCATGACAGGTGATTTTTGCCCTAATAAACCAGTTGCAAAAGCTGGGTTCCCAAATGATAACAGCATACTGGGAAATCTGCAAGATTCAAGGCTTCTGAAAGATAAAGTACATCTGCTTCCACCAGCTATTATTTCTTTAAAAAAATCTTTTTTTCTTTCCCTCTATATACAGCTGTGTCCATATACAGGAGCAAGAGGTGGGTGACTCTCAGCAGCTGAAACTTTAGCACAAGACCATTTAAGACTTCATCTGTGAAAGTGAACCTTGGGCTCATGAATCCTCTCACTGTTCCCCTTTGGAAAAATTATTCCTTTTTAAACATGGACTGTGCCCACTGGTGGCCCAGAGCGCTCTTCACTGGGGCTCCCTCTAAGCTGGGGTGTATCTGGGAGACTGCTGATGGACAGACAGATAACCTGCAGGGGCTGTGCAGACAGTGTTGTGCACATACCCAGTGCAGAACCTGATGTGGGCTAATTGCACATGCAACTGGCTAATTGGGCAGGGGGATTTCCCTGTGTGGCTGGGGTGAGTGTGCCCCAAGGGGCACTGCTGTGCAGGGCGCTGCTGGGGTTTGCTTTTGGGCAGAGGGTGCTTGCTGCAGCCTCCTCGATGCGGGAGCCTGGCCCTTGTGCAGGTCTGACCCTGCTCCGACTGCTCTGGTGTCCTGGGAATTTGTGGTTCTTGCCTCCAGCCCCCAAGGGACAGCGAGCTCACTGCTGTTCTCCACGCATTGCAGTATCTGATCACTGCAGTCTCTTCAGTCTGTGCTGATTAGAAACCTAGGATGTAATTTGTGGGGTTGGTGTTTCTTCTGTCTGCCCGTTGCAGACTCTTTTAGAGCTGAAGTGTTAATTATCAGAGGGCTGAAGTTTACTTTCAAAGGGGATCCCACCCTGTGTTCAGAGGCAGGTGTAGGACCTGGCAGTGGTGCAGACCTTGGAGTGATGGAGCAGCTCAGAGCCTGCATCCTCCTCTGCCCGTAGCTGGGCTGCAGGATGGGGATGTGGGTTTCACAAGTTCCCTGTTTCTGCAGTACCTGAGATCTGGGAAACGAGGATGCCCTGGAATGCTCAGAATGAAGTTCTTGCACTGTAGTTGTTACTTTGAGGACGTTTCTCAGGGCTGTGGTGTCTGGCATTGTATAAATGTCAAAAGGGGGAAGGAGATGAGCACATGGCTGTGGGCCTGGAGCATCCCTGTTGCATGGCTGAAGGTGCTGCGGGGCTGGCGGGGAGCAGCATTCGGGAGCAAGGGCCCTTCTACCTGTTGAAATGAGCTGTTGGGGATGGTACTTTGAAAGCTGGCAGAGGCTTCAGCTGCCTGCTGCCCCCAGATTGACTGCCCTTGGTTGGTGAAAATTCATTATCAACTGTTGGCACCTCTGTTGCCCTCTGCTCTGCAGGTCCCAGCTGGGAGAGGGTTTAGTTCAGAAAAACATCCTTCGGGGACTGATCAGATGTCTCATTTGTGGAGGCATCTAGAATACAGGTATACTGGAAAGTTTCTCAGATGCTTGCGCTTGTCTCTGCCTAAAGGAGAGGTTTTTCTTTTGCGTTTCTCTGTTAGGTCTCTTGTGTTCTCCTTTCTTGTGTCTCTTAAATAGTTGCTGTGGAGCTACTTTGTCAGAGCTGAGTCATCATTTAGTGGTTTCTCTCCTTCACATCTTCCCGTGCTCTGGAGAAACTCAGCAACAACTCTGAACTTTCCCACAAGTTGTTCTGTCTTGCAGAACGTGTTAAGGTTGTTGAAGCCTCTGATGGAAGGACTTTTCCTCTTTAATAATAGATGCACAGCCTTGCTGAAGTGTTGGGTGCACTGTCTTGCTCTCCTGAACTGGCGAAGCAGATAAAGGGGAAATGTGTCTGGCTGGGGGAGCTGATGGGGCAGAGGTACTACACCTGTGCTGTCACAGGAGACCTGGGGCTAAATGAGTCCTGGTGCAGCCTGCAAAGCTCTGAGTGCCTTTGCAGAGATAATGCCAGAGGCTCTTTGAACTTAGTGACAGCTGAGATAAAGTATCAGCCAGCAGCTGTAGCGGGGAAGCTGGAAAAAGCACATTTCTGCAGTGCGTGGGGCAGGAGACCTGTGCTGGCAGAAGGTTGGTGCCCTTTGGTGTGGCATGGGGGGAGCAGAGCAATCCGGTGCCCACTGCTGAGCAGAGCCTCTGCCTGCAGCAATGGGCAGGGATGTGTATCATCACCATCACACCACAGAGGAAGGAAAATGGTTTCAAATGAAAGTTCTGTGGCAGTGGGGAGCTGTGCCGACCCCAGTGATGCTGGGGCTGTCCTGGCAGCAGTTGTGGCTCGGCCGTGTGAAGGGAGACTCTTCCTCAGGGTCTAGTCTTTTGTCAACCTTGAGATAATTGGATGTGATAGTGCAGGCATGATGACTTCATTTCTGTAATTATTTTTATTTCTTCTGCAGGCCTGTGTTTTAAAATAAACTGAATAGCCAATGCATTGAGTTACATCTGCATTCTCCTTTATTTCATTTTACTTAAAGGGCTGAGTGTTCAGTTACTCCTCAATGCCAGGGTTACCCAGCTTTGTTTGCCTTTTTTCCCCCTCTCCAGATTGTTGGCGTGGGTTCAGATATTGCCACATAAGGCTATAGCAAGGATTTTTAAACTTAGGCTTTGGTCTGAGGGATAGGAAATCTTCCTGCAGAAGCTGGGACCCCATTGTGATTTTGGGAGGATGGACAGTACTCATAGGTAGGACTTCTTAGGCTTGTGACCCAATTCTGGTTTCACTTGACAAGATAAAACCTACTGGCAAGCTCCCACCTGCTTCCACTCCATTGCACAGCATTCTCCAGCTGCGCTTGCCTCTCGTGCACATCCCGGTTCTCCACGTGCTCACCCACTGTTGAGGCTCGCCTGCCCTTGCTGGGCTCCCATCTCATGCCAAAGGCTTTCTGAAGGAAACATTCATTTCATGGGTGTCTGAACTGGCTTCTGTAAAATATGTGCCCTGTGGTATACAGAGGGAGAGCAGCTCTGCATGGCACAGAATGAAAAAAATCTGTATTTAGTGTTGAGCTGTTGCTAGCAATCTAGTGTTTCATGTTTGGATATTCAGCTTGCATTAGCTTCAATCAAGCACTCGATCGGAAGTCTCCTTCCATTAAGTGGTGCAATTTTCATCCGCTGATCTGGGCTGCAGTAAAGCTTATACAGCCATCTGGGCTTAAAACAATGACTTTCCACATCAACATGAGTAATCCTCCTGCCTGACATCATTTAATCAGTATTTTGTCTGAATGCATTGTAAATGCACTGGGCCATGGGTGGAGTTTGGGTTCCAAAGCTGCTTCTGCTGCAAAGGGCAAATGCCCCGTGCCCGAGCGTGGGGATCTGAGGTGCAGAGGGCTGTGGCAAGAGCCTGTGTCCTGTGCTCGGGAAGCTGGGACCATGTGTGCAGTGGGGTGCTGAGGTCCCCATGTGATGGAGGTGCTCAGGGTGGGTGTCCCTGGAACCCCTGTGCCCGAGGGGATCCCTCCTGTAAACTGCTGCTGTCAGTGGAGATCTGTCCTAAAATTCGTGTTGTGTACGAACTCAGCTGCTTCTGAGCCCATGGGAGAGCCGTGGGCAATGTTTCTGTGGATTATTTTTATCTCTAAATATGAAATTCTCTCTAAGCAGCATTTAAAACTAATGTCATTGCCCTGGCAGTGGTGGCTGTCCAGGACACTGACGTGAACATGGAAAATGTGGCTTCTGGCGAGAGAATTCAGACCATTTCTTTTAATGTCTATGATTTTTAGTGTTGCCAGGAGTTGATTTTTTAAAGAAGTGATAAAGTAATTTGTTTAAACTTGTTGGAATCTGTTTAATGAACTGGCCAAGCTCAAAGGGGATGATTATGCTCTGCTCAGCCGTAATTCCCGCGCTCGTTCATCAAGCAAAAATACATGGACCGCTCCAGAGCATGCTCCCTGCTCTGAGCCCTGCTCTGTGCCTCCTGCCCATGCACGCTCCAGGGGGGCTGCATTTCAGAACCAGGGGAAAAATCCCCATGAGACCACAGCCTGCCTGTGGGACTATGTTAAGCCCATCTCCAAATACTCCCTGGCAGTAAGTCATCAGCAGGTGACTTGCAGAGCTGGGGTCTCCTTGCGAAAGGGAGCAGGAATGCACCCACCCAAGCTGCAGCACAGCCTGCACCCGGCTGTGGGACCCTGGCTGTGCTTGGCTTGGTGGTATGTTTAATTGGTGGTTTTAAAAATCCACTTCCTTATTTTAGAGGTGTGGGGTTGTGAGAATGGTGGCTGCCCTGGGTGCAGGTAGTCATGCTGCTCTGCCAGGTTCATGCTCCTGCCCCTCGTGTTGGCAGGACCTGATTTCTCACTTATTCCCCCAGAATCGGCTCAGATGGGCCCTGTCAGGCAGGACATGGGCTTTGCAGTGCAGCCTGCAGTTCATGTCAAAAGAATCACCCCAATTTATGCAGTGAAGGTTCAAATGGCATCTCTGTCAACCTGCTGTCATGTTTTTAGCCAGGCAGTAAAGCATGGCAGTAATTAGGAAGGATGACCTCACCCCACTTAGTGCAATGAGGTGGCTGCTCAGCTCAGCCCACTCAGGGCATCCTCCTCCGGGCAGCCCTCCTGCATACCCATGTGCCTCTTTTTTTCCCTCCTGCCAAGGGAGAGGTGGGAGCCGGCAGCTCACCGGGCACTGGTCCTGCTGCCTGCACCTCTTGCTCTGCACTGTGGCATCCAAAATTTCCCACTTGTCCCATTTCCAGAGCACCTGCCTGGCAGTGTGGGCACTGCCCAAGTACATCCCTATCCATGCTATGGCCAGGGTCCCTGCCTGGTTTCTCCAGGGATCGGCTCCCCTCCCTGGAGCGTTCCCAGGGATTGCCCCTGGCATTCACCAGTGATCTGGGGAGCAGGAACAGCTTTGGATTTCAGTTTAAAATTAAAATCTCAGTGACTGTTAAAACACTTCTGTTCCCATCCCGTGCTGGCAGCATGCTTCCCTGGTTCCCTACGGCCCTCCTGCCAGCAGGAAGGGTGGTTTTTCGGAGCGTGAGCTGCAGTGGCTTAATTTGGATGTGCTCGTATGAGTACTGGTACCCAAAAGCGCTGGCAGCTGCGGGCTGGGCCCAGCCTGCTGGCTCGGTGTTGCAAAGATGGCATCTTTAATTTGCATATAAATGGATAGGCAGCCGACCATGCTGTGCTGGGAACAGTCATTGCGCATTGCTGGAGCCTCCACGGGCCTGGGAGCCTGGTTGCCAGAATCCCCTTAGGCCCATGGAAAGGGTGTTTTACCCCTGGGAGGCTCAGCCTTTGTGGTGGGTCAGGGCTCCTGCACGGCCTCTGAGACAGGATTTTACATATTGCTCATAGGTACCATATAAAATGAGGGAGTTAAATTATAAGTTTTTGTAATTTTTGTAACTAAAGGTTATGCAGAAATGTCAGAGCCACAGCTGGTGGGTCCCAGGTCCCCACGCGCCTCTCCCTGCTGCCTGTGGCAGGCAGGAGCCTGGGACCTGGCATTTCTGAGGCTGTGCCTGTTTGCAACCTTGGCAAAGTCATTTCATGCTGCAGTTCTCCAAGGCACCTGCTGGGTTTGAATGCTTGGGTTTTGGGGTGTGATGGGAGATGCTGGAGCTAACTTCTCTGCAGGGCCAAAAGCCTGGGGGGGGCCTCCATGGGGGGGACCCAGCCCTGCGGAGCGGCTCGGCCAGGCACCTCTGCATTGAGCATCCGTGGGTTTTGGAGACCTTGTCACTCACTTCCGCGCTTTTATGGCAAGCTAATGCTTCCCCAGCTATTGGGAAGCTGAACCTTTACGGAGCCCAGACTGCCCCCAGTGCTTGCCCACTGCCTGCACTGGATATGGAGGGTCTCAGCAAGGAGGGTTTGAAATGGGCTTCACGGGGCTCCGGAGCACCAGGTGCCTGTGGCTTTACACTTTTCAGGCTGTGGGCTTGTCACACTGGCAGTTTATCCAGTAGACCTGTGGCAGTGTCTTTGGTTCCTCCCTGGCTGCGACAATGTTTGGCACAGGTTGTGGGGGAGGCCGGTCAGTTCCCCCTCCCTCGGGATGCTCTGTTTCTTCTCTGTTGTGCAAATGCAGCAGTAACATTCCTGTAAAGCCTCAGCCCGCCTGTCTGACTGCTTCTCATCTCTAGAGTGATGTTTTGTCAAACATTTTTTTGTTGAGTGGAGCTAAGAATCCTTTATTCTGCCTTTTTTGATATGGAAAGTAAACAAGTTAACGTGAAGGCATCTTTCTGCCGGCATTTGGGTTTTAGTATGCAGCAAGGCTGGGCCTCCCTTCCATCTCCGCCACCCTCTGAAGCCGAGCGGGTGTTCAGCGTTGGGGGGGGTGTGTGGTGCTGCCGTATGCAAGCATACGGAGCGATGAAAGCGATGCCCTGCCTGCGATGTTGGCATGGATTAGATCACTTATTTTACAGAATATAAGATGAGAAATGCTTTTGCTTCTAGAAATCCGGGCTGGTTTTGTGTGCTTTCTCATGTGCGACCTCAGGTCCCTGCTCCCCCCCCTATTTGCCTATCAGCGAGGGGTTGGGGGATTTGCAGAGAGGCTCTTGATTTCTTACCAGACTTATCCACACCTTTCCCCGTGCAGTTACAGGGGTGTTTTGCTGCTTGGGTGAAACGGCCCAGGACAGGCATTCAGAAGCCCTGGGTGAACAGGGGATGGGCTCAGCCCTGCAGGCTTGGTGGGCTGGGGGGGCGACAAGCCATTAGTTTGTGCAGTTCTCATCCCCTTGTCTCGGCTGCGGTAGAGCTTATGCAGCCATCCAGGCTTGAAACAGTGTCTTTCTGAGTAATTCTCCTGCCCTGGCAGCAGGGGGAACGGCCCCAAAGTCTCTGCAACTGTCCTCTGCCAGGGAGTGTGATGTGGCCAAGGGAGTAAAACACCCCAGCAATCAGGACAGAACAGAGAAATAAGGTCACTTGTTTCTGTTAAAAAAAAAAAATAAAATAAAAAATCTGCTTATGGCTTGCTGTGGATAACTGGATCCTGACGGAGAACTTGGGAAATGGATGAAATGTGTTTTCTTTCCGCTTCCTCAAGAGTTTCCCATGAAGGATGCCATGTCCTTCCTGCAGATGTTAACTGTAGATCCTGCCTAAATCCACAGCTTTAAAAATCAAACAAACTCCTTATCTGTGTTCGCAGTCTGCGTAGGTACTGATTATTTCTTTTCCCTAGCTGGGGTTTAAGCTGGGCTGCGTTTTGCTCCCTGCAGCGATGGCCTCTTGATGCCCAAGTGCCCTCCAGCTCCTCCACGCAATCCCAGCTGCGGTGAGGTGCTGCAGAGGGGAGGTGGGGGGAGACCCCAGAGGAGGGGGGCAGTGAAGCGGGGGGCTGGCATCGGGTGCAGCATTGCCTGCCGGGCACCCGCTCTGAGCTCGAAAGGGCCTGAAGTTCCCTGACGTGTTTTCTGCAAAATACCAATGCGCTGTGTCCTGCGGGTGTTTTCAGGGGAAGATGTCAACCCTCATAACCATTCCCCATATCACGTTACCAAGAGAATGTTTTTTGCCCTCTTGGGTTAATCTGAAAAGGTCGTGTGTGACACAGGCATGTGACTGGAAGGACAGAGGCTTTTGGGGGGCTTTTCTTTAAAAATAGCAACAGCTGAGCAAAGCCCTGCTCCCTCGCAGCTGGAAATGCCCCACTGGCGCCGTGAGAGCTTTGGGCCGAGCCCTTCTCTGGGCTTGTTCCTCCACGGCAGTGTGCTGTACACATTGCTCTAGCAGGAGCTGTGCTGGCCGGGGTGATTCCTCCCACCCCGGGGGGGCTGTGGGCTCCCGGTGGTCTGTGGGGAACAAGCATGTTCATCAGGACAGCATCTTGCAGACCCCTGTGCCTACAGCTTGTCCCCAGGGCAGAGCTGCCAGCCCTTGCCGGTACGGGGACAGGGAGCAGATGGAGGGTACAGGGGCTGTGCAGCCCCTGCAGACCCCTGGGGGCTCCTCCGGAGCCGAAGGGTGGCCCACACGATGCTGCGGGGCGTCCCCGTGTACCCCTGGGGAGGGACCATGGCATCCTCTGTCTGCTGGGAAGTGCCACACTGCTGACGCTCGGCATCTCCACAGGGTTGGTGTCTAGGCCTGCCAAGAGCCTGCAGTGGTGCCAGCTCTGACCAGCCTCTCCCAGGCAGTCGAGGTGCATTTTCCTGGGAGCCTTTTGCCTGCAGAAGTCTGTTATCTCCGAGCACCTTTCTCCTGGTGCGTGTCCTGCCATGCTCTGGGCTGGTGTAGGTGTAGAGGGGTCAGCAATTAATGGCTGCGGTTCATCCAGGAGGAGCGCTGCTTTCTTCCCAGCAAGGTGGGGAAGTCCAGGTCATCTTCAAATGCTTTGATTTACAGAAGAAAGCAGGGTGAGATGGAGAGTCAATGTGTAGAGCCAACATTCATTTCAGCGAAAGCTTTTGTTGGGTCCCAGGTGAAACCAGAAATTTGCATTTAAATGAATATGTATTTTGAGACACTAAACCCACAGGCAAAATAAAGGCCTTGCTGAGATGACAAATAGATCGATTCTCATGCTCGTTCCTGATATTAGGCCAGCTAGCCTTTAGAAATAAAACCACGTCAGCTAAAGCAGTTTTTCTTCCTTTTCTTTTCTGAAAACCACAGCCTACTGTAAATACCTGATGTGGACCTGAGCTACTGAAACCTTAAATGATAAAAGGAGAGGATTGGTGGATTTGCAGGGTCTGTGTGTGATGCGCAGGAGAGCGATCTCGGAGCTGTTCTGCAGTTCCAGATCAGCTTCCCTTTCATCGTAAAATCCTAATGAAGAGGGAGAAAAATCTGCTTAGAGAGGAGGGAAAAAACAAGGCAGCTCTGGGTGACCTGGGAAGAAAAGTAGGGCTTTGTTTGTTTGGGAATTTTTTTCAAGCCCTTGGTGTGGCTGGAAGCCCCGTCCATGGGCAGGCTGAGGGCTGAGCCCAGGACTCCAGCTCCTAGATCCCACGGTGTGGGGAGAGAGTGGCACTGGCTCACGTGGGGTACGGCCGGGACGGCTGCTCATCGGGGCTTGGACCACAGCAAGCAGCAGCCTTGGCCCTCGGTTTCTGAGGCCACAAGCTGCCGGCAGCAAGAGTCCTGCACGGCATCTTCTGCGTCAGGTGGGCACTTCTGATTGCTGGTCGGAGCTGGGCTGGTGTCAGGCGGTGCTTTGAGTGCCTGGGGAGATGAGAGCTGACCTGCCGTGTGCCGCGGCATCGCTCCCTGCAGGAGCTGCAGCGTTCGCCCAGCCACGTCTGCCGAGGCGGCACAGCAAAGGGCTGCCGGGCTGGGGAGGCAGCAGGCAGTGGTCCTGTGCAAACCAGAGCGGGTCTTTGGCGGATTGGGCACCATAAAGTCAATGGTTGTGGGGCTCTGCTGCCATTACGGGTTCTCATCCGAATGGGTTTTTGTCTCAGACTTCTGATGAATAAAACAAGGGCTGTTTGCTGTGCTCTGAAGTTGACACCCAGCTGCTCAACAAGCTTGTAAAGCATTTAGTCAAGGAGCAGAGCTGTGATCAAACGTGCCTGCCGTCTCCGCTCGCGCGCTTCCCAACCCAGGGCTGACAGCTGGCAAGACTCGGCTCCCTGCCTGGCAGAGGCGATGCTGCGCTGCCTGCACCGCTGCCTGCCCACGCTGGAGCCCCTCTCTGCTTCTCTTGGCCATGGCTTCAGGGGAAAAGAGGCCGGTGCTGGTGCCCCTTCCCTTGAAGAGGTCTTGCTTCGCGCACGCTGCTGGACGGTGCTGCTCACCCTTGCCAGCTGCCACGGAGAGGCCGGCTGGTCTGTGTGTCGTGGGGCTGGCTGCGCTGCTGCATCCCTGCGGAGACATGGCCCTCGGTCCCTCGGAGGTGATGCTGGGGGCAGATTCCCCTTCCAAAGGTCTCTGTCCTCTGTCTTTTTTATATCCCAGTGCTGTCCAGCAGCATCTGCGTGAGCTCCCCCCTTGGCCAAGCCATCCTTGTTGGTGGCAATGAGGACGCTGGCAGTGGGATGCAGGCTGAGCATGTTTGCTTCTGCCTATCTGAATCTCCCCAAACTGTGCTCACTGAGCAAAGCATCCCTCGCTCGGGGAAGGGGAGAGGGGAGCAGGCAGTAGCACGGCTCCTGGTGCTGCTTCCCCAGTGCCTGCAGCATGCCGGCTGGGCGAGGGGCTATCCCAGAGCAGACTGAGTCCCTGGCACAGCCTTTGCTCAGCCCCCTTTTTGGAAAGAGGGCTCACAGCAGCATTTTCCCCCAACTTATGCTTTTCCAGCCCCCTGAGAGGCTGCTCTCACTAAGGATGGACTCTAAAAGAGATTGCAGCTACTCTTTGCACAGTGCCCAGCATGTTATCTGAGGTTTATTCCACGGTGTTATTGGTAAAATAACTTTGTCATCGTGGAGATTTACATCACGCAGTGCTTGTGTCTGTATCTCATTTTCTGCTGAAGGCAGCATCAGATTTATTGGAAAGTTTCTGCTGCCTGCCCCTCTATTAGTGTGGATCGTTTACACCTTGAAATGGCTCTCCTCCCTCTCCCTAGGAAATCACCTTTTGGGAAGATTAACAATCTTGCAGTCAAGTGATAGCAGTGGTTATAAAAAAAAAAAAAAAAAGTCGTCTTTGTTAATATTCAGTGAGCAATGCGATGTCTCTGAGGACAAAGATCTTCCCATCGCTGGGTAAATCAGAGTTCATTATCATGTTAATCTGACTGATTACAGTCTCCCAAAAGGATTTCACATATGGTCTTTTCTGTAACACAAATAAGATCTGTTTTGCCTTAATCACAAGGCTTGCTCTTGTCGCTTCCTTGCCTGATGATCTTTATTCTTGAGGTGCAACTCAGGGAGATTTAAATATTAATTGCTTTTGAACCTGCTCTTAGTTTTGTTTCCAAGTTGGGTTTTTGAACTTCTACCTTGTGCTTGGATTCAGGATTTGTTCTTGTGTTTTGTTGTTTTATTTTGGTTCTGTTTTTAAGTCTGTAGGAGCATGAGCTGTACTCCCTCCCCTCCATCCAGGACACTGTGCAGGTGAACATCTTATTTGGGAAATAATTTGGGGAGAAGCTGTAAACCTTGGCATTGGTCTCAGTGGAGGAGTGAGGTACATGTCTGGCTCAGGGGTTTTATTTGCTCACTCATAGGTCTTGCAGATGCTGCTGGCCCAGGACTTTAGTCTAACATCTCACACCAAATTATTTCAGTGGCTTACACAACATGATAGCAAGGGTTGGGGACACTTGTGGAGTACAAACAAATTAAACAGCTCCTTCCATCTTCCTGGGCACACTGGGATGCTCAGGCTTGTCTGCAGCAACATCCCTGGGACATGATGCTCAGAGGGGAGTGTGAAGGAAGAGCTCGGCTGGACTGTGGCTACACTAGGTGTTTTGGTAATGCTCGCCCTGTGTTTCTTCCAACGCCTCACTTTGCTTTCATGAAAAGTAAATTTTTTATGAACCATTTATACTTCTCTTTCTTTTCTCCCATGAGTTTTTTCTGCATTCAGTTGCTGGAAGAGAAGCGAGCTTCTCAGCAGGAATGTTGCCAAGAAAACCGGAGGTGCCTGGGTTTCTGGTTGTGGGTAGTGCACATGGATTTTTATTTTTGTTGTTTGTTTTATTTTATTTTTCATTGGCGATGTGTGCAGTAGCATTGACCACAAAGTGCAGAACTCGTTCCTGCGAGGTCTGGAAGACGATGCTGCTTCAAAAGGGAGATTCCCTGCAGGACCTTGCAAATCCTGGTCCCTCTGCCCTTGCCTTGGGGCTGCCTCACGCCTGGCATCCCAAGGGGCTTTCACAGCACCTCTGCACCTCTTTGAGGGTTCCAGGGGTGTAAAGGAGAGGGTGCTGCTTAGCACAGCTGATGTGATTGCTGTCCTTTCTTCTGCAAGCTGATGCTTAGTTTTGCAAGGTCTGACCCAGCTTTGCTGAAGTCGGAGGATGCAGAGCTGGAGCTGAGAGTTCTGGGATCCTGTGGGAATATGGGGCTCGGGGCCGGGGAGCAGTTACCAGTTTGCACTGGTCCCAGAGCTACTCTACAGTCAGCGTGACTCCCAGGTACAAATGCAAAATTTCGGGTACAGCATTACTTGACACGAACTATGTGGCATCTAATACTGCTTTGCAGATCAGAGGTCACGGAGACTTCAGTTGTTCCTTGTCTGAGTTCGGAAGTGCAGCCATCCTGTTCGCAGAAGCAGACCCAGGCAGCTCTGCCCTTCGCTGGGTCATGCAGCCATTGCAAGTGAAGCTGTTGCTAAAGCATTTTTAGTTCCTAGACTTCCAAGAAAACTCTCTTTCTTGTATGCAGCAAATAGGGCTTACTTTCTGACAAGGCAGTATTCCTCATCAGATTACTATGAATGTGTTTATCAGCCTCTAAATAATACATACCAGAATTAGTTGCACCAAGAATCTTTTGCGTGCTAATGGAAAAAGAGTGCCAATTTAAACAAGAGCACACATGGAGCCACTCCAAGATTGCATGAATGAAAAAAGTGAGTTTGAGTTATCAGAAAAAGCAATTTGGTTTTATGGAGAGAGGTTTTCAATGCCTCTAAATTATAGACTCATAAATTCTAAATTTAATTCATAAAAGTTACATGGTAGCACTAAGTAGCAAAATGTAAGGTGACATGTCATCAGTCACTGGGACTTAATGTATGGATTGCTCAAGAGCTGTGTTCGGGGCTGAACGGTGCTTTGTGCATCCTCTTGAAGGCTCTGCGGCAGGACCTGGGCTGACGCCAGCGAGGATCTTGCCACTCCAGGTCATGATTAGCAGATGGGGATGTCCTGCCTTGCACTGACTGATGTCGGGATGGATGGAGGAAATTATATTTCTGGTGATGAAAGAAATCACTAACTCAAAGAGATGCTGGGGCTCTAGGTAACTCCCTGGGTGTTCAGGGGAAACATCGAAAAAACTATTTCTTTCCTTTAAATGAGTCAGAGCAGTAGATTCTTCACAAAATAAAATGTCAGTACCTCTGACTTTGCAGAACAGAATCTTTTTTTCTTACCCCCAACTGCTCATGTTCAGGTTTTCCATTGCCACGTTGACACCGTGATGCTATGAAGCCCTCACAGATGAGTGTGGCTGCAGTGTCACCAGGCTCTGCAATGGCTACAGGAGTGGGGAAGCCCCAGCCCCATCTGATTTTGATGGCAGCTTTGCATGAGAAAAGGCTGTGGCTCCAGGGTCCATGGGTTAAAACCCCGGTGAGCCCATGGACCAGCAGAAATCCAAAACAGCTTCATGAGGATGTCCCACGGGATGAGCATTTCACATGGTCTGAACTCCTCAGCTGCCATTTTTGCATTATTCTGAGGCAAAACAGTCCTTCCAGTGAGCCAAGCAGCCCAACTGGCATGTTAATGTCCAGCTTTTACCCTGCTCGGGCCTCCTGCTCTTTGCTGCAAGGAGACAGAAATTATTGTTCCCGTGGGCACTGCCCTGGCCAAGGCTTTCTCCTGCTCACCAGCTCCTCTGCGACCTGGGGCTGGGGAGGACAGCGTGGGTCTCCGTGGGTTTCCCTGCCCAGTGGTGGCTGTGTCATCCTGAACCTTGCTGCTGGACCGGGGTCCTGCCTTCTTCACACTCAGCTGTGAGTAACCTGTCGTCATCCTTTAATTTTCTAGATAAAATAGTGTCCTTCTGCCCCGTCACCAGCTGGGGGAAGGGCTGCACCTAAAGCTGGTTTTAGGAAGATGTATGAGTAAAAGCAAAGATTTCCCAGAGAGTGGTTCTCTGCTTTTCAAATGAGCTGATGAGTGACTGGGAAAACAAAGTCTGGAATTGCTCCCGCTTCATCTTGCCAGGACCTGAGGGGCTGAGGTTTGGTTCGGTTCTGATCTGGCACTTCCCGAAGAGCCTGGATATGCTGTGTTAGTGTGTTGGGCTTCCCAGCAAAGTCAGATCCCAGTAAGATCCTCTGGTAATGGCTTCACAGATAGACCTGCTCGAGCCCTGTGTAGCTGCCGTAGGGACACTGTGGAGGACTCGATGCTTTAATCGGACACTGCTGCATGTTTGCCTATGCTGCCTTCAGCCATTAAACCCAGCAGAGCTGGGTGGGATCCATCGAGTTGCAAAAGACCCTATTTCCAGCAGAAGCACCCCTTGGTGACACAAAGCAAGGGGAATGCAATTGCTTTAGAAAGTGGGTGCAGGAGAAGTGCCCATCGCGGGTTTTGGCGGGTGCCACGTGCACATCGGGAGCAGCAGCTTCAGGCGAGCGTGCGCCAGAGCACCCAGCTCCCACAGCCCTGAGTCCTGGGAGCAGCGCCCCGATGGAGAGCTTGGGGTGAGCCAGCTGAATCCTCTGTCCTTTTAATAGAGCTTGTCCAGATTGTGCTAAAAATAAGTAGAAGTAATGATGGAGTTTTCATTTAAAAACTAAATACGGCTCCGAGACTTAGATGTCACAGGGGATGCAGAATGCCATTACTCGGTATTAACTTACTTTCCTTGCATATAGTACCAACTCGGGACTTTGGCAAAGAGAACGTTTCCCTGCTCTAGGTTTCCTTTGCAGAAATGAGGCTGCCTGAGATCTCAAGCACAGCTTGGATTTATTCTGAAAAATTCACCACTACCTCTTGACATTGGTCTTTAAAGCTGGCTGTGAAATCGGCCCAGGCAGAAATACAGCCCTGGTTGTGGGACCGTTGGGTAAGGTGATGCGGTGGTCCTCATGCAGGGGTTCCTGCTGGGGGAGGGTCTCCTGTGCTCCTCCACTGGCTGGTCCTTTCCTCGCACACCCCTGGGTGATGTGCAGCCTTGTTGACACCTTGCTGCTTACCTTGCCTGCTTTACCGCAGCCCACCTGGAAACTGCGAGTGACTGCAGTGCTTGTTAGGATTATTTTAAGAAATTACTTCTTTTTTTTTTCCTCCTTTAATTAATTTTTAAAAATCCCCTGTATTTAATCCATGATAAATATTTGAATGGTGTTAAACTCACCATTTTGGCAGAAACTCGTGCCGTGCTTGTTCTTAATTGTGACTTGACTGAAGAATATTTTGCTGCGAGAAGAGCAAACAGATGGCCCTGTTGCCAGCACCAAGGCAGCAGGATTGGAGCCTGAACAGGAGATGTTTCTGATGGAACTGCTTGGCTTTATTTTATGTTGTGCAAAACACAGTAGCTGGTGGTTGCTAGCAGCCCTGTCCGTGTTGCCCGGGGTCTTGTGTGTGCTGGCACTGACAGCCCTTGGCTCCCGCAGCTCCGGTGCCTCCATCCATGCCTTTTCAAGGAGCCAGAGTGGGCAGGCACAGGGGAACTGCTGTCCTGGGAGAGATGGGACTCGGCAGAGAGGTGCCTTTTGCCCAGTCAGGCTCTATCCCAGCACCCCGGAATCAGCACTGGGGAGGACAGGGGACAGCTGTGCAGCATCAGTTTCACTGGGGTCTGCACTGCCTCTGCGGTGCAGAGGGTGTGGGGACAAGCCACCCTCACTGGGGATGCTGGATGGGGGAGGACAGCGTTGCTTTCCTGTTTCTTTGCCCTGTTTTCAGCAAGATCCTGCTCCAAGCTGAGAAAATGCTGGGGCTGTGGGGATTGTGCCAGGAAAGCTGCAGTGCAAGTGTCAGTACTGGGCTTTGTAAGGTTAGGAAAGTACAGAGCAAGTTTTCCAAAGCTCTTGGGAGTGCTGAGGGTCAGGAAAACTTCCTCATCAAATGAGGAGATAAAACCCCACCAGATGCAGCAGTGAGGTATGGACAGGGTTACAGCCACGTCGATTTATTTGCTGGGAAGCTGGCGTGTTCTAGAGGGGCAAGTCCCTGATTATGCTGTAGGATTTAAAAATTTGCTAAACTCCTGTCCCACAGTGGATTCTTTCCTAAATGGGGACATAAGCAGAAATATCAGTGGCTGAAATTCAGTGATGGAGAGCCATGAAGGACCTTTCACATACGCTGGTATGTCAAAGGTTTTTAAAAACCTGTTTGCGGATTAAAACAAGGAATTGGTAATCTGAAGTTTAAGGCTCCGAGAGCCACTTCATTATTAACTTTCCTTTTCAAAAGCTTTATGAACTTCTGGAGCAAACTCCCTGGATAAGTCTTGAAGACAGAAATTACTGTGTCAGCTAGGAAGAAGGATTACAGATAACAGGGAATTAATACTGAAATGCATATGCTATAAATATAACAGGATTACATCCAAATGTTATGTAAAACCCCTTTTCCTTACTCCGAGTCTTCTCTGGTGGGCAAGGTAACCGTGGGCTCTGGCACCAAGTCTCCGGGGGCTGCAGCATGCAGTGGAGCAGGTGGGAGTTGGGGCTATTGGGGCACTATTCTGCATTTCCCACTTTGCTTCTTGCTCGCAGCTGCCATTTGCTCATCAGGCGACTCTGCTTCTGTTACCGCCTTTGAAAGGCCTTTTTGTGTGCGTTTCATGGAGACCTGGTTGTTTGGCACATGTGAAAATGCCTGGTGGCCCAGGGCAGGGTGGGCTTGCTCAGGTCTGGGCAGCAGCGCATCCCCAGCACCTCACTGTTGGGGGCCAGTGCTCTTCGGGGTCCACAGGTCCCTGTTCCAGGTCCTCCCCAGCCATCTGGTTCTCCATGGCCTCTTATCCTCCTTTTCCCCCACACTGGCGCTGCCTTTGGAAGCCATCTGCGGCATCCCCCAAGAAAAATCATTCCCCTCTAGACCTCACGCCTCCATTCCTCCCAGTTGCTGTGGCGGGGCCGGCATCACTGCAGCAGCCAAGCACCAGCCTGCAGCTCAGAGGTTTGTCTGGAAATGCGCCTGTGCTCACCCCTCTCCTCCCTGCTGCTCGTGCTTAGGGCTCATCCCCCGCTGGGTCTTCTCAGAAACCCAGGGACCATTCCTGGGAACGGTCCCTCGGCACTCTCCTGAAGTCCTAGCTTCACCGACAGCTCTGAGAGCATCTTCCCAGGGGCTTTTTATGACACTGAGGCTCCTTGATGTTGTGAAGTCATTTCTGGAAACAGGGTTTAAGCTCCTGCCGCAGCATGTTCGAGCACGACAGCCTTTCGCTGAGCTCTTGCTGCCGGCCACGTTCTCCATGTGTTTGAGTCGGAGATGTCGTGGGCAGGGTGGTGACCCCACTCCCCCCCTTGCCACGGTGGGCCCCCAGTGCCCCGCTTATGTTGAGCAAGTGCATCAGCTGGTGCAATAGCAGCAAAATAGCCAATAATAATAAATTCTTTCTGTGTCAATGGAGCAGTGCACAGGGAGAGAGATGGGAGGACAGGGCAGGAGCTGCAGGAGGAAGGTCTCAGCACCTGTATGGGAGCAGCGAACGGTGCAGGAACTGCACGGTGCTCTGCCCTCCTGCTCCATGGGCGAGTGTGCTGTCCCCCTTGGGGACACCTGGCTGACATTGGTGGGGGACCCTCCGGGCCGGTGCTGAGGCTGCTCCTGCACCTCCACAGCCCCTTCGTGGGGGGGCCATCAGGAGAGAGGGGTCATTGCAGGTAACGCACCCCGTTAGAGCCTTGCAGGCTTGGATGCTCTGCTCCAGGCATAGTCACAGATTTCTGAGCTGCTTGTTCTCTGTCTGGAAATGAATATTCTCAGGCATGTTTTTGTCTGTTTCCTCCTCATACCACAGCTCATATGAGTTGCCAGCTTACTCTGAGGGCTAAGAGAGCTGTTAGGAGAACTTTGCCCTGCCTGCAAAGTGAAGAGTAACTTTGTCCGAGGGATAATAAATCCCAGGCTTGTACAGTAAAATGCCGAATTTTGAAAATGAAGCATTTAAACCACAATATCAGAATCAAATTGCTAGCGAAAATCTCTCATGTTGGTAGTGAAGCTGGTGGTCCTTTGATCTCTCCCAGCTCAGATGTTGCTGCCAAAGAGACTTAAGCTTAAACTTCACTTTGTAAAATAGACTTTTTTTGACAGTTTCCTTTAATAAATAATCTTCTCCTAAGCTCAGGAAGCAGGGAGGAATGGCCAGCCCCACAATGAGATTTCCAAACCAAATAGCGCAGAAAGGAGCCACTTTCAACTGCTGCTATTTCTTCTGTAAATCCTGTGCTTAATCCGCAGAGTGGCTATGGGGTATCATTTCAGCTTCAGAAGTGCAAATGTTGCGGTGAGGCTGGGGGTCCAGCAGGATTGAGTTGGGGCTGGCGGTGGCCAGTGCTGCTCCGGGTGAGCAGTGTTTTCCTGCAGCCCTGGGGCTGGTCAGGCTCCCTTGACCGCAGGCTCGGCGTGCCACCGCTTGCCGGATCCCGGCTGTGCCATGGTGGGAGAGCTGGAACACAAGCGGCACTGTGCAAATGGCCGAACCACAGCTGGCTGCTGTGGGAGCTCAGCCCAGTGGGTTGCAAAGCCCTAGTGCCCATCTTCAGCCCTGTTCCTGCTCCTCACCAGTTTTTTTGGCCACATCCGTGGAGCAGATCCAGCTCTCCCCAGGCACTGGGGCTTCAAGCCTGGTCAGACAGGCTGCTCGGGGCTCTGAACCCCATTCCTGCCCTGAGCCGCTGGAGCCCTGGCTCGGTGCAGCCACCCGGCACTGCCAAAGCCACGGTGCTGGGCGCAGCAGAGGAGAGGTGCCCGCTGGTTTGTGTGGAAGGAAACACAAAATTATTACATGGGAGGGAAGAGGGAATCATTATGCAGTTTGGAGTGATCTGAGATGGCTCTCTGGGGTGGTTGATTGGGCCGAGGTGCAGCAGAGCCATCAACGCCACTCACCAGCTTTTCCCAGCCCACATTGAGCAGCTTTGGACTTTTCTGTGCTTCTGGGCATCCGACCTGCTCCTCTCCTGCTGTGCACTGGGAGATGCGGGATGCCTTGCAGCTTCTGCTGACGTATTTTCCTTTTTCCCCTGGCAGGAGGTAGAAGGGCCCCAGCCCCTCCGTCTTGCTCCCAGCCCCCCTGCAGCCTGTGGCCATGGGAATTACTTCCCCGCCATGCAAGGCATGTGTCATGGCTGCTTGAATAATGCAAACAATCCCCCACTGCTTCTGTCAATCTGGAGCAAGTACACTTCCAGCATCCCCCCGTGACCGCGGCTCATGCTCGCCTGCCTTGCAAAGCCTTGGCTGTGAAGTGGTTGTGGGGTTCAGCTGCTCTCTGCAGCCCCTCGTGCTTTGCTGGGCTCCCCCCCACCATCGTCCCCTCCCTGGGGGGACCAGCCCCTTTGCCAGCTCCCAGCTGGGGCAGGACCTTCACAAGGAGCCCTGCAAAGCATGAGCTCATCTGGTTTGGTGCTTCTGAAGTTGTTTCTTATCTCAGAGCAGAGTTTTGCAGTACGAGCACACTGAAGGAGACAGGAAGATCTTGCCTGCTGGGGATTTCTGAGATGTCCCGCACTGCGAGACTGCTGGGTGAGGCGATGGTGCAGCGAGTGCGTAGTACCCAACCCTCACCTTCCCCTTGCAAGAAGCACATTTGAGGTTGGCTGATGGTGTTTTCTAGCAGACACGTCACTGTGCACAGGGCCATCGGCAGGACCTGGCTGGCTGTTGGCAGGCTGTGGGAAGGGGCCAGGCTGGTGAAGGGGCTGGCTGTGCTCAGCCTCATCATGGAAATAGGCCTTGCTCGTCTGGCACTGCTTGTGGAGGTGGCAGGTTTGGGTGGCAGTGGTGCTCGGGCTGATGTGGGAAGCTTACACTCTTATATGGCTTTGGGCTTGATGCTGTGTGATACCTGATTAAGAAGCTGGAATGAAACAAAAATGTCATGGCACATGGTAAATAGTTTAAAAAGTAGCTTTGCTACCAGTTTCCACAAGCAAGACTTTAGGACAGACTGGGGTCTCATCCTGCAATGGAAAGCTGTCCCTTGCCGCAGCGAGTTCACAGCTCCGGAGCATGGCTGGGGCATGCAGACGCGCTGCAGGGGAGCTGCTGTGCTTGGCAGGATGGGGAACGCTCCTGCCTAAAGTGAGGCACACTATTCATTTATAGATGAGCCGCTATTTTTATTTATATATATATATATTTATTTTTTTAGCTGTGTATGACCCTAATTTTGGCTGAGGAGCTTAGAAAAGCTAAGAATGCAAGGTTACTTTAATCTTCTTAAAGTTTAAAAATCATCTGGGATTCATCCGTTTGATAGTGCTGGAGGCGCTTATCTCCCTGTAGAAACCTTGTTTCTGTTTTGTAGCAGGTCGTGAAAAACTCTTTTGCAGTAATGGGTGCCAAATTGCAACATGCTACACTTTTCATCTTAGGAAACTTTACGGATGCTGATGCTCAGGGTGGCGAGGTGCTCGGCAGCTCCTCTGCACCGTGCCGGGAAGGCTCACCACAATGCTGGGCTGGCAGCGTCCTTGCTGCCATGGTGCAGACCTAGGGCCAGATGGGTCCCAACCAAAGTTTTGTTGAGCTCTGTCAAGAAGCAGACCCTGCAGTCCTCAGCACAAGCAGGTTTCTGTTGCTGAGTTGGGGGACAGGTGTGTTTGCTACTGGAAAATCCTGACAGGATCTCCTTGCCATCGGCACAGTGCCATTTTTCTGTCTCCCCATAAAAAGGGATCATAAAACTCCCTGGAAGAGCTCGTTCCCGAGGCCACTGATGAACCCATCTCCTCCCGGAGCAGAGAGCAGTAAATCTCTGTGTGAAGCTGTTGCTGACACACTAATGCTCCTCAGGTACCTCGTAAAGATGCTGTGGGGCTGGATGGCTCTAAAGCGCTTCGTAGAGGAGCAGTGCGGGGTAGCAATGGATTCCTGGAGCCAGCACCAGTCCTCTCTCCTGCGGCAGCATTCCCCTCCGCAGGGTTTGTTCCTCATCCAGCTCCTCTCCTCCATGGGAGAGAGCCCCCCCGGTTTGGCCAGGCAGCAGGAGGGGAGCACACCCAGGCAGCCGCCGTGCCCTGGCTGGCAGCAGGCAGGGCTGGCGGAGCCGAGCAGAGCGGAGCCTGCACCCATGGCTGCAGATGAACTCGGGAACGGCAGCATGTGCGTGGGGCTGGATGGCCGTGCTATGTTCCCAGGAGGATTTGCACGTGCCACCCAAGGGTGCGGGGAGGCTGGGTGGGCGCAGGGCAGCGAGCCAGGCTGAGCGTGGCTGCCGCGGCTGTTGCCATGAGTGCACGTAGCTGTATCTCAAGGCTATGTGCTCCCTGAACCTTTCCAGCCCGAAATCAGTGTTGTCCCAGAGTCTGTCTCCAAAGCCCACCCACTTCCCTGACAAGTTCAGCCGGTCTGCAGAAGTCCAGAAAGGCTGTGAGTTGGGGTACTGGGACATGCTTGGGGCTCCAGAGCGCCTGCAGAAACAGGGAGTGCCATGAGAACTGGTCCCAGTGACATCCCGGCACCCTTGGATGAGATCGGGTGTGAGGGAGGACACGGGAGGTGAGCTGAGCCAGGGGGGGTCAGGCCCCCTGACAGCATTGCCCCACACTGCCCTGCGGCACTGAAACCATTTGGGTTTTGCTTGTGCTTCAGGTCCAATGCATGGTGGGGCTGCAGGGACCACCACAGAAAAATTCAGGTTTGCAGATTTTCTGCCTGCCTATGCCATAATGCAGACTCCTGCGAGCAGTGGCACATCTTCATCTCACTTAACATGAGACTAGGCAAAGTTAGGGACTATTATGAGTCAGAACAATTCAGTGTGATACGTCACGAGTGACTGGCAATCCGTGTTATCCTCAGCAGATCTGCGCTGGAAGAAGCAGCAGCCAGTATCACAGCATTAGCACGGTGCTGCTGGCTCCTGGCACAGCCGCTGCGCTGCCTCTGCAAACCAGCCGCTGCTGGGAACGCTTCCTTACTGCCCTGCTTAATTGCACAATTGAAATTAATAATGGTAATGCACCACCCTACAGCATCCAGATGTGTCTGGACATGATGCTATGCTTATCTGCAGTTCCTCAAGGTTTTTTTTATGTAACAGAAGTTTAAGACAGAAAAAAGTTATTAGCAGGTGTTAGTATTCAGCAGCAAATAACTCTGTGGGGTGCGTGTCAGCTTGGTGTGTGGCATTCATGGTGTGTGCAAGTGAGGATTGCTAATGGTGGAGCTGGCAATAGTCTCTCGTTAGACTTCTGTACCCTGAAAGGCTGACCTCAAAAACTTGCAAACCTTAAGACAGATATAAGTCTTATAAAGTAAGAACATATAAAGATCAAAACATAGAATATTTAAGCTGATATTATGCAAGAGAGCTCTTTTGAGTCGTGATTTGTAAAGACAGTTCAGATAATTTCCTGAAAGACATACTCATAATGATTAATTTAGAATATGTTTAATTCAAGTTAGAGAGATCAAAGAGAAAGCATTTCCCCCTGTAATGCCGTTTGCATTTTTACACTTTCACCATATTCCATTGGACTGGGGGGATGTCTGATTTGTCCTTTGTTGCAACTTCTCTGTGTTAAAATTGCAAATGAAAGCGTTATGTGGACATTCATGCTGATTTGGGGCATGATCAGGGAAAGGGAGAAGAGCCTGGAGCGAATCCCTGCAAAACTGGCGATGGGAGGTGAGGAGGGCCGTGATGCTGGGGATGGCACGTCGTCCCCTCTGTTCTCGTCTAGCTAGAAAGGTTCACACTTCTGCAGTGTTCTCTGGCATTTTCTGTGACTGTTGTCTGTAACAGACTTTCCTGAGTGGGAAAGTTCAATTAGCATGAGTAGAACAGAGGCCACATTGCTGTAGCGGGATGAGCAGCGTGCCTGGCTGGGGCTGCCTGCGGCAGGGCAGTGGCCTGGGCAGAGCCGCCAGATGTGCGACGCACCGCTGGCAGCGGAGGGGGAAGGGAGAGTGCATGTGTTGCGGCAGCTGCTTCGGTTCTAACAGCCCTTCAGGTCTAATTGGGAATAATTTATGACTACATCTTTATTTATGCAACTACAATTTCTGTTATATGGTCAGTTGCTTTAACCATTGTGGCTGTGTCAAATGTCCCTTTTAGTTCAGCCTGGGAAGTAATCTTTTCTAGAGGAAGAAAATAAAATCTGTGTTTATTACTATTTTCAATATAATCTGTGAGGAGGTCCAGTCTTCCTAATGCACATAACAGCTGATCTGGGAAGGTTATTTTGTGCCTCTTAGGCAAGCAAGGCTTGGGTGTTTGTTATACTGTTCAGAAGATGCTGCTGCAATTTCTCTCTTCTCAAGCTCCATGTTGCTGCTTCAGTCCTCATTGAAAAAATTAATATTATGTAATGAAAGAACAATAACTTGCTCGAACTCAGGAAAGGGGATTTGGATTCTGCCAGGTTTCGTTATTCCTTTCCATTCTGTGCCCTTGTGCCTGAGCCAGGCGCACAGCCTGTACCGGGCGGTGGTTGTGTCTGACAGTGATGGATGATACATGCAGAGACTCAATTAGCCTATTAATAAAGCACAATCTAGGGCACGGTTTTCCAAGTTCGGCACCTAAATCCGTATTCAGGCCCATAAATGAGTGGCCTCATTTCCCGAGCAGCGGCCAGTGGTGCTGGTGACAATTGCGTGCTGGCGACCGGCAGCTCCCCACTCAGCCGAGCCGAGGGCACTTTGTTCCGTGTCCCTGTGCACAGCCGCAGCAGGGCGGTGGGTGGGGAGCACAGGCTTGAAAGGTCTGGTTTGGGGTGCGCGTGGGTGGGCACTGTGGCTGCGGGGACCCAGCCTGGGACCGTCCACATCTGTATCCCCAGCAGGAGCAGCAGCGATTCCCAGCCTCAGTAAATGAATGTCTCTGCACAAGGGAGGTAGGGAGGGCTGCGGGGCGAGGTGGGCGTTCCACCCTGCCAAGGCTGGGGTCCTGGGGGACGCTTCCTTTGCCAGCCCAAGGGGTTGCCTTTGGCCTGGGCTAGAGTTGAGTGGTTGCGCTCAAATTCCAGGTTTCTGGTCCTCGAGCCGTGCAAAAGCGGACATGACCGGTGCGGATGGCCCTGGGGTCCCTCCTGCTCCCAATGCATCTGCTTTCCACACTGTGGACTGGCATCTCGTTCCTCTGCAGGGTGGTCTCTGCTGGACACCACCTAAGGATGCTTCCTGCGAACAGGGCAGTGCTGGGGGTGGCCGTGCCTGTGGACTGCATGTGAGCTGGTGTGCCGGTGCCCACCCAGCATGGCCGCAACGCGTGGAAGCCTCGTGGGGCTGGTGTCCAGGCTGCGGCTTCACCAGTGGGTTCCTGGCCGACGGCCGTGGCTGCAGGGCTGCAGCAAATACAGCTGACCTCTGTGGCTGGGGGTGGCTGACCAGCACCATTAACCCAGCCCAGTGAGGGTCCAGTGTGCAGGGCAGGCTGCGGCCGGCAGCAGCTGAAATAAGAGTTTCACTGTCTGAGTACGGAAATGGGAATGTTTCATTTTTTCCAATGCCAGGTGCATTTGAACATCATAGCAAGGGTGAACAGCAGGCTTTTCTGTTTGGCCTGTGGAGGTGGGGGGATGCAGGAGAGGAGAGCAGGCAGAGACAACTCCTGAAATTTTAGCTCTGCACTGTCAGAGCATTGTTCCCATCGGCTGGCAGGACTTGCTGCCTGTGGGGAGTTCTGTTTGTTTATGGTCTCAGCATCTCCCAGGGACTGGGATAGGTTTGGCAGGACCGCTGCCTGCTCAGCTCCAGCCCATCTCCCCAGCCGTGCTGCGGCTGCAAAATGCTTCAGCTGCCTCGGTGCAAGCTCTCATGGCACCGCACTCAACACTCTCCTGCTGCTTCACCTTCTTTCGGCCCAGAAAAGTTGCCTCAAATCTCCATTTCTACAACAAGGAGAGTTGCTTAAAAACACAGTAATAAATTGGGGAAGAGTGTGAGTCAGCTGATCTGAGCCAGGCTGGGATTCACTGCGGTGCCCAGCCAGCAGCCCTCCCCAGCTGCAGGCTCTGCAGGCTTTTGGCTGCTCTGCTGTATTTTAAGAGCAAGGTCCAAAAGCCCAGCGCTGTTTTACTTTGGCATGAGCCAGGTAGGGTTCGGCGAGTCTTTTTCAGCCAGGCTGCGAGGTTGGGCTCTTCCAGGTGAGTGCAAAGGCAGCTTGCTGTGCCATGCCAGCAGCGGCAGCCTGGCTGGCACGAGGACACTCGTCCTCTCGGGTGCTAAACAACCTCGTGGCCCCGGGAACAACACCTGGAGTCCGTGGCTGCATTCCCTTGGGGTGGTGTGTGCCCAGCATCCCCCCCTGCGGTGCTGAAGCAGGATGCTGACCCACAGCTGCTGCATGGGCAGCATGAGCAGTGGGGCTGGGGCTGGGGCTGGTTCTGGGCTGCGGCTGATTCTGGGCTGCAGCCCCACGGGCATCGCAGGTGCTCTCAGGACAAAGCAATGAGCTGGCAGGCATGGCCAGGGCTGCTGTCGAGTGCTGGTTTTCAGTGGCACCTCCTGTGGCCACAGTAGCCGTGGGAGGTTTTGTCACATGCAGCTGTCTCCCCGATGCTCCCTGGAGGATCCTCTGCGATCCCTCCCGGGGGATTCACTTGTAGGAAAGTGAAACCTCACTGTTACCCCCAATGTGTGAGAGCAAAGCCGCAGACCTGTTTATTGGCCCAGGGAGGCTTTGCAAACCACATACCAGAGGAGCTTCGTGTCTCACAGCTGCTGGTGTGGCTGGTGCAGAGGCCGAGCAGAGCTGAGCAGACCCCGCTTGGCCATGTCAGGGTGCTCTCAGGGGGAGCGCCCAGCTGCTGCAACTTCATCTCAAAGTTGACTCATCTGCTCAGTTGAAGCTCTTCTGGAGTCAGTTTTCTCTTGCATGTGCACGCAGCCCATAGGGACATGGCTACAAGGCTGATGGGGGGGGGGGCTCTGTTTAATCTGCAGAGATGTGATGCTTCTGAGAACGGTGAATATGCCCATGTCCCTCACTGGGGGGAGAGACATCTGAACACCCCCGAGGACTCAGGCTACGGTCTTTTAACGCTGTGTGTTTTACAGTGCATCAGTCGCTGCATAAAAAGCTGCCCTTGGCTGCATCCCAAACAGATCCCATCAAACACATTTGCCACAGGAGGCTTTTTAAGACTTGACTTAAGCTTGGCTGATGCCGGAGTGAGTCCCACCCCATTCAGCAAACGAGAGGTAAAGAAGGGGAGAGCAGGGACTTGGTCCCAGGGCTGCCAGGCTGTGCAGATCAGCCCATGCCTTGGGGGTGGCTTGAGACAGCCCTGGGGGGGTGGGATGCCCGAGGCTGCAGAGATGAACCTCAGAGGCAGCCGACAGATCCCCTCTGTTGCCTCTGGGTATTTTGGTGAGACTGCCACGCTGATGCCGTGAGCACAGGGCCCGGCTCCAGGAAATGCAGGCAGTAGAGCAAGGGGAGGGCTGGAGTATGACCACAATGGCACCAGCCACAGGGCAGAGAGTTGGGGCACAGTCAGCAGCAGGATTTCCAAAGGAGGCTTCGTGTTGGCAATTGCTTCAAGGCCACCATCTTCTGGGAGCAGCAGGGCCCGGTAAGCGTCCCCTGCCCCTCAGCCAAACTTTGCTGGGCAGCATCAGGGTCTCCCCTCTGCTGCTCCACCTGGTGCAGTGGCTGTCTGTCCTTCCCCTTCCTTCTGGTTCGGCCGGAGCTGGGGTTGGCACCGCATGTCCTGCATCCCCCCCAGCCCTTTCCTCTATGCTGCGTAGCCAATTCTCCTGCTGGCTTCTGCGTGCGACCGCCCAAGACGCTCCATCAGCCCGTTGCCGCTGGCCGAGCGCCAGCGCTGCAGCAGCCGGGCGAGCAGGACGGGCTCTCCCTGCGCGGCCGCCTGCGAAGGCAGGGTTTGCAGCCCCGGACCGGGATGACCCTGCTCCGGCAGCAGTGCTGCCCGGGAGTCACCCCATCGGATCGCCTTTGCTGCCCTGGTGCCTGCCAGGCTCCGGCTCCAGCACCAAGGGCAACTCGTCTTAGCAGCTGCATAATTGCAGCCTGAATTTCATGACTCTCTAAATGAAGCACTGCTTAAAATGCAGAGGCATTTATTGTACCGTACCAAGCCTCAGGAACGTGTTAATGCCAGACCCGAGGGGTTCCCTGGTTGCATGGCCCGAGTCTGCTGAGTGATTATTTGATCAGATAATACACGTGTTAAATATATTTGTCGGAAAACAGAAACCTGTGTTATCTGAAGGAGGCAGCGTTGGCTGTCAGGAGCAGCCTTTAATCTGCGGAGATGTGACACTGTAAAGCAGGTCCCCCATCGACTGCAAGGTAAAGCAGGTCCCCACCGACTGCAGCGCAGCCGTTCCCGGGTCCACCAGCGAGCCCCAGAGTGGGGCCGAGGGCAGGCAGCAAGGAGGGCCGGCAGGCTGAGGGGCCAGGTCCTGCCAGCACGTCCCCGTCAGCCCAGGCACCTGGGTGCCATTTCCTGGGTGCCATAAAGTGGCAAAGACAGCAAGGTCCAAACCATTTTACGTGTTCTACCTCTCTGGCCCCAGGCGAGGGGGTTTCCCAGGGCAGCAGCAGCTGGTTTAAGCTTTTCAGAAATTCATAAAATACTGGTTTTGATCTCAAACCTGGCGCAGGCTGAGAGGACCCCACTCTTAGCAAGCGCTGAGCCTCAGGGGTTGAGACCACCATGGAGGCACAGCTCTGCTCAGCACGGAGCCACTGCCCCGGGACAGACCCTGCTAGCAGAGGCTCATGAATTATCCAGGTGTATCTGGGTTCTTGTCCATGAGCAAAATGTTACAGTGGTCAATTATAAATTGGATGGAAAATTTTGGAGTAGTTACATTGCTGTCGTATAAGGGATATACAGCATTGCACAGCTGTATACTTGGTCTGGGCAAATCCCATTGCTGATGAATCAGCTCTCATGGGGGGGCTCTATGGCCTTTGGGGGTGCGATTCTGGAGAGCAGAGGAAGTGTTGAACCAGAGAAGCCTCAGTATAATTCCTGATTCTTCTTGGCTTACTGACTTCAAACCTTTAGCACATAAGAAAACCATTTCTGGAAAAAATAGCAATAATCTTTTTGACAGACAAGATGCACAGCCCATCTCCATCAGTGACCCCCACAGCCGATGAGCTGTGAGTGGGTGTCACCAGGGTCCTGGGGTCCCCGACTCTCTCAGGCGCTGCATTTCCACACCAAACGTAGGAAGAACCATGGTGTCTTGGGCCCAGCACTGCTGTGGAGCAGCTCACAGCGCACTAATTAAGTGTGTGCTTTAGTCTTTGCAGCACTGGAAATTAATTTTTTAATAACTTTGAGATGTATCAGATTTTATATCTATAATACTTTAAAATTCTCCATTAATGTTCTGTCTAGCACTAGCTGTAAGTTGTATTGGCGCACAGGAACTTATAAAGCTGTAATTGTCATTGCCCAGACACTCCCGCTCTCTCCAGAGTGAGGCTCTGGCAGCACAGGCTGGTCCTGGAGAAAGTATAAATCTGTGGCATCCCTCTGCCACAGCCCGCAGCGATGCAGAGCCCCAGGGACAAGGAATGGGGAAGGCTCTTTCTTAAAAGCTCAGTAGCAGAAAAGGGCACAGAAGAAATATGCTAAAACCAGGCAGGTCAGCACTGGGCTCATGCTGTAATGCCATACCGCGGGAAGACTGAGAGAGCCAGAAGAGAGTGAAAACAATGAGCTGACGGTGACCTGTGCCGTGCCTGTGGTGAGGGAGTCCAACAGGGATCGCAATGGCAGCAAAGCTGTGACCTTGCTGAGCTGCCTGAAAACATGGGCCAGGCAAACAGACCCTGAAATTCACAGCTTCCCCACCTGACACTTCACTATGACTCAAGCTGCAGTGCGATTCCCAGACAGACTCTGACCTTGGTCACAGTTTTCTTTATGCTTTTAAAATACCCTGGGTGCTTTGTGGCATTCAGGCCATGTTTGGTGTGGTTGCTGTTCTGCTCTACTCACACTCGCACCGTGCTCTCGCTGCACACTCTGTCCTGGCAGCTTCGCCTCCGCAGCGCTGCCTAGAGCTGCCTAGATGCAGATTTGTTGTCCAAGTGGCCGTAGGTTTTTGGCTGATGCTGCAGTCTCCTGCCGAGCCCTGGACAGCCTCAGCATCTCACCTGGGTGTGACCCGCAGGTCTCTGGGTGGGGACAGGGACCAGTGCGTTATGGGGTCCTGCTCCTGGCTGCTGTTGGGCTGCCCCTTGGATGGAATGGGAGACAGTTTCTGAGCTGAAAATATCACTGGTGAAGCACTATGGAAGTTGGTGGGATTTGCACCATCCTTGCTGTCACTTTACAAGTTTTGGACCCTTCACCCACCCAGTGTGCCCCAGCTCCTCTGCTCCACCACCCTCCTCCTCCCACTTTGTAAATATGTTTCTTTGTCTTGCAGAGAGATGCCAAGGGCCAGTACCTGTTCGACCTTCTCTGCCACCACCTGAACCTGCTGGAGAAGGACTACTTCGGCATTCGGTTTGTGGACCCTGACAAGCAAAGGGTGAGAGTCCTTCCTGCCCAGGCTGGGTGATGGGGTTTCTTGCAGCTTGGTGGTATCAGACTGGTCCTTGCTGCTGCGGCTGAGGACCAGAACGTGAGGCAAATGACTGCAACAAAATTTGGTTTAGGCAGCAATGAGAGGCTCTTCCCCAGCAGTTCTTCCCTGCCCTGCTGCTGGGCAAGGGAGGTTATGGGTGCCCTGACAGGGTCATTGCTTTGCCTGTGGGAAGGGCATCTACTCATGGCCCCCGAGCACCCTGGGGAGACCCCTCACCACTTCCTACCTCTTCTGCTAGAGCCAGGGCTGAGTCTCGTGCTGCAGTCCAGGGAGGGGGGGCCGGGGTGCACCCGGGCTCCGGCAGCAGCAGCATCAGTGTCCCAGCTCTGCTGATGCATCCTCGGCATCGGTCGGGATGTGCAAGCCTGGAGGAACTTGCACGGCTCTCAGAGCCCTGCATGAGTGGTGAAAGCATCTTCCATTTGCAAAGTGAGAGGATTTGATGCAATTGCAAAGGTAAAGAGGGAGACCTCCTGACACTGGGTTTGCAGGACTATTTCTAGCACGGGATCGCATTTAACACCAAGATTAGGCCATGCGACAGCTTTGTGCCGAGAATCTAAACAGTTGTGTGTATTGCCTTGGGCAATGGAGAGCAAAACAAGATATCAGAGTGCACGGAGCCGAAAGCCCCCGCGGCAGGACCTGGTGTGACCCGGCAGCGCAACTCCCAGCACAGATCTGTGCAGAGTCCTGCTGAGTCCCTGGGCAGCTGCAGCAGGTCGGGGCAGAGGGTGGCACAGCCTCTTGCAGGGACAGAGCCCCACGGGTGGGTCCCGTGTGCTGCGGTCCCAACGAGCTGGATTTCCACGCAGGTTGTGTGAGTGAGCCCTGCCACTTCTTCAGGAATGACTGTCCACGCTCCTTTTGAAACACGTGCAGAATGCAAGCTCCGCGCAAACACATGTTAAATTGCTGCTTGCTATTAGAGCACTTGAGGTTTGTGAATGAGAAGTGCTGTGAACGTGCTTGCGGGCGTAGCTATTAATAACAATCTTGTGTTGCACTTCCTGCTGATCAATATAAGCCACCGTAACAAATAATTTCTGCTCCCCAAGGTACCTTCTGCTGTGTTTGTTATAGGGAGCAGCCACTGTTAAGCAAGGAGTTGGATGCAGGGCTGCTCCCTCACTGCTGTCTGCAGTCGGATGGGGCCCATATGGGCTCCCCGCTCCCCCCGTCTCCCTTCCAGGGGCACTCACTGACACTCATGTGGGTTTTCTCACCCAGAGCAGTAGCTTCCTCTTCCTCGTCCTCCCCACCTTGCTAAGTCACAGCCATCAGGGAGTACGTGATGCTGCTGCCTCTCGTGGGGTCTCACCCCCTCACTTGTGTTTTCTGGGCTCTCTCCCTCACAACTTCTCCAGCCTTCTCCCACATTTGCTTCCTGGCCATTGTTGTCACACTGATGCATGACCTGTCTGAGGGCTGGATTTGCAGTGGGCTGTGGAGTGGTGGCTCTTCAGTGCTGGAGAGCAGCATTTTTCTTGCATGATGCTGAGGGATCATTAACTGCTGCTCCACTTGTGTCGGCTCTTTGTGTCCCTGCTTTTTGGTGAATTGCATCTTTAAACACATGTAGAAATAAAACCCTGTGCATAATGCATTATTATGCATCATCTCTGTGGGCACAGTTGGTGGAGAGAGAGCGCTGCTGAAGTCTGCACGTACCGAGAGCTCCGCATGGCGCTCTGGAAAACCCCTCAGCACAGACACTGCGTGGAGGAGGTGTACTGGGATTTTTTCTTGGAGCATCTTCTCTTGCAGCAAATGAGTGGGTAGATGGAGAATGCAGGGTCCATGTCTCGTCCAAGCTGGTGCAAGGAGAGGACGTTTCTCTGCTGTTGCTTGTGGTGGGTCAGTGCACAGGGCCTGCGTCTCCCGCGCCCTGTATGCAAAGCCCAAAGCAGGCAGTGGCTGCCCCTCTGGGAGAGGGGGAGAGTGGCGTGGAAGCAGAGCTGGCATGCTTGGCGATGCCAAGGACACTCCTTTTACTGGTGCTTTGCTTCTCCTGGGAATAATCTGACTCAGTTCAGGCCATGAGGGTTGAGGGAAGAGCCATCGCTCAGCTTTGAGCAGCATCCCAGGATGGGACTGCTTTGGGGGGGAGACCCCTCCATGGGAGTGCCACCCCCAGCCCTGCAGCTCATGGATGCTGTGGCTATCAAAGAGCTGCCCAGGTTTAGCATTTCCTTGGCCGAGTGCTGCATTTAAGCCTGTGATGAACTAAGCTGTCACGTCCGTCCATTATTGCTGATGCACAAGTCAATATTTCTTATTGAAATTGTGCTCTGCCACATGGCTGACTGGCAGCCGGGGCTGGGGAGGACCCGGGGGGGGGGGGCACGGCGAGCAGGGCCGGACTCTGCTCCTGCCTGGGGCTGGGCTGGGAGCCACAGCACTCGTGTGATGTGGGAGAGGCGGCTGCCGCAGCCCGCAGCGCGCTCCAGGCACGGCTGCAGCTCCTGCCGGGAGGGCATGCAGCAGTCATTGAAAATCTCTCAACTTTTAAGCGTGGCCGGGAGGAGCCTGTGCACTGCCCTGGGGCTGCTGCGAATGAGATGTTTCTATTGAGAGCACAGGGCGACGGACAGCAGAGATGCTGAAACGTGAAGAAAAAGAGAGAAAAAACCCTCCCTCCTTACCCATCATTTCCTGGTACTCTGTTGAGTCTGGGTCAGAGGATGCTGATGTCGGCACTCAGACCATTTCAGCCCACTCCAAAAGACAGTGGTGCTTCTTTCCAGCATGGTGGGGACTGTCGTGACCTGGAAGTTCCCTTGGTCCTGTGGTGGGTTCCTGGGACTGGGGCAGGGATTTCCCGCAGGAGCCCTCCGTGACGTTCCCCGTCCCCGATGCTGCTGTCGGAGCCCCAGGACTGTTCGCTGCCAGTGTTGGGGCACAGCCTGGAGCCCCCTGCATTCCCATGGGACTTCCCCTCACCCTGAGGCTTCCCAAAGCCTCCTGATCAAGGGGCTGTGTCTGCACAGTCATAGGAGTTACCCAGACCTCCAGGTAACAGGGCACGCCATGGCCCCCTCGACCCCTGCCGCTGGTTTTTGCAGTGCTGCCAGCAGCCCATCTGCATCAAGTGCCAAACACACCCCAGAAATGCTCGAGTGAAACCCAGACCAGTTTGTGCAGCTGCAGGGAGCCACCGCTCACTGGTTTTGTCTCAGTGGTGGACACTAATATTTAGAGTTTTCTATGGCAAACCCAGATTTCAGTGATGTATCTTTGTAGATCTGTAATCCTTTGTGCTAACTAGTGTTTGCCTTAATTATAGTTATTTTGCTTTGCTGTTTTGGGGTTCCCTCTTCCCAACACACAGGCATCTGAAGCTACTTCTTGACTGACAACACTTTATTTCCTAAATGTGCCTGCCCAAACGATGTCAAATCAAAGCAGCAGCTATTGCAGAGGCTTTGCTGCAGGCAGAGCTTGACGGTTTCTTTTTGATGGCGCAGAAGTGTAATTTCAGAATACAGGCTTGAACCTAACCTTTCTGGTGTCATGCTGTAATTATAGATCCCGGTTTTGGTTGGGGTTAGCTTGGGTGGTTGCAGCCAGTGCTGCAGAGTGATCGCCCACCCCGGCAGAACCGTGCTGCTGGGTGCTCCCGTCTGCCGGCACCGCAGTGGCAGGGCAGCCACAAACCCTGGGAGCTGCATGGCCCCACGGCTGCGGTGGGGTCAGCAGGACACTGGGCAGAGCCCCAGGGGAGCCCCACATTCCCCAAAGCTGCCGGCTGCCACAGGGGGTGGGTTTGTACTTTTTGCATGGAGGACCTTGATTTAGGCTTTAAAAATCGGATCAGAGTGACCAGTCCACTCACTTCTTCAACGCCCTCCAGTGCACGCGTGCAACCACGTGGCACCGGTGAAGGGTGATTTTAACAACTGGGGACCAGGTGCCTCAGCACAAAAAACGTTCACCTAGCTGTGATTGCTTACTCAGCTAGCTGGTGAGCAGAGCACCGAGAGCGGGAGGTTGCTCAGGCTGAAGAAGGATGCCTTTGCTGTGTAACTTGGTCCCATTGTTGCTGTTGATAGAAAACTGCACTTGACCTTGAGGACAGCATGTCTGTTTGAGCAAAGGGAGATGCCTCCTGACAAGCCCCTGCTCTGCCCGGCACCAATCCTGGGGCTGGCAGAGGGTCTTTGCTGGGTGCTGAGCAAGCGCAACCGCTCACCCCGGCATCACCGGAGCCCGGCTGTGCCTCCAGCTCGACCCGATGGGGCTGCCAAAATGGGACGCAGAGGACCCGGCTTTCCCTGGGGCTGTGCAGAGAAAGCAATGTCAGACGGGGGACGCTGGGGCTTGGGTCCTGCTTGGGCCCTCCCTCAGGGGCCGGCCAGCTGGGCAGGGGCTGCAGCCCCCCTCCTGCCTCCTCTGCCATCCAGCTTATGGATCTGCCACAGCATAGGCTTTTATTTCAGGCG
>JAVJGG010000002.1:24176432-24198645 GCA_035590195.1 Aviceda cuculoides
TGAAGGCCCCTGAGGCGGGGGGGGGGGTTGTTTAATTTTGCCCTGAAGAGTCAATTTCAGTTATTAACTGGAAGTATTTGTTACTGAGTTGCTTTAATTGCCTTCTTTTTTGTTTCAGCATTGGCTGGAATTTACCAAGTCGGTTGTGAAGCAGATGAGGGGTGAGTATTGCTGCGAGCAGGTGTCCTGGACAGGCAGTGTGTGCTCCTTTCATTTTAGATGTATTTCCATTTTCTTCAGTCCTTCCCCTCCGCGGTCAATTCCCAGCACATCTCCCAGAAAAAGGGCCTTTTTGATTACCCACAAAGCTGTTCTGCTGGGTCAAAAGTGGGATCATCCTCCATCAGTCCCACTGCAGTCACAACCGGCCATGCCCCCCCAGCACGGGGGCACAGGGCATCGGCCCTGCCGGAGACCAGGACAGAAATGATGGGGATGAGCAAATGAGATTCGCCAACACTGGGGCCTGCCTGGAGAGTGGGGTGAGCAGCTGGCAGACAGTGCCGTGGGTGCTTCCCCAGGGCTTTACTGGTGAGACCTGCTCCCACCATGGCCACCGCAGTGGGGAATAGCCCCATGCCCATCTGCTCCCTCCTTACCAAGGGCAGCTGGGAGTGTTTGGGGGTAATGGGGAGGGCAAGAGAGACCCAGCAATATCTGACCGTCTCCTTGACCGGGGTTATTCAGGAGGACTAAGGGAACAAACCCTGCCATTTGGTGACCGCGGTATCACTGTTCTCGCTGCAGCCCAGCCTCCATTCACCATGTGCTTCCGTGTGAAGTTTTATCCCACAGACCCCGCTGCTCTGAAGGAGGAGATCACCAGGTAAGGATGGGGCACCTGGCGCGAAGGCTTGGCCAATTCAGGAACGCGCTCTGTCAAGCTTAATTTTATAGCCAAGGGAGAGCAACAGCCATTTAGATTTCCGAACGAACCTGAATGTTTCTGGATTGTCCCAACTGCAGGGGAAAAGTGTGGAACTCCCCACCTGTGCTTTGTGTGTGGAGCTGCCATGCCTGGCTGGGAGCACTAGCCATGTGTTTAAACCCACTGACTCAGTCTTTGGCCGCAGTCAGTTACAAAAACCACATTTTCAGGGCAAAGCGCTCAGAGTGCAGCACTGCTCACTGTAACGTCCATCGCGGCTTCGGTACCATCCTGCCAATGCAGAATGGCTCCCGGGCTGCACCAGGTGTGTGCCCTTCCCTGCAGCTCTCCAGAATCTCTCCTTCCAGCTGGAACCCCCCAGTCCTGGTCAGTGCAGGAAGGTGGGTTCAAGCAGGAGCAGCAGTTCTGCGAGAGTCCATGTTCTGCTTCTGCTAACTCTTGCCACTTCTGAATCAGCTGTTAGTGCCAGTGCCTGAGCATGTCCTTAGCTCAGGGTGTCATTACGTGTGCTTGGTCTGTCGGGAAGGGTTTGAGTGTCTCCAGTTCCCTTGATGTCCCCTGAAAGTAATTAGCCACATCCCTTTTACGTAAGGGGCATGAATGCTCTAGGAGAAATGGGTGATAAACTGCGATGCAGAAACTTGACAGCACTTCTCTCGAGTTTCTATCTTTAGGGGCTCTTCATGCCTCTCTTCCTGACAGAAGGACGTGAAGAGCACTCACGGAAAAATCGCAGCAGCTTTGGAAAACAAGCTGTGACTGTGGATCTCCAGGGCACGACAGCCCAGGCCCCCCCCGCCGCCTGCCGTGGCGTGGAGGGTCAGGTGTCTGCCTGAGGCAGCTGGGCTGGCACCTTTGCTAAAGGTTTCTGCAGTTTTCCCCTGGAACCTTTTGCTATTCTTGCTGCAAATATTCTTAGTTGTCTTTACAAGCCTGGGGTTTGTTAGAGAGAAAGTGATAAAAATGGTGTGGACCGGGTGCAGGCAAGCTGGAGGGAGCATGCCAAGGGCACAGAGCACAGCCGTGGCATGGACACCCCACTGCCCCCCACCAGCCCGGGACCAGGGCAGGACCCTTGCTCTGCCGGCAGCTCGCCGCTGCAGTGCCTCCACTGCTGCTGCACCCAGCGCGGGGTGCAGACTGCATCATTTGCCCACTGCGCAGTGGTGCGGGGGAGCGAGAAGAGCTTCAGCCTCACCCGAGGGCTGGGTGGGTGACACCAGCCTTGCTTTTGAGTTCCCAAACACAGTGGGTCTTGGGTGCACAGGCTTTATTAAATGCTGAATAAAATTTGCTAGAGATGTTTAAAAGTGCCGTGGGGAATTTTGTGTTTTAAGACAAGGCAAGGGTGTGAAAGGCAGCGTGTCAGCATGCTGTGGGACCGGGAGCAGACCTGGCCTGTAGGCTCAGCCTGGACTCGACACAGGGGTGGCAGAGCTGGGAGAGCCCGGAGGGCTGCCGGGGCATCAGGCACAGCACATGCCTTGTCCCCCAATTCTGCTAGAGAAGGAAAAGAGGGAACTGCCTTTAATCACCCTGCTGATGTGTCGGGCACCACAACGTGCTTTCACCTCACTCTGAGCCTGGCCCCTCTGTGTGCCCATGGCAGCGAGACCCCGGCCCCTCTGTGTGCCCATGGCAGCGAGACCCCAGACTCGGGTGGGGGTCTTGGTGAGGGGCTGTGGCAGCAGGGACCACCACTGGGGCAGTGGTGGCATGCACCCTCTCCATGCCTGGGTCTGTTGCAGCTCCCTGCAGGGCGGCTGTCACCTGTTAAAGCAAAGCTGGAAGTAGGTCCCTCAGCCACGCTTAGATGTTTTCCAGATTTTCCTCAGATCAGGAGTAAAGGGTCCCTGCCCCCCTCCCAGGTGGTGGGGGCATCCAGACCACTCTGCTCCCCACTGCATTCTCACCCAGGTCGAGCAGCTTTAAATGAACCTATAATGCAGAAAGTGAAGAAGGGCAGATGGGTCAGCCCCAGGGCTCACTGAGACTCCCATCGTGTCTCTGGCAGGGACCGATTGCCAAGTGCTGGCTGCTTACCCCCTGGAGCTGGACCACTGCGGCAGGAGCCGGCTGAGTCTCACAACAAGCTCTAGGAGGGAAGTGTTTCACTTTCCTTCTGCTTTTAGTCATTTGCGTGTGTCCTTATGTGAAGTCCAGGCCAGGGAGATGATCTGGAGAGGTGATGTGTGAAGAAATGACTGCAGAAATGCTTTTTCTGGCTATGCCCTGAATCTAGGTTTGGGGTGTGAAAGGGTGCAAAACTTGTAGGTTGCCATCTGCCAAAACGCCAGGTAAGGGCTCCAGACGGAGCCAGTGAGCTGCATCTGTGAACAAAGGTATAGGCAAAAACCATTATTATTTGTGTCTGCAGCTGCAGTGCTCCCCTCTTCCTACCTCAGCTTTTACCTGTGATGTACCTTAGTCCAAGGCAGGAGATCATCAGTCCTGGAGAAGGAAGCCTCCCCACCTCACCTGTGAAAAACAGGGACAAAAGGAGAACAGACTTCTCTTGATATCTTCGAAGCAGGCTATAAATGCCATGTCGCACTGCGGACACTCAGCTGCTGCAAACTGCAGGACCCTCAATGTCTTGGCCCCGGATACCCTCAAATGGTGGCAAGTAGCTCTTGTCCCTCGTTCAGTGTGGCTCAGTCTCAGCAGCCTGAAGCTGTGCAGCCCCGAATCCCTCTGTGCATCCTGGCCCTGTGCTGGGCTGCCATTTCTCCATTTGCTCTGGCTGCCATTACGTATTCCCAACAAATAGCTGGGGTCCTTGCTAAGCGCGTTGAGAATTAAGTAGGCTTACTGATAGAGCTAAATATATTCCAGGATTTAATTCTTGGGATTTTCAGTCTATTTCTGCAGGCAGCAAATGAAAGAGGATGTCTGGGCTTTTGCAGCCTGCTTTGCAGGATGTTTGGAATATACCTGGGCTCAGCTTTTTACTTCAGTTTTGCATTAATAAACTCTATATTTTTGTTGGGCGGATCAGTTAGAAGAATCAGAGGATGGTGAGGTGTTTCAAAAACTCTTTTGGAGTTTGGTTTCCCTGTGATAATGTACAAAACTAATGAAAGCTTTGCTTGTGTTTCACAGAAGGACCCCAAACCCAAAACTAAAAAACCTCTTAAGTTGTTTAGAAGCCTGAGAAAATTTCAGTTCTTCAGGCTGACCTTAGACAGGAGATGCAGATTAGGAAGAAAGCAGTTGTAAAGAGCCCTGCACGCATTTGCTGGGCCTGTTTAAAAATGTCTTCATGTCCAGAATGCCAGTCTTTTTGCTGCTGCCAGGACATGCACTGTAATCAGCTTTCTCAGATAGGATTGATTTGTTTTTTAGTACAGGCACAATTTAGGGGACCTACAGAAGTGCCCAGGAGTAGTTTCACAGGGATACATCTCCTTGTTTTGCTTAAGAGGAATTTACATAGTTTGCAGATTTTACATTTACTCCCAGCAACTGCAACCCTGTACAGCCATCAGGCCTTAATTTAAATGTGAAATGGCCAAAGACATCATCTCTGAGTAACGGCAGCTATTATGTGGGCATTAAGCTGTGCATACAATATGTTAATTGTATTTCTTTCCTTTAATCAGAGCTTAGCAAACATCTGCAATTGTCAGGCACAGTAAGGAGAATTGAAATGCAGGTCAGGCATTTACCCTTGTGGAGGGTGGGAGCTGGACCCAAAGAGCATGGGGGATGGAGCCAGCCTGGATGGAGCTCATCGCTGCAAGCTCAGAAATATTTCCCATCTTTAATGTCCTTTTCCAAGGCAGCCTCACCCCACAGCCCAGTGCTGCCTCGGGAAACTCCCCTCTCCAGGGGAGATTTCCAAGGCATGGGCAAGGCTTTGGAAAAACTTTTTGGTACCTGCTGAAGGTTTTTGTTTGTAAAACCAGCCCTACAGACTTTCCCTGCTTAAAGGGAACAGGGGTGTTTGGGGGGGAGGCACACAAGCGGGGCTGGGGGGATTGGTGATAGCATTTGGGGGTTGATGTAGAGAACGAACAAACTCGACTGGATTTTCAGTATCATTGGCAGGGTTAAACCCATTTGATGATGCATTTTTGGTGAGGTCTATGGTAAGTGCTGGGGAAGGGCTGGTGCGGTGAAGGGCTGGTGCTGGGCAAGGGTGCTGGCGGTGCTTGCCGGCCAAGCCTAGGGTCTCCATCCCGGCTGGCCTGACGCGGGGATGCTCCGGCAGCAGTGGGGTTTGTCACCCTGAGTGCTGGAAGCCCTGGCCACCAACCGCTGAGGCTGACGGTGCTTCAGAGGTGGTGGGGGGGACTGGGAGCAGAAGACCCTCATCTCCTTCTCATGAGTAAAGCATGAGCCCGGGGTCAGGGCTGCAGCCACCTCCAGCCCCATTTGTGCCTTGCAGCTGATGTGAGCGTGGAGCTCTGCAGCCCAGCTGGGCTCAGGCTGCCTGCCCAGGGGCTGGGGTCCGGGCCTGATGGCCCCCACGGGCCCCCCATGGGCCCAGGGTGAGCCCCCGGGTGAGTGGGCTGCTCCTGCTTGCTGCCATTCGAGGTGTGCCTGCAATTGCAGCTGAAACCTGGGCTTAATATTCACTTTGCCTTGGACTGAGTACACTTTAATATCTGGATTTATCTTTAATGTATTTTATCTGTGAAAATTAGTGGTTTATCTCATCATAAATACGGATTTGAGAAATGAAGCATGACTGAGATATTGCAGAGTGCAAGTCTGATTATTTAAACACATTTCTGAGCACTCCAATTTCCATTTTGCTCCTTCACTCTATGACTTACGTTTTACCATCAGAAGGTTTTCCCAAACGCATTGCCACGTGACTCAGCCCAAACTGTTACTTAGGTTTAAATTTATTCAAATATGTAATTTTCCAACATAGTTTATCTTTTCACTGGGCATGGAGATAGAGACGGGCGAGCGCAAGAAGTAGCTCACTCTAGATGATGTGGTGTTGATCGTTGGCAAGCGTGGAGGAGGGAAGTTGGTGCGTACGCAGAGACCTGGAAGGATACAGAAAGTTGGGGAAGGAGAAAAATCACGTCTTTGGGAAGCTGAGCAGCCAGGCAAGGATGCAGGACTGGGAAGTGCAGCAGTTGCTGGTGGGCTCGGGACCACGAGACCCCGTTCAGAGCATCATCATCCCTGGGCTCCTCTGCCCCGGCGACCTTGTGATGGGCTGGGGTAGTTGCAATTGCGTTCGGGCACCCCTGCCCAGAACAGGGTGAAGCAGCGTGGGGGACTCTGGGGGCTGGCAGCCAGAAGGGACCAGCACCTCCATGTCTATGAGTTTCCTCCTTTCCATGTTTTCCCTGGTGAGAATGCGCATCCAAGTATCTCTGTGCCCAAGGGAGCCCTTTGTCTCTGCCATGCCGGTGAGGAGCTGGGTCGGTGGAGACCTCCATCAGCCCTCGGGTCGGGTGCTGGCCCCGGAGCAGGCACCGTGTCCCTGAGGGCTGGAGTGGGGCTGGGACACGTAGATCTGAGCCCCCAGGCCATGGCCCTGACCGGGGAACTGCCCGGTAATTAGCACTTGTTTGCTCCTAGCAAGCATAATGTCTTGCAAATGGGCTGCTTGGAGAGGAATGTTAGTGCGAGTGTCTCGTGGCAGATATTTCACATCTAAATTGCCTGTTTAGGTAATTTAAACTTTGCTTAATAAATGGACTATCTCTTTTGTCCTCAGGTATTTAGTCTTCCTGCAGATCAAAAGGGATCTCTACCACGGCCGTCTCCTCTGCAAGACTTCGGATGCTGCTTTGTTGGCCGCCTATATCCTTCAAGGTAATGCTTTTTGACAAGATAAATTTGCTTTTCATGCTAAGTACTGATTACATTATTTCACTTACAACAGATCACCGCACCTAGAATACAGATGTCACCCTGCCAGTGCAGGCCTCAAGCTTCAAGGCTGTGCTTGTGCCGAGCAGTGCTGGGTTAGAGGAGGGTGAGGACTGATGTTGGGGTCTCACCCGCAGTAGACCCGTCTGCTCCCTGCGCTGTCCCACCTGCAGTCAGGGCAGCGGCATCCCCATGAGCATCCCCTCAGCTAATCCAGCCCGTGTCTCCTAGTTCTGTGCTTGTCCAGAGGCAGAAGCAGCCCGGTGACAAAGCATTTCTCTTTCTGGGGCTGTGCACAGCCTGCGGTAACTGGCAAGCACCCACAGTTTGCAGTTGCAAAGAGGGCTCCAGAGTGAAATGCTGTCTTGCTGATTGCTAGGACGGATGAATACAGCCTTGGGTAAGCTCATTGCTTGCCGAGCGCCTCGGCAAAGAAAGTGCTTCTGTCAGCAAGTTGCAGCCACGCTGGTGGAGTTCAGAGCAGGAGGTGAGAAAACCTCTGAAAAGCTTCTGCCTGATCTGCCCTCCTGCCTGCTCTTGCGTCCACTGCCTGTGGCACTGAGAGCGTGGAGGTGGCCAGCATCTGCCTGGCGTGGTGCAGCACCTGGATGCTCAGCGAGGGGTCGTCAGGCTGTTGGAAGAGCTGGGTGGTGCTGGTGGTGGAAAGGCACCTTGACAAGCCATTAGCACAGCCATGCTGGGCGTGTGAGTGGGCTTCCCCACCCAAGGGTGCTTGCTCAGTGCAATGCCGGGGCCCCTCTCCACAGTCCCGCAGTGCCTGTGGTCCCGTCCCCAGCATGAGCTAGGGGGGGATTGCCCCAGGAATCAAAAAAGAAAAGTTTCAGCTCCAAAGTATTTTGGAGTTATTCCACAGGCTGGTATACTTCCCCTCTTCTAGTATTTTAAGCAGGAAACATAAAAATTAATGTAACATCTCCATCTCACTTAGGACCTGAGGCTGGAGGGAATTAAATGAGAGCAAGGTCCTTTCATCCCCAGTGGCAGGAGGCTGCTGGATTACTGTAAATCCCAGCAGGAGACACCAGCGACAGAGCCGTGCTACAGTGAAAAGCCAGCGGCGATCGCTGCCGACTCCCACGGGGTGCTGGGAGAGGGAGCGGAGCTGCGTCAGCCCGCGCCGAGGAGAGAGCAGAAAGCCGGTCGTCTCGGGCATTTCTGCACCCTGGTTGCAGTGCTCAGGGTCGGGGCTGCTGGGATTGTTCCAAGGACAGACCTGTCGCTGCCCTTGCAGCTTGCCCGGGCTTGAAGCCCGGTTTTTCCAGGCTTTCCAGGTTTTCCTGGCAGAGGTCAATCCCTGCCCGCAGCCATTGCATGCAGCCCCCCCCCCCCCCCGGCCCTGCTGCCAGGCAGAGCGGCTGGGTCAGCCTGTCCCCGTGATCACCCAGCAGCACTTCCCCGGGGGAGGTAAAGAGGGGAAGGAGCTTTTCTCAATGTCACCTCACAGATTTCCAACTAATTGTATTTTTTTCAAGGCGCATTTCTATTTTTTGCATCCACAGGGTGAGCAGAATTCACTTGCTGCCTCATTCCCAGCCAGCTGGGATTGGGGTGGGGGCTGGGGGTACCCTAGGGGTGCTCCAGGCTGACTGCCCTGGGGCTGCCATCGCGCAGACCTAGCGCGGCTCCCAGGAGGTTCTTGTCACATAGCTTGAGGAATTAATAAATTTGGGACAGTGGCCATCTGCTGCCAGGTGATTCCCAAGCAAAGAGTGAAATTAATCGGATGCAGTTAATGCCTTACAAACGATCCCTCCTGATGGGAAGCATGGCTGGGTCGGAGCGGCATTCCTGGGATGCTCTGAGCCCTGACCCTGCGCCTGGTTGACACCAGCTCTGCTGCCAAGGCGGGCGCTGGCAAGATTGGGATGCACGCTGTGGTCTGGGTTGTGCTGCTCTTTCTGACTGGTTCTGCCTTCCCCCAGCTGAGATCGGGGACTACGACCCAGGGAAGCACCCAGAAGGCTACAGCTCCAAGTTCCAGTTCTTCCCCAAACACTCAGAGAAGCTGGAGAGGAAAATTGCGGAGATCCACAAGTCAGAGCTGAGGTATGGCCGGGCAGCTTTGCTGAGTGGGAGTGTTGGCTGCTGCAGGGATTACTGATGCTGGGCTGATTTTTATCCCTGTTTGGGATTTTCAATCATGCCATGGGATGAGCACTCCCCGCTCTGCTCCGTCAGATCCAGCTGAGAGCCAGCAGTGCTCTTGGCAGTGTAGGTAATAGCAAAAATGCAGAGCAGCACAAGCTTTAGGAAAGCAGGTCACTTAGTGGCATAGAAGCATCACAACAAATGACCCTGCTAGGGGAGCTGCCATGTCCCACCAAACCTCTGCTCGCTGAAAGGAAAACGTGGTCAAGCAGCCAAGGACAAGCCACAGAAAGTGCAGACAAATAAAAAAGCACGCCAGCGATGTGACAGTCCGGTCCTGGTGCAAAGTCAGCCCCGATCCCTTCTGCCCCAGGGAGGGCTGAGGGGTTTCTCCTTCTCCTGGCTGTTGGCTCAGCCGGCATAACCTGAGGGGGTCCCTGGTCTTCCCCGGTGGGGTGGGGACAGTGACCAACCCCCTGTCCCCCATAGATCCCCTCCTGCCACCCCCCCCTATGCTGCCTTCACCCCGCTCTGGGACATGAGGGGTGAGACACCGTCAGCAGACCCCGTCCTCCCACGGCACTGGTGCTGCCTCCAGGGCCGCGTCCCGACCGGACGGCTGTGCGCCGGTCCCCGGGGAGGACGGCGGGGTTTTGACCTCCCAGAAACCCAGCAGAGGCTTGCCTTTACGTGCTGTGGGCTGCTGCCTTCTGCCTGGCAAACTCCCTTTTCCTCCCCACCTGAAGATATGCCTGCACTGTGTATAGGAAATTCAGCTCTAAATTTTGCAGATGCTCCTGAATTTTGGTCCTTTCTAGTGCTGCTGGTTCAGCTTATCTCCTACTAGATCAAGCTGGCAGGAGAAAGGCTGGGTTTCAGTGCTGGTCTCCTGCTGCAGGTTGATTGTGCTAATGAATGTAATGGGAATATGCCATGACTGATGCCTCTTGTCGTTAACAGAAACCCTGTAGCTGAGGGCTGACTTTCACGTTCATGTCTACCATGGAATACTTTTTTTTCCCTCCTGTAGTGGGCAGACACCAGCTACTTCAGAGCTGAATTTCCTCAGGAAAGCCCAGACTCTGGAGACCTACGGGGTTGACCCACACCCTTGCAAGGTAAAACAGTTTTCTGAACGTTATTCCTTGCATTGGATTTCTTGCTCCAGCCGGTAACAGTCTGCAGAGGTACCAGAGGTCCCTAGTGCAGCCATTTGTCACCTGTCTGCGGGCTTTGGTGCTGGCAGAGCCATGGTACGTGGGATGTGCTGTAGCCAACAGTCCTCTCCAGCCTTAAAAACCAGCCCCAACCGGGCATCTGTGCACAGAGGGGAGCAGGGAGGGTGGCTACTCCGAAGTCCTTCCAGAGAGTATTTAGGGAATCCATACGAAAGTGTTTTCGCGTGCAGACAGCTATAAAAGACAGTGGCCGATCGTCTTCTGCTAAAGCATGTAATTTGGAGGCAGTAACAAGGTCAGTAATGTGTCTGAGAAACCAACAAGCATTAATCTGCCAGAGAGAGTCTATCACTCTGCTCTTCCCTGGCCAGTAATCCAGTTTTCTGTTTGAAATGCTTTTTATTGACTGTAGATGTCATTGCATGTGGCTCTCTCTGGTCCTTACAATCCCATCACATGCAGATGGATGCGGGATGCAAAGCAGATGGAGAATTTCACTCTAAGGGCGGTGCCTGCTCTGTGGTCCCCCAGGGCTTTTAACTGAATTATGCCTTGTAAATACACAATTGTGCTAAATATACCTGGCCTGGGTTGGGGGTGTCCCATTTACTGGCAGTCTGTTATTGCTGAAGAGGTTGCCCGCTGGAGGAGTTGAATCACTGTGCCGGTTCAGCTCTCCTGTGTAACTGGCTGGATTGGGCCATGCTGCCTTGGGGACGATGCTCAGCATGTCTGGCTCAGCACTGGAGCTGGGGGGTCTGTGCTTTGCTCTCATTTCCCTGCACGACTTCCCTGCTCTTTCCCGAGCAACCCGTTCTCTCCCCCAGCATCCCCCACCTTTCCGAGGGGCACCCAGCTCCCCCCTCCATGCCGACTGTGGGGAGCTTGCCCCCACTTCTTCTATCCCAAAGCAGTAACTCCAAAACTGTGCAGCTTCCAGCCCAACACCCCGTTAATCTCCAAGCTGCCCCACTCGCTGCCCATGACTGCAGCACCAGCCATAGGCAGGACTGAGGGGATTGCTGTGCCAGTGGTGGGCAGGGGCAAGGGGGTCCGTACCCCCCAGGACGGTATGCCCCTCTGCCAAGACACAGCTTCTCCCTTTCCTGAAGATTTCCCTGGATTTGGGAAAGAGCCAAAGTGCTTTGGGCAGCCCAGGGTCTGAGCTGCAGGAGCTGCTGCCGCCCTGGTTTCTGTGAAGATGCACAGAAATCTTCCTTCCTCCGCAAGACAGGGCTGCTGCATCTCAGACATGATGAGTTTGAGGAGTTACATCTTGCCTTGTGCAGGGTATTGGTTTGAGGTTCAGGGCTCTGCTTTTAGCCATTCACCCTTGACAGATTAAGATGGATTTTTGATCTAATCTGGATTTAAAACCACTTTGTTCTCTGCTCAAATTCGGAAGATCTTATCATAGTGCTGGCTCCCTGCCGTCCCTGCACCATGCCAGCAAAGTCACAGAGATCCAGCGTCCTGGGGTGGAAAGCAAACAGCAGAGAAGATGTCTCACCTCTTGATTAAGGCAGGGAAGGGCACAACTGGGAGCAGAGGGGGAGCATTGTGCCCCCAAGCTGGGGAGATCCTGGGCACGGGGCATCCCAGCAGCAAGCAGAGCTGCCCTGCGGATGCGGAGCAGCTCTGCTCGCCGCTGAGACACCCTGTTCCACACTTTCCCCCAAGAAAACATTGCAGACACCAACCAGACATTGCTCTTCTGCAGCCACCCCTATAAAATTCCTTGCCTGCTTTTCCTGCCCAATGCACCAGAAATCCCGAGCCTGGCATGAACCTTCCCTTCAGCTCAGCATCCTTTGAAAGCCATCTGAATGTCTGCCGGCCAAATAAAAGTCAGGGCGAATCTAACAATTACTGAGCAGCCACAACTGTTTCATAATATTTTTAAAATTCAGCATGTATCTGTTTTTTCCATGCACATCAGTGCAGTTAATGATCACTTCCCTGGAGTCTAGACATTATGATTAAGTTAAACTGCTGCCTTGCTCTGCGCATGATACTAATTATTGGTTTTAAACTGTCTCGATGACGCCCAGCTGCACTGGCTGTGCAGGGCTCTGAGGGAGTCAAGTGTAATGGTTTTTTACCATTTCCTGGTTTAATTACTAGTGAAAGTGTTGGTGGGGCACTGCCTTCGCTGTTTATTCCTCACTAGTAAGCAGATGGGACCACTGCGGCTGGGAGGTCTATTGCGGTTTCTCCTCATTAGTGCCACTGGACCAGCTGCCCCGTTATTCAGCTGTGGGTTTTACTGTGTGTGCAGGGTGTCACAGTCCGGGTGAACCTGCTGGGAGCGTCCTGCTGGCAGAGACGGCACAGAGGATTCTGCATTGCCACCGCCCTTAGGGCTGAGGGTCACCGTTGATGTATGAGCTTTGCCAGCTCATTGCCAGCCCATTTTGATGAGAAATTGGTGTTGTCTTCCAGGATGTGTCGGGGAACGCGGCGTTTTTGGCCTTCACTCCCTTCGGTTTTGTTGTACTGCAGGGAAACAAGAGAGTACACTTCATTAAATGGTGAGTTCCTGCCCCTGCATCACCCTGCTCGCTTGGAGCCGTGCCGGCTGGCTCGCTTCTGCTTGCTCAGTCGCCAGTTGTGTGCAGTGCTGTGGGGCAGAGGCCATGAGTGCCCCACATCACCCCGGGGTGTTCGAGGGGTGCTCGGGTGAGCTCCCATGGATGGGGCATGTGGGTGGTCCCAGCACCTGATGCCTTCCCCAGGTACTCACACCACACTGGGGTACGGGCGACGTGCCTGTAACGGGACTGTGGTAAGCGCACCCACTGCCCACGTCTGAGCCAGGACGGGCTCCGAGCAGAGGACACGGGGGGCAGCAATGCGGCGCCAGCTGGAAAACCCATCCCGTGCCCTGCACACACTTGCACAGCACACCTGTAAGCTTGCATGCCTGCGTCTGGGAAGCAGGGGAGAAAACAGGTCCTCTTCACGGTGCTGTGCAGTCGCTGTGCTGCCAGGGCAGTGGGATGCTCCTGGGACAGGGAGAACAGCACCCAGTGGGGCCACGCTGCGCACTCAGGGTGTCACTTCTTGCACTGTCCCACCTTTGGGGGAGCCTTGGAGCCTGGCTGCCTCTGTTGCTGCAGCTGTGCACTGGGCTGCTGGCTCCAAGGACTTCTCTACCCTGGCCCCTAAGCTCGCTCCTGGTCAGTAGCAGCAGGGCTCTCCCCTGTGAGTTGCACTCTCTCTCCATTTGCTTCGTTGCCCCAGACTTACTATTTTCTACATTGTCTACATTAACTTGCATCATCCGCATGTTGGCCGAGTCTCCCGAAAGCTCCCCCAGCCCCTCTGAACCTGGTCATGTTGTTCCTCGGTCTTTGCTGCATCTCAGATTTTGGCCAGTGTGTCCCTCGTGGCTGGCATTGCCACCAGGCTGGTGTCCCTGTGACAAGGTCCGAGTGACTCTGGGACACTCCGCTGACCATCACCTTCACCCCAGGGCATCCCCCTTTCCAGCTGCTGGTTTCTGAGCCTGGGCTCCTCTCACCACCCCATGGCACCCCCCAGGGATGGAAAACGGGGTCTCGAAGCTGTCCTGCTGCCATCTCCAAAGCACCAGCTCTCACCCCACAGCTCCCAGCAAGCGCTTTGGCTGGGGCTGCGCCCATGAGCCAGCCGGGCTGCGGTGGGCTCCACGCAGCCTCTCACCTCTCCGTCCTTGTACTTCCAGGAACGAGGTGACCAAAATGAAATTCGAAGGGAAGACTTTCTATTTATACGTAAGTCAGAAAGAGGTGAGTGCTCTCCTTTCCCGTGGGACTTCCCAAGCGCAGCCATGGTCGTTCCTTCAGCAGGTTCTCCATGAACTTGGCAGGCTCCAGCCTGCAGCACCATCACCCCGTGCCTGGTGGTGCAGGGACACAGGCACAGTGGCAGGGGCTGCAGCTCGGTGGCAGCGCCGGGGTCACCTCCCTGCTCCTGCCGGCACCTTGCTCTGGGCATTAGAGCCTGCAGACACTAGGTAGCCCCAGGCTATGCTGTGGTGAGAGCTCTGCCCTGGGCAGCAGCCCAGGACCTCCAGCAGCTTCTCGCCATGCCTGCTTGCCACGGCCACGCGCTGCATTTGGGATTATTGTGGTTATTTGTTACCACCATCATGCTTGGTTAGCCCCAGTTGATGAAATCGGCCTGAATACCTCTGGCTGAAATCAGCTCCCACCTAAGCCGTCAACATGATTTTTTAAAAAAATGTATTTCTGGATATTCAAAAAGGCAGGTAAGCCAGAGGAGGTGGGTGGCAGGTCACTGGCATGCGTGGTTGCTCATCCCTTGTGTGAGGCACCACGCTGGTTGATGCTCCAACATCTCCCAGTGTCCTGAGCGGCTCTGGAGGAGGATCTGCCCTGTGTCAGCGCTGCTCTCCAGCTCCGGCTGCTCTGGCCTCCGTCCACACTCCTAGCGTGCTGCCCAGTGGGTACCGCTCACTTATTCCCCTACCAACTTTCTGTCTTTCTCCTTTAGGAAAAGAAAATTGTTCTTACATATTTTGCCCCAACACCAGAAGCCTGCAAGCACCTCTGGAAGTGTGGGATAGAAAACCAGGCTTTCTACAAGTAAGTGCCGGGTCACCCAGGTGCGTCGTGGTGTGTTCTGCATTTCCCTGTGGGTCGGCGCTGCCCCACACAGCACCCACCCGTGGGCTCCATCCTGGTACCGGGGCTCGAGCACTGGCTGTCGCCAGCCACATGGCACCCCTGTCCCGGTGGCCCCAGCAGAGTCACCAGCCACCAAAAGCGCCGGTGCCCCCAGGCTGGGGGCTCTGCCCCGTGGGGTCCCTCCTGCCCCCCGCAGCATGTTCATCCCTCCACAGCAAACCTTTAATCAGGAGATTAAAACTAATTGTCTGGAGATTAAGCCTTTAATGCTGAGCAACCAGCACACGTCCTGTCTGCAACAGCAGACGTGTTTTAGCATTTTCCTGCTCAGGAATGCTGCGAGTGCGGCACATGGCCAGTGCAGGATGCGGCAGGGATGGATGCTGGCAAAACTCAAGGAATATTTTCTGACCTAATATTCAAGGGCGGATTTTCAAAATGGCTTCGCAGGGTCTGTTTGTGCTGAATCCTGCATGAAAATCCCCACTGAAGTCGCGCCAGTGCCCCGGAGTGCTTTAGAAAAGCCTTTTAGTGAGGAAGGCTCAAAAACTTTCAGAAATAATTTGCATCTAAGCGCTTTGGGAACAAGTTAATTATTCGTGAGAAATATTCAAGGGACCAGGGAGGTGATGTGCAGTCTGGGCTGCAGCTGCAAGCCTGGGCAGTTGGGGACGGTGGCTCAAGGGACCATCCCCACCAGCTGCCTGGCTCTGGGGGACCTCTGGGCTGGGGGTCTCACCTGGGCAGTGGGAGCTCCTACTGGGGAGGATAGGGAAGGTGTTGTCCTTCCCCAGGAGCTCTGGGGTCCCTGTTCATGGCCACCAAGGTGGCATTTTTGTCCCTGGCTTGGTTAATTGGGCTGTCAAACAAAAAGGGAGAGGTCACGGGCTGGACTGTCTGCCAAAAAACCAGGGAGGTGCCAGGTGGAATGGTTTGGTTTTACCATCCTGCTCATGGTGTACTTAAAAATAGCCTGCTTTGTGCTTTGTAATGAGTTTTATTTTAATCAGCAAGATGCGAGATAAAGCGTGTGATGTATTCTCTTTGGGAATACTGCAATCAGCAGCTGCAATCAGCAGGTTTCATTTCTCATTATATTAACATGAAATGAAATTGCAATATTGCTTTACAAATCTTTTTATGATTAATCATGTCAGTAAATTACCGCCTCATTATGCATCCGGTGGAGTGGACTGTGGGCTTGGCCAAGGTGCTGCTGGGCTCCTCCCAGGGCGAGAGACTGGCTCCCATGGGATGAGGAGAAGACAGGACTGTCCCTCCCAATGGTTTTACCCACCGCTGGCCGGACTGGCCCCAGCAAGTGCCGGCCTGTCTGGGACGGGCCGATTCCTGCACCCTTGCAATGCAGAGGTCGTGGTGAGGGTTTTAGCCCCCTGGAGAGCTTCATCCCTGTGCAGGTCCTGTATGCAGGTGCTCGCTGGGGGACCTGGTGTGAGCTGCAGCCCAAGCCCCGCTCCAGCCGCTGGGGAAGCCATTGGCAGCAGATCTGTCCTGGAGCCTGGGCATGGACTGGGCAACGGTCCCACTGCTGGCAGGGACGTGCTGTGCTGGCAGAGAGGGCTGCAGGGTGATGCCATGATGGTCCAGGTGCTTGTGTCCTGCCAGCCGGTGCCACCCCACAACTGCCGGTGGCTTTTTTAATTCCTGGTGGTGTTTCACATCTCCAGGGCTTTGCTCTTGTAATTTGGCCCCTCTGCTGTTTGCCAGCGGCACGTGGCTCCCTCCCTTTGATGCTGGGGGTCAGTCTGGCAGGGATGATGCTGTAAGAGCATCAGCAGAGCCATCCATCCTCATCACCGCCATGGTGCACTGGAAACAAAACTGGGCGAAGGCTTTGCCATGAAGTGGTGCCAGGGGCCGTACCCTGCCCAGGTGCTTACGCAGCTCTTGGTGGTGTTGCAGGTTGGAGAAGTCGAGCCAGGTCCGGACAGTGTCCAGCAGCAACTTGTTCTTCAAGGGAAGCCGGTTCCGATACAGGTAAATAATGACAGTAAGTAGCAGCTACTGGATGTATTTTCGGATGCTCCTTTGGATGTACTGTGGGGAGCAGTTCAAGGCTGCAGTGGTCTGAGGACTTGCTAAGAGTCCTCCTGTCGCTGGAGGTCCTCCCACTGCAGCACCACAGCCTCAACGAGGCCATCTCTACTTCTTTCTGTGTTTCACAGCTGACATCCCTCTCCCTAGCCCCAAAATGGCAGGTTTTTGGAAAGACAGGAGTGGAGGAAGGAGGAGGACCAGGGGGCTTTGGAGTTTTGTATTTGAGAACAACATGGAGTGAAACGAACCACCACAATTCCCAAATTCCTGAGGGGGTGTTGCTCCTCCCTGGCCCTGGAGAAAGAGCCTGGACTTGGGACCTTGTATTTCTGCAAGGCAAGAGACCCCGGTGCATCCCCAGCTGTGAGGTGCATGATGCCGGCACCCTCCTTGCTGGCACGGGAGGGCCCAGATGCCCTTTTCTGTCCCACCCCCAAGAGGGGATGTGACACCATGGTGTCCAGCATCTCATGCCAGGAGAAGCAGCAAAATGTTGTGGCAGAAGTCTCAGCCCAGCCTTTCCCTGCTCTTCCCATCACCCCTATTTCCAGCAAATATTTCTGCTTTCCCCTGGAGCTGCAGGGAGAGCCCCCCTGCCCCAGTCTGTGGGGAGGGGGCCAGGCCGTGCTGGGGCACGGTGTGCCATGGGGGGAGCTTGTGGCTTGCCGGTGCGGTGCTCACATCCTCATGGCTGCTGTTCTTGAACCACCCGCAGTGGCCGCGTTGCAAAGGAGGTGATGGAGTCCAGCGCCAAGATCAAGAGGGAGCCGCCCGAGATTCACCGGTAAGAACCCAGCAGCAGTGGTGCAGCACGGTGCAGCCTGTGGGGCCGGGGCCTCCCAGGGGTCTGGTACCCGGCTCCCCGGGGTGGCGGAGGGACCCACAGGACCAAAGCGGGAGAGCTGCCGTGTACCTGGGGCTCTGACACTGTCCCCGTTCTCATCCCCAGGGCAGGGCTGGTGCCGAGCCGGAGCTGCCCCTCCATCACCCACGGCCCCCGCCTGAGCAGCGTGCCCCGCACCCGGAGGAGAGCCGTGCACATCTCTATCATGGAAGGTAGGGTACGGGGCGGCTCTCCCTGCCACTGCCGGGGGTCAGGAGCCGGGGCGGCCCCGGCCCCGGCCCCGGGGCCATGCATACATGTGCCTGTGCACTCACATGTGCACACATGCACACACAAAAAGCTGACATACACATCCAGCTGAAAATCAGATTTTTGTAGCCCCTGATGCTGATGTGGGGTGCTGGGGCGGGGAAGGTCCCTGACGTGTCCCGAGGGCCTTATGGCAAGTCTGGACAGCACCAGATGTTGCTCTTGCAGCTCGGGACCAGTCTGGCAACAATAGCTGAGCCCAGGCAAAGGGGAGGGCCAGTTGTGGGACTGAAGTTTCCAGTGCAGAAGCAAAGCAGAGGAGAATTTCCCAGCAATGTTACTTTAAATTAAACTGGAAATACAGCAAAAGGCTCCAGGTTGCCCTGATAGCTCTGACCCAGGGCAGAGGTGAGTGAGCCCTGCTTTGAAGTCACCCCGGCAGCCCTGTCCTGCGCACGCCGGCATGCCTCACTCTGCTCTTCCAAACCCTGCCCTGGTTTGAAAGCAAAGCAAACCTGCCTGGAGCAGCACACCAGCACCCAGCGGCCAGCACCCAGCGGGGGCCCAGCAGAGCAGAGTGTTACTGAGAGCCGCAGGGCGAGGGTCTGACTTTGTACAGGAGCAAGCTGGTCTGCAAAAGAACTTGTCACCCACCTGGGAGCTGCTCCTGGCTGGCCAATGGCCACCACCAACGGCTTGCCAGTCTGCCAGGCTGGAGCTCTGTGCCAGCCTGTGGTGGGGAGGCTGGTACCCCCCGTCCCAGGGCAGGGCTGCAGCTGGGGTCAGGGCCGTGTAGGGGTGGGATGCACCTGGGAAGGAGGGTTGGCAGAGGGCAAAAGATCAAGAGGGAGCCGCCCGAGGAGGGTCCTGCAGCCGCCCAGGAGCAACCTGGGACCAGCCCTGGAGTGGCCCCACGGGGCTGGGGACAATGCTGGGGGCTGTGGCAGTGCTGCTGGTGGCATCTGTGGGTGCCCGCTGGTGACAGCGGTGTCTGATTCCCGGTGACACTGGGGTGACGGAGAGCAGTGTGTGTGGCGGGTGCTGCTGGTGTGTGTCGGGGCCATGTGAAGGTGCACGGAGGCTGGAAAACTGGGAGGTGGATGAGGGAATGGGGATGGCAGGGAGCGTGGGGCGAGGGAGGGGGTGCATCCTGCAGTCGTGCCCTGCTCCTGGATGGGCTGCAGGGCTAGCCCCTGCCCCAGCACAGCTGCACTGATCCTGCTCCCCAGGCTACGGGTGTGGACAGGGTGCAGAAATGCTGCCTGCCCAAATGGACAGGTCCCTTGGAGCAGGGAAGGTATTTATTTCCATTGAGGGATCCCAGGAAAGGTATTTATCTCCATTGAGGGATCACAGGGCTGATGTCTGTGCTGATTTTGGGGGCGGGAGTGTGCCTGGCAGCTGCGGCAGCCCTGCAGACAGGGTCATCTCTGCCGCCCAGTTAAATGCGAGCACCCTCTCCCCGCGTGCTGTTGTGAAGCGGCAGGAGCATTAAATAGCCTCCTACAATAAATTACCCTGAGCCGGCATGGCTTCCCAGCACCACCCCTGCCCCAGCAGCTGCTTTTCTTCACTCTCACTTCAGCTCGGTCCCGTGGAAGTGTGGGAGCCCAAAATAGCCCCGACCCCAGGGCCAGTGGCTCCAGCGCTGCTTGCGTCAGCCATGCCGACGGGCGAGCAGCCGTCCCCACGCCCCCTCGCAGTCCCTGCGGGCACCCAGTGCCACAGGCCAGGCCAGCCGCTGCCTGTGCCACCATGGTGAAGTGCCTGATAAAGATTAAAACCAAAGTCAGCGTCCACCTGCGGCTTGTCAACCACTGCTGCCGGGAGGTGAGGGTCCGGGTGCTGGCCCTGGGGCCGCGGCTGCTGGTCCGGGCTCTAGGGGCTTTGCCGCTCCTCCCGGCTCTCCCCGGCCTCGGCCGCAATGCTCCGCACGGCCCCGGGGATGCACCCGCACCAGGTAATGCTGTGACGCTGGGCTGCATGGGGTCTGGGCTCTTCTTCGGCAGGAGTGTCCCCGGGGTTCCCTGTGGGCTCCCTGTGACTACAGCCCCAGGGGAATGCCGGAATGTGGGATGTGAGAATGTGGGATGAAGGATGCATGCCATGGGGAGCGGGCTGGGATCTCTCACGCTGGCTGGACCCTCGGTCATTATTACCACAAAGCAGCTCCAGTTTCGGGGCTGGACTCAGCTTTCTCCAGATTTTCTAGCCTTTTATGTCAGTCCTGTGGAGCAAACAGATGACAGGAAAGTTTGGGTCTTGGTGGGGGGGACTGGCATCATTGCATGATGAGCAGGGGACGCCCCAACATCAGCTGCCCTCCCTGGGAGCCGAGGTGCTGCCCGCCCTGGTAGGTGCCCACCCATCAGGAACACAGCAGATGCAGCAAGGGGATATTCATATGAGCTTTGCGACACATGAGAAAACATAGCTGTTGGGGTGAGAACATGTTTATTCCTCAGCTGCGCTTATCGCCCGGGCTGCTGCTCACACTCGGTGCCCGTGGTGGCACGTACGTTAAGCTGAGCTGATCCGGAGGCATCCGGGGAGTATTTACAAGCATGAGGTTGCAAAGCCCCGGGGAATGCAGGCAGGTCAGGCTCCGGGCTCTTCACTTCACCCTTTGGCAGCGTGTGGGGCCAGGGCACCCAGCGACACTGTGCCATGGTGCTTCAGTGTGCTGTGCCCTCCCCACTGGGGGAAATGTCCAGCCCTGTCCCCCTTGCAGCCAGCTGCGGGGTGGCACTGGGGACCCACTGGTCCTGGCCACCACCGCCTTCAGAAACTCTCACTGAGGCACAGGACGCTGTGATGGCAGAACTGGTGCCTACCCCCCATTGCCTGCCCTCTTGCTGTGAAAACTGCAAGAAAAAAAGTCCCACTTGTGGAGTTTCTTCGAATTTGGGGGGGGGGGGGGGGGGGGCCGTTAGTTGGTGGGGAGAAGAAGTTCCCCTTGTCCTGCCTGCCGTGCTCAGCCTCGGCGCAAAGGGCAGCCTGGCTGTAACTCTAGCTCAACCGTGTATGCGGCTGGCACACAGCTCTTCATGAGGCTCTTGTTCCCATGTTTGTGTGTAAAACATTTTTTCTGTAGTGAATCAATAGAAATCAGATCTGTTGGTGACTCCGGTCTGACTTACAGCCTGCTCTGCGGGGAAGTCTCCCGTGTGTGATGGGGCTGCAGCTCCGGGACATCTCCTCCCTGCCAGGCAGGTGCAGCCCTCGCTTTCCTCACCTGCCATCCTGAGGTCGTCTTTTAATTCATCACCTCAAGGCGGGCAGGCAGATGCTGTCGACAGTGGGGTCAGCTGTGCTGCCCGCACAGGGCTCCATCTTGGTCAGGACCTCACTGCACCGCTTTTTGTCTGGGGGGGTGGGGTTGGGGGGGAGGCTGTGCTGGCCAGGAGGTAAATCTGTAAGGACTGCCCCATCAGCTGCAGCAGGCTCAGCTGTCTCCAGTGGTGCCACAGGGAGAGCTCACCCCCAGTCCCCAGCTTGGGGACAGCAGGGACTCACCGGCTGCACCAGCAAGGACCCCTTGGGGTGTGTTTCTTCTCCCCACCCCATCCCTGCCCCCCCCGCCCCAGCCCAGCTACAGCCGCTCTTCCCAGCTCATCCCTGCCTGCGTCTTGGTAGCACAGGCAGCCTGCCTGTGGTTGGGGTTGGCAGCGCCGACGGCAGAGGGGCCTCGAGCATGCTGCGGGCGGCTGCCGGGGGGGCTGTGACCTCAGAGCAGTTACAGCACATGGATGTGTTTGTGATCGATTGATGACAAGCCCAGGCCCCTGCCTGCGGTTCAGACCGACAGCCAGCGGCTGTCGGTGACAGTGACAAGTCACACAGGTGTTAGCGTCACCATTGCAGTCACAAGCTGCCAGGAAGGGGCTGCCGTGGGCTCCGGCTGGGCGCTGGGCTGTGGCTGCCGGCCCCGAGGATCCAAAAACAACCACAAAAAAAGGAACCTGAGGCAGGCGTGCCCTGGCCCCACGGGGGAACATGGGGCTGGGGGCAGTGCCGGGCGAGGGGGAGAGTTTCCAGCAGCGGGAGTGACACCTCCGCCCCCGGCACCGCTGAGCATCCCCCTTTTCTGTGCCCCCAGGCCTGGAGTCTCTGCGTGACAGCGCCCACTCGACCCCGGTGCGCTCGGCCTCCCACGGCGACGCCTTCGCGGCCCCCGGCCGGAGCGGCCGCGCCGAGAGCAGTGAGCGGGTAGCCGTCATCGCCGATGAGAACTACAGCCCGGCGGACAGCGTGCTGCCCACACCGGTGGCCGAGCACAGCCTGGAGCTGATGCTGCTCTCGCGGCAGGCGAATGGGGCCCCGTGCAGCATCGAGGAGGAGAAGGAGTCGGAGGCCGGCACGCCGGCGGCGGCCGAGGCGGAGGAGGGGGGCGGCGAGCTGCGGGCCCTGTGCC
>JAVJGG010000002.1:24198664-24215139 GCA_035590195.1 Aviceda cuculoides
GGCGGCGCAGGTGGAACAGGTGAATAAGTTTGTTTTAAGTGTCCTCCGTTTGCTCCTTGTGACAGTTGGACTCCTCTTTGTTTTGCTCCTCCTCCTGATCGTCCTTACCGAGTCCGACCTTGACACTGCCTTTTTCCGTGATATCCGCCAGACCCCCGAGTTCGAGCAGTTCCATTACCAATACTTTTGTCCCCTCAGGCGATGGTTTGCCTGCAAAGTCCGCGCCGTGGTAAACCTGCTCATTGACACCTGAAGGCAGGAGTCGCCACGTAACTAGCCGGGGGCCTGGGGAGAGACCTGCCGCCGTCCCCGTGCGCGGGACCCGCCGGGGCACCTTCGGCACACACACTAATCCTCCCTTCCCGAACCCAGAGCACGGCGCGGCCGAGGAGGCGGCTTTCCGGGAGGAAGATGGGGGTGGGCGCAGCCCCCCGGGGCCTCCTCCTCCCCGCGCTCAGCCGCGCTGCTCCCACCCCCGGAGCCCGCACAACACTTTACCGTTCCGATTCTCGCAGATGCGCGTACGACTTTGGAAGCACCGAGCAAAGAGAGGAATTTATTTTACTGTTGCCACCCATCATTGTACGAGCATCAGCCGGGAGGCTCGTGATGCTGTATTATGCAGGAGCTTTAGCAATGGTGCTACTGAGTATTAATTTAAACACTCATGTACTGTTACGTTATTAAATCCACCACTGTGCACACCACCACCACCACCACCACCTTCCAAGTACCGCTTTGCAGAAGTCCCTCCCTGCTAACCGGAGTCTCCTACGCGGCGATGCGTGGCGCGATGCTATCGGGGGACACCCCGGTTCCCCCCGACTCCCAGGCAGGTGCGGTAGCCGGCTCCCTGCAGCACAGCATCACCCGGCGGACACGAGCCCTCACCCTGCGCTGCAGCCTCAGCCTTTCGTCACTTTTTCTAAGCCTTGAAGCGTCAGTGCTCCCTAGGGCAGGGAGAGCACAGGCAGGTGTGAGCACACCAGGCACCCTCAGCCAAGCCTGGGTGCGTAGCCGGTAGTGACTGTGTTGGATTTATTAGGAAGACCTTTAGCCTCCAAAAGTTGTACCTGTTTTGTACAAAAAAAAAAAAAGAAAAAAAAAAAAAGAGACTGTTTCAAGGTCTATTTTAACAACAAAATGCTATTTTGTTATCAAATCTAATCAAGTCTTTTTTTACTTTACGGATTGGGTGACCATGGTGTGCTGTACCAAGCGGTTCACATTGAGCAAATGGTTTGAGAGTAAACGCTTTTGTAGCCTGGAAGCCTAACACCAGATTAACCCATTGCTAGTTTTGGAATAGAGAAAGGAGCTATAATTTTGTGACTTTGAAGATAAAAAGGACAGAACTACAGGAGCGGAGGTGACGCTGAACAAGCCAATGGATAACCATTAGACCTATCTGTTCTTAAGCAAAAATCAATAAAACCAACTCATCGTACTTGTGACATAACCACTGGGACCTTCAGTTACCTGAGAAGCAGCAGTCTATTTACACAGGGAGCAATAAAAGCCAGTTCTGTTCAGTTTTGATTGAGAAGTTGGACATACATATCAAAAAAGGTGAAAACAAGGTGAGCAAGTTTTATTTCATCTCAGGGAGAGATTTTACGTAAGCTGGGGCCATAACTGCAGTTTTAAAAAGCCTGATTTCCGTGTTCTTGTCTCTGAGCATCCCACCATCCATCACCACACGCGCGCGAGCGCCGCTCCTCGCCGAGGCTGGCTCCCGCCCGGTCCGGACCCGCTCAGCTGGCGCCTGGCGAAGGAGCGCAACGATGACGTTGGTCAATCCAACACCACCACAAGTTGGCCAGACTTGGCTCGTTTGTCACTGCAATAGAGAGGTCCCGTTTAACTACTGTCTGTCCGGGGGGAATAAAGACTGAAGCCGTCGTGTCTCGCCGCTGAGGACACAACCGTGGCCACCCGCTTACAGCACAAGGGCTGAGGAGGGTTTGGCGTACAGCCCCTAACTCTTGAGCAGGCAGGAGCCCTTATGAGCGCTGCCAGGAGATGGAGGATCGATTTTTACATGATAATCCTGTTTTATGCAACATAGCAAAATTAACTCTTAGTGTAGTGTTCCTACCTCAGTCCGTAGTTAATGGTGTTTCTATGCAGTGCGTGGTAGTCCCGAACCTGACGTTTTTTGCCCCAGGTTAAAGATGCAATGTTCCCTCCTCCTCACTGCTGATGTACTGCGTGATGTCTAACAGCACAGCCCCGTCCGCCAGCGAGGTGCCCGGCCCCGTGCGCCCTGTACATGAGACATCTTCCTTCCAAACAAAGTGCAGCCTCTAAGTACTGACCTTGGAAACCTTCTACATCGGCTTACTCTAGAATAGCGATAAATGCCAGACCTAGTTTACCTCTGCAGTTTTCACCCAGCGTTTTACTGCAAAACCACAAGAACTGATGATTTTTCATTGTATGTTTTTCCTGTACGTTCCATATTACGTCTTGTGTTTCACTACCTGTTAGTTTTACCTGTCTTTATATTAAAATGTTGTTTCCGTAGGTTCTTATATCAGAAAAAAAATATCTCATAATAGCATACTGCATCTTTAAGCAGTAGATGGTAAAATACCTGAAAATGTGAATTTCTTAGTTTTCATAAAAAAAAATCTAGAAATTAACCTTTCATGTGCCAAATACTGTAAGTTACATTTTTCCTTCAAAATGTACCTTTTTCTACATATTCAATATCTTAGTTAGCATAAAATCATTGGTGCCATGAAAAGTATTTTTAAATTTAAATAAATATTTAAATATCATGAAAACCAGCATTGGTATGAGATTTGTTTAGCATTTACGGTGTCGGTAACCAATTTTTTACTTGAGTAAAAACTCGGCTCAAAACCCACAAGGAATTTGGCCTTTTAGCAGCCCACTCGAAGTTATGAGAAGCCTCAAGCAGCCACGAGCGCAGCGGGGAAGCGAGCTCTGCTCCAGCAGTTCAGGACTCCGCTGGGCACACGAAGAGCCTGCCCTCGGCTGCCACTGGCCTAAAACCCATCTGCTTCCCGTTGCTTTACAAACTCGCATCGCTGCTGCGGGGGAAGCGCACACAGCACAGCACAGCCATGCACATGACAAATTGGACACAGACAGCCCTGTTTCTTCCTGATCCCTGTTCTGCAGAGCTGTTCATCAGGCTTGCGCACCACCCATCAAGTAGGATTTCATTGCTCATCCGAGCGTGGTGAATGGCAAGGAATGTACATGCCAAAACTAAAAGCGGTGGCAGAGGCCAGAGAATAACTCCCAGCTTCCTCCCAGAGTAACTTCAGGACGTGAGGGGATTCCGGTTGTAGCAGGATGCTCGTCCTGCTGTCAGGGCATCAGCTAGGAGTGCTAAGGCAACAGCAGCAAAATGATAAGGGCACGCTCATGTTTACTACCGCTGAACTGCCTCCTGTAGAGCAAAAGCAAACCACACCAGTTGCTGCACTAGCTGCAAAACCACAGTCTTACCTTGACCTTGCAGCGGCAGGTTCCTGCAGCACCCCCCTGCCAGCACTGTAATACAGTAAACATAGGTTGTAACAGCAACAGCCTCTCACCATTTTTAAAAGTGCATCTGGTGTCACTGACACATCACGCATCGGTGACAATTTTTAACGCAAGCTCTGCTGAGCTGTTTCAGTCAGGTTCAACACAACCCCCCTCAGAGGGTCCTGCAGGTGCAGAAAGAGGAGCTGAGGCCAGCCCCCCAAACACATGGCCCAGGACCACCCCCCCTCTGCAGCCTGCTCCAGCTACACCCCGACCACTCCAAGTTCAACTCATAACCATGGAGCTTCCCTAGAAACTGCACCCAGTGGCACCAGCCTACACAGAGACCTTCCTTCTGCCTCCAGGAAGAATTTAATTAGACATCAGACATCTTGCTCAAGGGACAAATTTTGCTGAAGACATGGATGCTGAACACCTGCAACCCTTAAAGAGAGATGATGGGAACACTACACAAGCTGGCAGAGAATGACTGCTCCAGATTCTCTAATGAAAATCATTAATAAGTGCCTCATATATGTAGCAAGTATCCTACTGATCCAGCATTTTTTCTTTTTCTGAAAAATAAGAATTTGGTGTTGGGGAAAAATATCTATTTTGGTACAAACTAACTGTCATAATTTATTTTGATTAAAGAAGAGAATGCCAAAGGTAGTTTAGAAGATTTATTTTAAAGCTTTTAAAATACACTTTTGTCCTGAAAAATACAGTTAGCTTAGGAACAGCTTAATACAGGTTAGACAAATTTAATGCCAAAAAAAACCCCAAAACAAAACAAGAAACTGAGTCATGTGTTTTATTCTTTGAACACATGAAGGCGACCACTGGCGTTACCACCCACTAAGATGTTCTTACTGGGATGAACCACGTTAATGGAACACACGGAACTAAGGAAGTCAAGGTTATAAAAGGAGTGCAACAATTTTCCAGTATCTTGGAAGACTTCTATTTGTCTTGGTTGTGCCATACTGCCCACCACAAAGCAGTCTTCCTGTTTAGGGTCCCATATTGCTCTGAACCTGGTTAACCAGCGTCCCGTGTTACTGTTATGTCTTCAGAAAAACAAACAGGGAGAAAAAGAAAGAGATAAACATTCCTCTTACTGAATCCAGTATTTTTAAGTATTGTCATTTATGTCCTCTTTGCTTAAACCCATCTTCCTTGCCTTCTAAACCATCAGCACTTTCACACACTGGACAGATGGTGCTGCTCAGATCCATTCATTGGATCACTATCCTGTGATGGGTGGGATAGGACAAAGAAATGCAACGGAGCAAGACGATAAAGCAGAGGGCACTTTGACTTAAGTGATTACTAGTCAAAGTAGTTATGCTTCATGGTTGCATATTTTAGCAAAAATAGGTCAAACGTGCATCAAACCTTTCAATAAATTGCAAACTAAGAATTTTCAAGCCAGTCACTCATCTAGTTCTAGCTCCTTAGCAAACCAACCCTGACAATGACTCGCCCTTCTGGAGCACAAAGGTCTTTTACAAGTGGTGAGACTCCACTCAAAAACATGTGCTCTACTGTCAAGAAGTAACCTTTGACATTTAAAAAATGCACAAAGAAAAAGCATTCTGAAACAAAACACATTTCAAAAGTTACAAAATGGTCTGTTCAGACGTTAAAACTTCCCTGCAGACTTAACCGACTCAAAGCAGGCTGTGCCCCAGTCATGCTTTATGAACAAAAGCCAGTCAGCACCCTTGAGGACTAGGGCAAATTCTCAGGCTGGGAGGGTACTCGGCTGCTCTTGCTTCCACAGCAGCCAAAGACCCCGAGGCTGTTTGGAAACACAACACCGTGTAGCCTCTGCACACCCATCAGTTATGCCACAACTGCACTTGAGCAGAATGGCCATAGTGTGTTGTCCTCAGCCCCAGTGTGTTCGGCTTACCTGATGGTACTGAGAACTGCGACTGTCGATGACAAAGAGGTGGTGTCATAGACTCTGTGACACAGAACAGCATGTTAATAAAATGTACACGTGTTAAAAAAGGTAGCCCCTTCCTCATAAAGCACAGATCAGACCACACAAGATTCTGGAATATAGTAACGAACAGCACATAGAAATCCAACTCAAATATAAGCACCAACATTCCAACTGCGATTATTAAATTTGCTTTTTAAATTGGATTTGCTTTTAGCTAGAATTGAAGGTCATCCTTTCTGAAAGGTGTTACAGGAAGAGAACAAGAATGGCTTGCTAGGACAAATGACAGGATCCTCTAGCCCAGTATTCTGTCCATTTAGTCACTACACAAACAGGCTACCCAGGGAAGAACGCAAGAGAAGAGAAAACAACCAAGAGTGAAATCCCACCACTAACGGCTTCCAGTGCCAGGACTTCCTCAGGCAGGTGTGAGCTTGACTGACAGAGAAACCATCAACAGATCTCCCGTTCTGGGCTCTCCTTTGCCCCTGAAAAACTTCTAGGACGCCACCCTCCCTGGGGCAAAAAGGTCAATGAGCTACTAAGTTAAAGGCTGCTTGCTTTTTTTTTTGGAGGAGGCAGTGAATAAATGAACCTCTTTCTGTTTTCTGCATTCTGTCAAGCACAAATATTCTGGTTTACTCATATCCATTTTGTACTCTGATGCTTGCTCTGTTAGCACCAAGGATTTACAATTTGCATAACGAAGCCTACTAGAGAGAACAAATCTTCAATTATATAGTAAATACATCACAGGAAAGAAAGCATTACAGCAATGCAGAACTCTCACAAAAGAACTCTTTCCCGTGTATGTGGAAGGCGAAGAAAGAAAATCAAATTTCCAGACAAAACATAATGTTGTAACAACTGCACCATATTCAGATTCTTTCCAGAATGCATGTATTTACCCCATCTTTTAAAAACACACACAACCTGTAGAGTAGAAGCCTGATTTTCAACCTGGCCTTAACTGGGCACCCCCGTTTTGTACCTGCTATTCTCTGATACAATTTAGGACTTCTAATCATGTACATGGTGAATATGCAGATGCAGTCAGGTGTTTACACGAATAGATTACCTAAATTATAGTCGCAAAACTGCAAAGTAGAAAAAAACTAGATCTCTAATACAAAACAACTCAGAGCAGTTTATCAAATGGTAAGACTAGTTACAAAAGAGCTGCTATTATCATAATTTTAAGTATCACCAGCTAAAAATAAATTCAGTTTCAAAACATTTTGTATTTGTATTCACGAGCCATGGTTTTGGCTGGTTTTTGTTCGGTTGGTTTCGTGGTTTTTTGTTTGGATATGTTTGTTTTTGAAAACTAACAGTACTTGTATATTTTACTGTTCACTGTTAAATATTCTTCAGGAAAAGGAGAATCAGGGGAAAAAAAAGAAAACAAAAAAATCATTAAAAATGCCAATGCAAATAAATCTTTATCACTTCTAGAAAAAGTGATAAAGACCAAAAGCTCTCAATGATGGGTAATGCAGACAGGACCTAACGATAATAAAAAAACCCCACCAGTTGACATTTTCCATAAAGACTATTCCTTCCCGTCTTACCTCAGTTTATCATCAGCACACACCGTCACTACTCTGTTCCCGGTTACAGGCGAGAAATACGCAGAAGCAACACTTCTTGTGTGTCCTTTAAGAGAGCTCACAGGCTTGTTCCCATCAGGCTTCAGATATCGAACATCATAAATGCAAACATCCCTGCAATACATTATCACACAGAATACTTTACAAGGTGACAGTGAAATAATTATTTTTATTATCCATTTACCAAAAAAAGCTCAAGAGACACTGCAGGTTTTACATGAGTTCTGTTTAGAACTTTACTTCAGCAGTGTATATTCACTCAAACAGCCAGTGGCTCCAAAGGATTTTGAGAGCACCAGAACCAGCCCAGACCAACAGCTCATTAAAATCCCTCTAGACTGCCATCTGTCAAAAAACAGTGACTCATAAGACCATTCTGTACCCATGACCAAAAGGTGAAGGGAAGTCAAAGTGTATCACATTTTAAATCCTGCTAAGAACTAAAAACTTGTTTTCTAAAAAGATCAAGGAAGCTCTGACTATACACCGAGGCTCTCAAATTGTCTGCCTCATCAACAGCTGCTCCTGCCCTCCAAATGTGCCATTTATAGCTGACTTCAGACACCAATACAGATAGCTAGAACACTGAAAACACAGAATAACTGCAGTTCATTTTGAGCTACATACACTGAGCCAGCAGCAATGAAATACTGTTTATTCACTGGATGAACATGGACTGTCCTTGTTCTTTTGAAGCCAATGTCTGCAGAAAGCTCTGAAGATGTTCCTGGGGTCCGTCTGTCCACAACAGCAATGCTGCCATCCCAGTCTCCTACTATTGCAGTGGAGGCATTATCTTCCAAAAAGTCAAAGGAAGATAAGTTTTCTTCACTACTTCTGCATATCTGAGCACAGAAAAGGTCAAATGTAACCAAAACTATTCAATGAAATACACAGAGTTAATTCTTAATGCCCAAAACACTCTATGGGCTGTAGATTTCATGCTTTCCCTTTTTAATATACTAAAAATACTAATGAAGACTACCTAAGTTGATAGCTCCAGCCTTAGCTATCCATGTAGGTAACCTTTCTGTAAAACTGGTATACTTTCCACAGAGGATATAATTAACCATCCTAACCAAACTAGCAACAACATACTCTTGAGTTCTCTGTTGGAACTCTTAAAAGACACTATTGCCTCTATGTTCCAGTAACCCATCAGCTGTTACCCTCGAGTGCATACTGAGCGAGGATTAATGATACTGTTCCTTTCTCCAGTACTCCAGGAACCTTTAATTGGGTGCAGAAATGTGAATTTGGCTTCCTATAATTTGGGAGGTCAGAGTCAGGACATCAAGCCATCTTATCCCAGTTTCCTCTCAAAGCAGCAATAAGCCACAAGCATAAGAACGCTGCAGGAAAACTTTCATACTCCAGCTCTCTAGGTGTGCACTCTCCCCATTAGCAGTTGTATTCTTTCCAATGACAGTAATACTCCTAGAGGTATCACAAGGCTATGTAAGTTGGCATAAGGTCAATGGAGCAGGAGAACGGCATATCTCTTCCCCCGACCTCTAAAGACACATTCTTGCAAGCATTTGTCTCAAACAGAGAGCCCCCCTGGACCTTCCTGGCCTCTTGACCAACCAATTGCAGATACTTCCCAAGTAGCTGGCCTGCCTCCAACCCCACCAAAATTACGGTGCCTGTAAGGGTTGGGGAAAAAAGCTTTAAACTGCTGTAAGCTTGTTATGTTTTCCAATGTTGGAGAGCTGATCAGTGCAGATGTATCTGTCAAAAATAAGCTAACAAAGCAAGCAACATGAAGCTCCTCAGTTAAGCTGTCTGGCTCACCGTGGAGACAGTCATAGCATTTTGCTCACTTGAAGCCTGAGAAAAGCAAAATCAACTCATGCTTTACGGTTTTTTACAATGTTTATTGGGAGGGGGGGGGTGTTTGTAAGATTTAGTGATTTAAATCACTCTCGTTTGTCACTGTTAAAAGGTAATGCTTTTGAAAAGAGGCACATATTGCTTAAGCACAGAGAGATACGAAATTAAATTCAATAATTCCAACTGTCTCTGCAGGAAGGAAATTGGGAGTACCCAAGCTGTTAGTATGTTTATTGAGTAGGAAGCATCTCCGTATTTTTATGATATTAATTAAAGGTTACTTCATGTGTCCTTGTGGAAATGGAATCTTGAACTTTCTTGTTAACAAAACAACCAACAAATAACAAATTGGGTACGAGGAGTCTAAAATTTCACAGCAGCACATACCAAGAGATTTCCAAGCAGTACGCAGCACAACTGTGAGAGCACTCACCTCATCAAAGACAGCTCTAGTAACATCACCACATCGCAGAGTGTCATTGCTTAGAGACAGCAAGTGCGCAGGATTAAATGGAGAAAAATGCATGCAGGTGACTGGGTAATTGTGTGGAATAAAGACATGTGCTCCTTCTTCAGATTTACAGTTCTGGAAAACAATTGAGATTCAATGGACAGAGATACTAATCACTGTAGTAATAACTACTATTATTAAATTATTAGTAACTACTATTAACGACTGCAACTTTCAAAGTAAACTCTCAGTTTACTCAAATGTTCTCAGTCTGCTCTGGATAACTGCATGGAGGAGGCAGTAGGGTGCTTGATGTGTGGACACAACAGCACAGATAACACAGGCAACAGGACTGCTTTGGGGCACAGCATGCCCAGGCTGACATCTTACTGGAACAAAGGGAGTTTCAAGTCTACTTGGAAGAGAGAACTGCCCTCATGTGGACCGCTCAACACAGCACTGTTAGGCTACGGCCTCCCTCCTGCTACCATTTTCACCACTATACAAGTAACTTGGCTCAAAAGAGCACTAAGAATTTAGTCTCAGTTTCAGAATTCTGTTTCCTAATTAGGAAGAGCTGCAACTTCTGCTGTCATTTAAGTGCACTTCTGTCACTGCAGTCATCAATACTGTATGTCTCTTTTTCACTGACAGAATTGGTTTCTCAGTTACCACAGCTGAACACCTTGCTGAGGACCACACGTATGCTTATGCCTTTGCACCAAAATATGTATGCATTAGGTTACTTAGAACTCAAGCTAAATTATAGTGACCCGAACCAAATGTAAAGCATAATCATCTATATCTTCTCTTCTAATTTTGGCATCGTTCAAGCTCTGTTATTTTCAAAGAAATTGAATAGACCATTTTGGACCAAGAACCAATTCTTTCCACAAAGATTACTCTGTTCCCAAACTTGTTCAAGTCCAACTCACTTCAGGAAAATAAAAAAAAGAGAGAGCAAAAGGGTAAAGAGTAGCTTTAACAATTCTAGGCTTCCACTGAAACATCTCTGCAAGGCCACAAGCAGAGCCTGCAGCACTCGGAGACCTCAGCCTCCCCACCACCAGATCACACTCTTTGACAGGTAGTAACCACAGCTGCAGTCAGAGCTTTCTAAATTGGATGGAGCAATTTAAAACTTCTTTATAATTGAGTAAGAGTCACAGAGCTGAATTTAGTTGATCAGTTTCCTGAAGTTGTCAAAGCAAAAATTACTTGAAACTCGAGAGGTTAATGGCATTGCGAAAAATGAAAAGAAAATCTGCATACGTGTGAACTTCAAGCAGCTGGCTTGGATGAAGCGGGATCAAAGCAGAGGGTTCAGGGTGGGGGAAGTTACAAAGGTGTAAGTCAAGGACACGAATAAGGATTCTTGCTGCAGAAGTAATGAAGGCAATTCAGAAACAATGGTGAGACTATCTGCAAAGCCCTCAAAAGTTTTCGAAGTGCCAAAAGCTAAGCTATTTTTCAGAGACAATGTATGTAAATATGTGCCAGCATATATACTGGCATAGCAATTTTATCTCTGCTGTCTGGAAAAACAGTGACTCACTGCAGCTACCCGAAATTTGTACAAACTCAAAAACCAAATACTTGAGCATCCATTTCGCCTCACTCTCCCAAACCTAGTTGTAGTACTGCTACAAGGGTACTGTAACTAGATCCTGAGTCTCTCAACAGTGAATTGCAATTTTAACCCTCACTGATAATATTATTTCGGCTAGTGATCCACTTCCTTCCGCTCTGCCCCCCAAAATTACTAGTGCAACCTTTATTCCCATTCAACCTGGGCTTGCCGAGGACCAAGACCTTTCAAACAGTTCTGGTGAGCCTCAATTTAACAGACACCTGGCGTTATCTGTAAGAATAGGACAAGTCTAAAATACCATCGCGAGCTTGACAAAATGACAGTCCAGACTGTGCTCAATCTGTCCCTGTCCCAACAGGACAACAAAAAGCTCTGCCAGGCGAAGAGTGCTCTAACAACTCACCACATTCCAGAGACCGATCTGCCCGGACTTGTCTCCAGCTGCTACAAAGATGATGCTTTCAGACGGATGGATAGCCATAGAACACACTCGGTATTTCACAACCTTTTTAATGTTATCTTCGCTGAGGACCATGCTGTTCAGGCTGTCTTCGTATCTAGACAACATCATTAAAACATTAGCTATTCATGACAAGAAAGAAGGACAAGACAATACCCAGTTTTTAGCTGCTGGCTTCAGATTACCTTTTCATGTCACACGTGCGCTTTTCAGTAATACTAGCTTTAATCTACAGATAGAAAGGAAATATTTATCAGAATTAGAACCCAAGCTAAATTATGTCATCCAAAAATAACTAATTGTAAATAATACCACCTCACTTATCCTCATCCATGTAGTCAGCAAGTTCTCTATCAATTTACTGTTCTCCATCTGATCTTCTGGAACCATTGGTAAAGGGCCGGCTGGAACTTGAGGCTGAAATGACATTAGTAATTTTCATAACTCAAAGCAACTACAATTACAAATAGGGTGAATTGTTACTTTCCACACACCAGATACTCTTGAGAACATATCTACGACAATACAAGAAATAAATATTAAAAAAAAAAGTTTGTACCAAAATCTTATTAAAAAGATAAATATAACTTTACTGAACACAGCTGCAAAGACAAATAGCTACCCTGTGTTTTTTCCTCTCCTTTCTGATAATCCAGCAAGGCTGATCTTCAAGAATTGTATTAGTGATTTAGCTTTATTCTACAGCACCATGGAAGACGTAAATTCCCATCTCTCAGAACAGTAGAATTTTTACTTGTTGCCATGCAACTACGTCAAAAAGGTAGTAAATATTTCAAAGGAAAATAAACCAGATCAAAAGTTACAGTGAAATAACAGTAAAACAGAGTAATAAAACTTTGAATTTAAAGCTGCTCCAATCTACAGGCTGTTCGAAAATCCGTAACATTTTACCTCAGGACCCTTCTGATCATCCAAAACTGCACTATTTCATCAACTTAAGTCACAGAACATTGACTAACTTTCAGAGAGAACATGGGAAGCCTGCTATTCAAGATGCCTGAGGATGAAAGAATTTACTTTTTATTACTGCCATTGTGCAATGCACCTTCCCAGATGTCTGAAGGTTTTTACAATAAGCTCAGCAATGACAAGTATTATCAGTCAACTACTGGCACCGTTTTTATAAAGCTTCTGCGTATACACAGCTCCTCTAACCCTTCCCCATCTTACATATTCCTCTGCTCCTGGCTGGGCAGGCATCTTGGACATTGGAATTCCTGACGGCTCTACTCTTTGTAAGCGCATAGATCTTCGTCGTACTGTTTCATCTTCTGCCTTTTTAGCCTTAGCTCTAGAACAATTAAAACATTTCAAAAGTACAGACACAGTTAACAACCTAAGCCCTCTGCATTTAAGTACAAGACTACAGAGCAGGTTCACACGTATAGCTCTAACACCTTGGCCCAGACTTAGAGCCTAACTAGTTCTGATTCACTTTAGGAGGGTTGTGATTACTTTTTCCTTCAGTGAGAGCAATGAACAACAAAAAGGGCACTTTGCAAGGCACACAGATGTATCGTATTTTTATTTCACTTATAATACATCCTGCCACTGTCACTTCTCTTCACAGCCCTCCCTATTTATAGTTCATCCTTCCACTCACTGATCTAGTCATCTTTTTCCACTTTCATCATATCTTATTCTTTATGTGGACTTAAGCTCATTTTTCTGCTTTGCCTGGCACTGCCAAATGTCTTTTCTCCTACACCAATGGGTTACCCTATCTCTTGCATCTAGTTCTCCCCCTCTCTTTCCCACACCTTCTCCCATCATTTGTTTCCATTGTTTAACATTTCTTTCTTTAGCCATCATGCAAAAATATCATCAGAAAAAAGAAATGTGCTTGAAATACCTTAATACAAATATCACAAAAAGAAAAAACTCTGTAATCTGTTAAAAGATATATTAATACTATCATTTTCCTTCCAAATGGCAGAAGAGAAGCACTACCTGTTCATGAATTCACACAGCTTAAGATAATCAGTTATTCAGCTTTAGCTTTATAGGAAGACTCCTCACTAGCTCTCCCTCTTTGCAGTATGAGTTATGTACAGATGGAACTGCTAAAACGGCTACCACACAATGAAAGAACAGTGATACAAATCTCACATCCAATTATTTTACCTTCTGGTGACACGAGATTGTCTTTTAGTTGCAATCTGATGAAGTTTTGCAGCTGACTTAAAGAGAAAATAAAAAAGATTTAAAATATGTATAGCAAGCATAAAAGATTAACCTGTAAAAAATACAATTATGTAAAGGCTGCAATCAACTATATCGTAATTATTTATAACAATAATAGAAAGGGATTCTTAAGAATCAAACTGTGTTTTGTCCAGTTTGCTTCCATTTACCAGCAAGAATTCCCTGATTTTTGTGCGCAGGAGCAGAGCACAGTCTGGATGTCCTGTAGCCCTTCTCTTTACAGAACAAAGAAAATACTCTAAATGCTAAGCACAAAACACAGAAAGACTTTTAAAGTAGAACCGATTACCACAGAGGCCTCCTTTCACAGTGTCTTCTCCGTTACATTTTGAAGACAGGCATTTAGTTCATTTGGACTCCAGAAATGTTTAGCCATGTCCAGCTAAGACCACTGCTCCACTACAACTCCTGCCAAAGCAGCATGAACCCTGGCATGAAAAGGTTTACCTGCTTCTTGGGTTTGGCAGCCCATACTGGCCAGTGCTAATGGTAACTGAGATGACTATAGCTCCTTTTGCTAGTCTTCACTACTCTGTGGTCAGTGCTGTGATTACAGTAAGACTGCCTAGCCTTTACTGACCTCTCTGAGGATAACTGGAAGAAAAGGGGTTATTTTTACTCAAGTTTCAGTCTTAGCTGTAAGGGCTCTTACTGCCTACTAGACAGGCCCAACCATGTCTTGCAGCTTGGTATAATGAGCAAGCAAGCATGCAGCCATTCAGGGAGGTAATTCACTCACTAGCCAGAAAAAGGATATATTATGAATTAAAAAAAAAAAAAACAATGTAAGAGAATGAAGCAGTGCAGAAAGAAGGGCAAAGATTTGGATCTACTCAAGTGATAGCATTTAAAAAACCACTGTCTTAACCTTCTATACAACTTCTCCAACATGAGAAGCATTATAACGTGCTTGTGTCCACCCAGACTTGGCAGAACAGGGGGAAGGACTCCCTGCAGGCTCTTCCCAAGAGCCTGTCCAGCACAGGGTGGTGAGCTGAACCCTCCCAACAGCCCGAGACCTGCCACTTGGTGCCTCACAGGCCCCACAACCTTTCAGTTAGATAACCAGCTCACCTGTGTGCACTGCATCTAAAACGCAAGAGCTCGATGCCCTCCTTGGGGAACGCAGCACACAGGAAGGGGTGGGACCACACGTTACACAAGCGAGCAGGATGCTGCACATACCGCACTCATGCTGCCCAGAACGCACACACGCACCAGCACTTTCACATGAGCATTTTACGCAAGGGTCACCTCATCTGGTGCTGCTGGGTCTGCAGCACTGGGACCACACACACTAGCGTGGCTGGGTACTGCTGGTATGCAATAGCCTGTGAGTAGAGTTTTGCTTTCTTCGTTTTTTGTAAGCTTAACCAATGACTTCTCTTCCTTGGAAAAAGCTAACTAGCAGCACAAAACCCCATTTTTTTAATCTTGTCAGGGCAGTCCTGATGTCTCAGGAAGTTGTCATGGCTTTCCTCACACACTTGCCACTGTTAGGAAAGGGTTTCACAACAAGAGGGATGACAGAACAATTATTACACTTGGAGAGCACATTTTGGTGCTACTTAGAAGCTATACAAACCTCATGCAGCTTTAAAGCAGCAAAGAATTTAGCATTTTCTGTAATGTTCTTTAGTCTTTTCCTTTCATAAGCTGATAACTGTGAGTATCCGTCCTACAAAAAGAAAAGCCAATTACTCTTCATCGTACAGTTACAGGGCCTGCAAGAGATGTCCCAGGCTTCTGGGAAGTGAGTCTCTAAATTGATTCTCTAAATTATTTAAAAGTGGTTTGATATATCTGTAAACAAACGAAGTGAGGTGATCCCATATCAGTACAAAACTTGTCCATATAGGTACTAGTTTGCATTACAAAACCTATGCCTAGCATTAATTCCACAAAAAGGGCAGTTCACCAAAATCTTGCCAGAACGAAAACAATACTGCAGTGACTCAATAAACAACTTAAAACTTCAGCAATACAGCAAACATCACACTTAAGTGGAATACAGTCTTAGACAACTTTTTTTTTTATAGAGGGGATGACGGACTTGACAAGTTGAAATGATGATTTAAATATAAAAGAACATTGGCAAAGCTATCATATCTCATGACTGTATCCGTCTGTAAAAGCATCCGGAAGACAGCTATTGACAGCATAAGACCACACCGGTGCTTCTGCTACCAGGTTTTATACACTCTTGACTGATAGCAAGAACATTTTCTCATTCCTTAGGCATTCTGAAAGGGTACAATGAAGTTCTATACTGCCAGTCAGAGACGTTAAAAGGAAAAAAAAAAAAGATCACACAGAGAGGAAAAATACTTTCAGACTTTACTTTTACAAACGCAATAAACGCGCGTCTCGAGAACTGCAGAACAAGCCCCTTTCCTCGGCTGCAGCCAAGGAGCAAGCAACTCCCGGCTGGCACCGCCGCTGCTCTGGGAAAGCGGCTCGGGCCGGGGAACCCCCGCAGCGGCGCGGACACGAGCGGGGAGGGTCCCCCCGCGGGCACTCACCGGCACAGCCTCTGCCCCATCGCTCTCGTCGCTCTCCGCATCCCAAACGCCGGCCAAGCCGTTGCCAGCCGGGCTGCCCGCGGGCGGGGGTCTGGCTCCCCACAGGCCCCGTGAGCCCTCCGCCGGCACTGCCCGGTGCCGGTGGGGGGGTGGGTGAGCCGTGTCCCCCCAGCCGCATCCCCCGGCCCCGCAGCTCGACGCCGGAGCGGTCCGGCAGCACCCTCTGCCCGCTGTCGGGTTGCCCCAGGCTGGGCAGCCCCCGCGGGGTCCCCGCCCGCCCGGGGGGGGGGGGGGGGGGGGGGGGGGGGGGGGGGGGGGGGGGGG
>JAVJGG010000002.1:24223827-24266824 GCA_035590195.1 Aviceda cuculoides
GGCGGTGCGGCGCGGCCCCTCCCCGGGGCGGGGCGGCGCGGCACCGCAGAGGCGGGAAGGCGGGGGAGGGGGTTGTCAGCGGGTCAGGCGTTGACCCGCCGATAAAAACATCCCAAGTCCCGGTTCACCCTGAGATAGAATAGATTTATTAGCAAGAGGTAATCAGGAAACATATATTTTTACAAAAAAATGGAAATATTCTTCCAAACAAGCTGTAAGTTGAAATAGTTTTAGGGCTTGAAAGAGAATTCTCATACCACGAGGTATTGCTTACAGCAAAAGTGTTCTGGTTGTTAGAGTGGAGCATGCCTGCCACCGTAAAGTTAAACTGTGTTTATATACTGTACAATGTAAAAAATACATGGTAATATTCACAGAATAAGCACTACATTACTATATTCCTGCTAGAAGGTGGTTAGACAGGATTACAGTATATGTAATAAAAACACTCGGTCATCTTTTTCTAATTCTACATCATGTTACTCATAGTGGTCACAAGGTATACGGATCTATAGCATATCAACAGAAGCTTGTCATGAGCCGTATGCAGCGAGGAGAGTCAAAGGGACATTTCCATCTTCCCGACTTAGGAGGGACCGGGGGCAGCGGCCGAGAGGCCCCCCCCGGCGCCGGGCCAGCGCGGGTGGGGTGGCACGCAGAGAGAGGGCAGCTTTGCACGGAGGGATAAACTTTAACGTGTTCTCTTCCCCCGCCTTACAGAGTTTGCCATGGGATGTTACTGCCGATACTGTCTGAGCGAGCGCTGCTCCGTGCCACCCGAGAGCCCTGTGGGAACGCACGGGTTCACCCGTGCGACCGCCAGCCCCCTCAAGAAGAACCAATGACAAAAATAACATCATCGAAAAGAAACCGGGACTCCAGCAAAGTGTCAAGGCGTGAAACCTTAAACGACGCGGGAAATCCTACGCGAGGTCTACTGCGGCCTAAGAACGAGGGGGGTGGTTTGCTTGGAGAAGCACATACGTGGAAGTCACTCCAGGGCGTCCAACAGAAACAAACAGATATATACAGTATGGTATAGCGTGTGTACACGAGCAGCCACCGGCCACTGCTCCGGGCTCAAGAAGGCAGTTTGGGCTCTATTCGCAGAGAAGCTTCGTAAAGGGTTTCTTCGTCCATCACAAATGACTGGTCCAGCAGGTACTGCGTCACCTGGAAAAATGAGAGCCAAACCGTTAATGGGTAGGATTCACCTCTGCTGTAGCCGATGATAAATGCTGAAATTGGGAAATGAAAAAGGCCTAAGCCTATCTCTGAGTTGCAGAGAAGTGCCTGCAGTTCCTGCCAATCAACACAGGCATTGCACGTGTTTATTTCATCCCAGACTTGCAAAGTCTTGCCTAGTCCTCAGCTGCTCTTCTGCTTTTCTTGCTTAGTTTTCCTCTCTGGTACAATTTTATCAGGCACAAAGTGCTCTCCTGCTGAGAACACAAAATCCTGATAATTAAGGCACCGCATAAGTGGGGAACAACATTCTTGCTTCAGGAATGCTGCTGACGGGGAAGGACACCTGCTCTGGTGCTAGCAGAATATCCGCTCACAATTCCTGGCAGATTTTTCCCAAATTACTTTTTGGCCTTGTTAGCAGCACGGCGTGGGCAGCTGATGCCAAAGAGGGGCACAGCCCATGCCAGGGCAAGACACTGCCCCTGGGGTTCAAAGCCAGCCAGCATGAGGAGCAGCCGGCAACAGAGCCTCTGCCTGGGAAGTGCTGGCAGCACAGACAGGGCTTCATCCCATCACCCACCAGAGCATCCGGAACCTTCTGTACAGCTGTATCCCACCTCTGCAGGGAGACAGGGCAATGTGCAGCCATGCACGGCACCACCTGCACTACCCTTCCCTGCTGCACTTGGTGTTGGCTGTTTCCAGCCAGGTTTCTCAGGGCAGTGGGCTGCTTTCACAGACGCTGGTTTTCTTCCTGAGCAGCAGAGGCTGGGAGGACGCAGGGGTTACCTGGGGTGCCCGGTTGGGAAAAGGCTGCGGCGTGAGCCCAGCCTCGGGCAGGTACCGACAGTGCAGAGGGCAGGGCTGGGGCTGCCTGGCGCTGCAGAGGCTAAAATCAGAGCCCGCAGGTCCCCGACCTCTGCCAGCCCAGCCAGGGGTTGTGGTCCAGAGCGACTTAGGCTGCTCCTGCCACCGCACATGGAAACTGGCATCATCGGAGCGCGGTTTGGCCCAGCCCGATCACCAACAACGCGGCAGTCAGGGCACTGGGCAGGTTCGGCAGATGCCTGTGGAGCAGCAGCAGTGTTTCAGGAGGGTTTGATGTTTCTGGAGAACAGCAGTGCCGGCGACAGCGGAAACCCCAACACCAACCAGCCCAGTTCCTGGGAGGCTCTGCGGTGCCGCGGCAGAGGAAGTGCAAGGGTGGCTGAGACCTTTCGTCTCATCACACGTGTGGGGGCCACCACGAGGCGGAGGCCACCCAGCACCAGGCTGCGGGGGCGGGGTGGGACATGCTCTGCACCCAGCCTGCACCCCCAGCCTGGGATGGGGAGCGCTGCCCCAGAATAGCTATTTCTCAGCATCTCCAGGGTGGGCTCTGCTGGTGCTGGGATAACTCAGCTGCACGCAGAAGGCCCGGGGACACACAGGGTCTGGCCCTGCTCTGTGCAAAGCCTCCTGCAGGGAAAGGGAGGCACTGAGGGAGGGGAGCCTCTGCACTGTGTTCCAGCTGTGCCGGCAAGGAGCACGCATGCACTTCATAAACACCCAGAGCAGCCCCAGGAGCACTCTGGTCATTCACCACACTGCCCGCCCTGCCCGACGGCTGTTGCATCCAGGCGTAGCTGCTGTCTACAGCCATGCCTCCGCTGCAGCATCCTGGGGGAGGCGCGGGGGAGCCTGCTGCAGCCGCCCTCCGTCCCCTGCACCGCTGCCAACAGCCTGCAGCAAGGCACAGACACTGCTCCCAGTATGGAGGCATCAGCCACGCTCCTGCTGCAGCAGATGGGCAGCAAAGGGCAAGGGAGCGCGGGGTGTGAGGGCAGCGGTCACAGGAGCCACCAACACTTGTTACTCATTCCCATGGAAGGGCCCTATGGATGAGGAAAGGTACAGCTTCCCGTTCCCCCACCAGGTAAAACACAAGCTCTGGCTGAGTTCCAAGTCCTGGAGCTGCTCTCCCACGGCACAGGGATCTCTGCAGCAAGACCCATGCCCACGCTTTCGCAGCGCACAGGTCTCTGCCTCAGACGACGTTTGCCCAAAAGTGGCTCACAGTGGAGGACAGCTCCATCCCAGCGCCCACCCGCTCCCCGGGAGCCCTTTCAGGCTGCTCTCTTGCCGTGCTGCCCGACCATGGCCACGCTCCAGCCCCAACTGGGCAAGACCGTGCTGGGCTGCTGACCCTTGTGCCCACAATCGCGGTGGCTTGCAGGAAGAACCAGAGTGAAAGGGCAGTCCTGTCTGCTGGGAAGAAATGGCAGCAAAGCTAGGGACAGGCAGGGACAGCGCTGACTCGTTCTGGCCAAGGCTCGGACGGCAGGATGCTGCATCCTTTTGCTCTGCCAACAATGCTGCGTAGGCGATGAGCTCTTTACGGTTTGCGTGGCAGGGCACAAGCATGCTGAGAGGAGCAGGGAGGTCGCTAAGTATCTCCTGTGCTTGTCCCCCTCCGTTATGCCTCACCTGACACAAGCCCCCACACCTGCACTGGTTCTGCTAGCATTTTCTGTCTTAAATTTCTTACAGAAGCATCGTATCTTCCCCAAAGGAGCTGCCAGTTATTGAAGGCTTAGACACTGTGATTCGAGAGGGAGAGGAGGAGGGGATGGAGCATGTGGCTGTCAGGACAAGGCTGTACCTTAGGCTGGTGCTCAATCTTGTAGGAGGTTTGCTGGAACTGGCGGATCTCTCTTATGATGTGTGAAATCTGTGCAGAGATAAAACACAGAAGCCGTTTACAGCACAGCCACCACCACCGGCACTGCGTCCCAGCAGTTGGGAGGGTGACAGGCAGCTGGTGGGGCGCACTCTGTCTGCAACTTTCAACCACAGCACGATGCAAAGGGGTTTTTTGTTGCTTCCAGACACATCCCTCACCAGGGACAACCCCAGCTGCATGCACGCGTGCAGGGGGACATGTGTGGCCACCTGATGCTGTGCAGGTGATGGCTGGCTGTGAGGACAGCACAGGGTGGGCACAGACCTGGCCAGCACCACGGTACCGAGCCACATCACTCCAACCTGTCCCCCGCACACCCACTGCAGTGGGACTGGGACACTCACCATCCTCATTTTGGAGAAGTTCACCAGGCCATCCTCAGTGTAATTCGGGGTCCCCTCCTCGATGAAAGCCAGGTCAGTCAGGTACATTCCCAGGTAGGGGACACACGGAGGGTCGCAACTTCAGGAGCAAACCAGAAACAAATAACAAAGAAAACTGCCTTACTCTTGGGCTTTGGAGTGGGGAGGAAGGTCAGACTTCACAGTTAGCAGAATTTGAAGGATTCTCTCCCCAGGAAAGCTGCTGGTCTCCTGGGCCACATCCTGCAGCCACTATCCCCACGGGCAGAGCAGGACAAGCATGAGCTGCGGCCATGCCCTGCACGAAGCCATGGGCTGCAGGAGGTGAGCCGGGAGCAGCTTCGGCAGAGGGTTGGAAAGACCTTTCGGAGCTTTCTCTGCTGGCCTCAGCCCCCACAGTCAGCGAAACCCCTGCCAAGAGCCGAGAGCTGTGCAGGTGCTGGGCTTGCCCCTCGCCCTTCACACCGCACCCCAGCCCAGTCCCCCAAGGAAGATTGCTGTGCGCTGCTGATGGGACACGGCCCGCGGGCGTCTGCCATGTGTGGTGATGCACAAGCCTGTGAGGATGCCCCAGCTCCATGGCAGCTCAGCACCCCGCTCCCCATGCACCCACGGTGCTGCGCTCCTCAACTTGCGGGACCAAGCGAACACCAAGTAATGAGGATCTGGGGAACCTGAGTGCTGGCGGAGAAGCCCGATGTCGTCTCTGGCAGGGTGTGGGGCTGGCTGCTATTGCAGCACCGCCAGCTCTCTGCTGTGTGATGCTCTGACTCGGGAGCCACCTCGGTGTGCTGCCAATAAGGTCCACGCTAGCTGGAGTGACATGCACTGGCTGGTGGGAAACCGTAGCTAAATATTGTACACTTGGGGATTTAAACTATGAGTCTGTAAGGGGACAGGGGAAAAAAGTTTTGTGTGTCTGGCAATGATTTCCCTCTCTGCAATGCCTTTTATTCTCGACTTTCCACACCACTGCTCAAAGGAGCAGCTCATTACTCAGGATTGCTTTGCAAGCCACTGCCCTGTGCCTGCTAAACAAGACATGCATTAGTGCAGGCTCTGAAATGATCTTGTGAGCAAAGCCCCAGCTCGCAGTGCAGGAGCCGGGGAGGGATCCAGGTCCCCTAGCAGCGTGGGGGCCCTGGGCCAGCCATCAGCAGCCCCCTCACAGCAGCCGCGCAGGAGGAGAATCATCGTTCACTCACTTTTTCAGTGCCTCCCTCAGGTTCTTGAACCTGCCCTCCGATGACACCAGCTTTTGTAGCTTATCGATGAGAGCCTTCGTCTGCAAGAAACCCAAAGTATCACTTGGAGAAGGCCCTGGAAGAAATCCCAGTCCCTGCGGCCAGGGCGGTTGAAGCCTGTGGAGCCGCAGGGTTGCTCCCATCCCGCTGAGGCACATGATCCCTGTCTGGCTGCTCAACACCTTTGCAGGTACAAATTCTGCTCTGGCCATTACACCAGCTCCTGGCGACATCCAGAGGAGCTGAGCAAGCACTTGAAAGCAAAGTTCCTCCAACACATAATAAAGATAGGCTATGCACTTGTTTCCTTCCCCTGCCTCCCACCTCTGCCTTCGCCAGTGCCTGTTTTAATTTACAGGTTTATCACTTTGCAGGAAAAAAGATGGTGTTCCAGATTCAGATGAGCCCGCTCAGCAGCCCCTGGCCTCCACCAGCCTCTGCACTGTGCAGGTACAAGCTATTTCTGTACCTTATAACTCAACACAAGAATTAATTTTGCCCATCCATAATTGGTCTGAGAAGCCCAGAAAACCAGTTTAAAGAAGTGTCTCTGTGTGTATACAGCTACAATGACTCTTTAGAAAAGGTTTCTTTAACTGCACATCTGACCTGTTGGATGAATAAACCCAACAGTAATGCAGGGTCTGAGCTGCGTGCACACCACCTCCCTCTTGGGAAAGACCTACAAAAATCTTACTCTGTTTTTTCAATGCATGTCTCTTACGTCATCCCAACACCATCACACTCAGCCCATCCAAGCCTCCCCTGCCTCCCGGATGAAGGGTCAGCCCCATGCTCCTACCTGCTTGGAGACCTTGAGCCAGGTTTTCTTCAGGCGGAAGATGGCACTGCGGTTGAGGGAGGAGGTGATCTCCAGCACTGCGTTGTAGTTGTGCAGGCACCGGCAGATGTCCGCCACCGCCACCCACTTCTCGATGGCGCTCACCCGTGCGTTGATCTCCTCGTTCCGGAGGATCTCTGATGCTATCAAGTTACTGACCTTTGGGGAGACACCAGTCCCAGCCCACACATCAGATGGACTTTGGACAACAGCTACACGCCCTCCAGCCTCGCTGCATTTTTTAAAGAGACTTCCCTTCACTGCAGTAGCCCCAGCAGGAGCAACTGCACCAGGAGATGCTCAACCTGCAACAGGTCCCCGAGGCACATAACATCCATGGAGCACATGTAGGGGCAGATAAACCTCGTACATCCCAGTCCCTGGCTAACGCTGGGGGCAGGTTGGCTGCGCTGCCTCATCTTTGCCTGTCTCCCCGTCCCCCGCTGTGGCTGCACTTACATCATTAAAGTGTTTTGTGTTCTTCATGATGTAAGGAGTCCTTTCATTCTTCTCAAGCTTCATCCAACCTTGCCCGAAGAACTCTCTGCAAATGATAGCGTTCAGGTCAATATTTATTTCCCATTTTTCTGGGATGCCCAAGCCCTGCAAGCTCCACTGCAACACACGGAATGGAGATGCTGGGGCTTTTGCCCCCCACACTGCCAGACAGGGACTGCACGGATGCGCTTGAAAGTGTGATGGACATGGGTGGGTCTCCCCGAGCTGGTCACCCCGGGGATGCCAGCAGATAAGCCACAGGGTCAGGGCTCAGATTTGGGCTTGAGCCCAGCCTGGGCTGCTTGCAAAGCAGGCAGCAGCTGGGAAGGCTTTGCACACTTTGGGTTTAGCCTGGGCCAGGCTGGCCATGGGGCAGCGCGTGGCCACAGAACCCTGGGGGACCAGAACAACCCTTCCTCACTCGTGGAGATCACTTACTCATACGGGATCTTCTTGAAGACCAGGTGATCCAGCAGCGTCAGCTGTTCTGCTATTTCCAGGGCCGAGTGGTTTTCAAAAGGTTCGGCTTTGACTCCCTCAGCCTGAGTGACAGGGTGGGCTCATTGGTTAAGAGCATAGTAAGAACTTCTGCATTTCATGCATGTAAAATCAAAGCCAAAGTCAGACTCCCAAGCCAAAGGCTCTTCCCCAGCAGAGCTGGCATATGCAGTGCCGCACTGGTCCGAGGGTCCAGAGGCACTGCATCCCGCATCCTGCCAGCGCTGAGAAGTGCTGGCTTCACACAGCCCTGTGAACCCGGCAGTTTTAATTACATTATCATCCATGTACATGTACAGATACAAAATTAACTAATCTTCTCTATTTAAGTAATTAGGTGTCAGCTACAGAACAGATCCCCACACACTGACTTCTGCAACTGCTGCCTTTTTGCTCTACATCTGTTTAATTAATAAAGCACCAGGGGATCCCAGCCAGAGCAGTGCTGCCGAGCTGCTGCCTTGTGCCCAGCTACCCCTGCCTGGCAGCTCAGCCAGCCTCACCAGCACTGCTCCACCAGTGCCCATGGGGTCGGCAGCTCCCAGAGCCTACTGCTGCTTGGGACGGCTCTTCCAAGGGATGCCCAGAAAAGCAGGAGAACAGGTACATCCCCTGTCCCCACTGCCTGGCTCTGGCCAAGTGCCGCTTGCAGGCACAGGGGGACTTGGGGTGCCCCATGCTCGGAGCCACCCAAGCTGACAGTGACAGCCTGCACAGGCTTCACTGCACTTCGGTACGAACACAGCCAAACTCAGGGTTCTCCCAGCAGGGAACTGTCTAAAAACCTGCCATGAGCAGCAGCATCTCTCCTGTCCGGGTCCCAGGAAAAGGGACTGTAGCAGCTCCTAGCATGGGGGTGCATGGGAAAGAGGGGCCAGGCTGGTATCACACTGGGATGGAGCAGCATGAGCAGGAACCGTGGGTGGCTCTGGGACAGAGCTGCAAAGGGCAGAGGTGCAAAGCACAGAGCGTGCCGGGCAGCAGTCGCAGGGTGGGTGCGGGTGCTCTGCGCTGCCTCCACTCCAGCCAGTTACTCCCACAGGCAGCCGAGACCCTCCCCACTGCCCTCACTGCCCTCCCCAGCACTGCCCGCAGGCAAACAGCAAATGGCACGGCCCTGTCCCTGCTTTGCTCAGGGATGTCTCACTGAAACACCAGCTGCCGCATTCCAGTGTCCTCTGGTCAGAGCCAGCGGTGCAGGGGGACGGTGGTGCAAAGGGACCACACTGCAGGGTGGCTGGGGTGCAGGACGCGCAGGCGACCCCGTGGACCACCTGAGCCCCCCGCTCTGGGGTGCTGCTTCGCCCTGAGAAGAGGCATCGCCTCCCTCCAGCATCCTCTGCAAAACAGGGGTTTGGGAAAAGCAGAGTGGCTCCAGGTACCCACGAGCGAGCCGGCCCCAGGAATCATCCTGGCCAGCACGAGTTAACAGCCCATTGCAAAAATGCCCTCCAGGCCATGGGAAGGGGTTACTAAAGCAGCTCCTGGGGGGCAAACACCAGCTGGGCTTCCTCCGCACAGCTCAGGATGGTGGAGGGGGTGTGGGGGGGTGGGTGCACACTGGAGGGGTGCAGGCTGTGGGGGCACATCCTGCCAGAGCACAGAGTGCTGCTGACAGCAAACACTGGGTGGGCGAGTGGCACCAGTGGCACTCAGCAGCACCGGTGCCATGCAGGAGGGCTCCGAGCACCCTGGAGGGCATCCCATCCGAGGGTTCAGCAGGCAGCACAACGCACACAGCCAGCTCACGAGGAGGGGGTCAGAGAACCCACAACCCCCATCACCCCAATGTGCACCCAAAATCCAGGGCTCCCTTGTGTCCCCACCGTGCCTTTGACCGCAGGTCACTGCGGCTCAGCTGCTCAGATTGAAGGGCAGACCGAACCCCTCTGGTTTCGTTTGTCCTCTCTTCTTCAAAGGAAGTTTCCAGCACCCATGGTTACAGACAAAAACTTTAAAAACCCCCAAGGGGCCTCAGCCACTCCAGAAGCCAGCCGGCACACCCACGGGACAGAGCAGCTGTTGTTTCAGGTGCACCAGGCCAATTTAAAGTGGCTCTTGGGTTTTTCTGGGAGCAGACTTTGTTTTTTTTTTAACGCAGGAAGGCAGCAAATGCACTGCAGCCACCCTGACAGTTTTAAATCCATTGCACGTTCCCAGGGCTATGCTCCCGGGGGAGCGGCACCAATGCCGGCTGGGCCAGCGCCTGTCACTTGGAACCAGCACATGGCAGCACTGGCACAGGTTTGGGGACACAGAGGACATGGTGGAATCCGTGGGGTTTTCCTGCATCCCTCAGGCAGGCACTGGCATCAGCAGCCAGGCACATCTCTGTGCCCACTCCAGCCATCCTGCTGACAGTGCAGAAGGACTAAACAGCTGGTGGGCTGAATTAGTGTTGCCTCTGTCTGCAACAGATCCAGCTGTGCTCACAGCTGGCCCTGTCCCTGGAAAACCTTTCCCTGCTTTGTAGCCGTACGCCCGGACAGCAGGCTTGGAGAACTGCTCTCCACCAAGCCAGGTGCGCTGGAGCGCAGGGATCTTTAGCTGTTCCCCTACCACCATGCTGAGCTACTAGGCTGAGTGACGAAGGGAAAGGGTATTTACCATCTGTACAACCTCCTCCAGGGTTATCTGATTGTCTCCTGGATCCTCCTGCGTCAAGGTCCTATGGCATGAAAAGACAGCATTATTCTGGCTGGGAAAGCATCAGACCTGCACAACTCCAGTGGAGCTGCAGCATGACTTCGGGGTTTTTTCCAGATGAAACACTTGGCATGCATAAGAATGCTTCTAAGTCCCATTTCCCATTTTAAAGAGAAAAAAAATCCTTGACCGAGGCCACAGCTGGCCCCACATGCATCACTCCTGCAGCAAGACACAGCTGCAGCCTTGGCCCCAGCACGGGGTGGCCAGAGCCGCCCAGCTCATCAGAGATGCCCACAGCCCCTGGCCGTGGTGAGACACGGTGCCGTCCCACTGGCCGATAGTGGGAAGGGTCACGTGCTCACTGGGTTCAACTCCAGACCTTGGTCATGCCTGCATGTATGCAGGCACGAGGGTGGGGGGTCACACCTCACCCGCGGCCCCCGATCAGGTCCTGATGCGCTGGGGAGACAGATGCCCAGCATTGCCCATACTCCTCCTCGGCACTTCCTGAGCCCCAGGGCCTAACCGCGGGCACAGCCCCTCTGGGAGACCTCGTGCCTGCTCTTATCGCCGGTGAGAACGGGAAGCAGCCGCCAAAAGCCTGGCACAGCATCCAGGAAAAGCAACCTCCCACCCACGGCCCTTCACCTTATGATGTTGGCGGCTGCTTTCCTCTCCTGGGTCAGGAGTTCGGGATCGTGAATAACCTCCTCCAGAAAGGCAATCACTCTGAACTTCAGCTCCTCATTGGTTTCAAAGTCCTGCCAAAGCCAGCACAGTCACAGTGTTAATGTGCTATAATGTGAGTAACATTGATTCCCAGCAGCTCCGCTCTCTGCCCTTCTAAACCCAGCCAAAAACGATGACCCTGCAGTGCCAGCGTGGGCGGCTGCTTGGCCAAGGGCAGAGGCTGGCCCTTCCCTGCAAAATCCCAGCCCACAGTGCCCAGCAAAAGGGAACCAGCCAGGAAAGCACCGGGCTCATTCTGTACCATTGCATTGGCATCACCCGGCCTGGGAGAGGCATGAGGGCTTTCAAGTGCCAACCAGTACTGAAACACTCCCAGTGCCCCCAGCAACCAGCGGCAGAGGGACAAGGATAGCAAGGAAAGCCGCACGGTTTCCTAACCCTAACCCCAGCCTGAAACCCCCTAACAGGAATGAAACCCAGTTACTCCACTTCCACCCAGCCCAGTCAGGGGGATGACTGTGGATCCCGGCTCTATCCCTTTGCACACCAAACACGAAAACACTGCAATCCTGCGCCTGGCCCCCAGCTCAGTGCCAGGGGCTCCCAGCTCCCCTTCTTCGCAATTTTCATCGCCTCCCCACGTCCACTCATTTTCTTAATTAAAAAAGAAGTGCCAAATTGTCTTTCCAGCTGGAGCCTGGCTGAGCCACCCAGCATGCAGTCCAATTCATGCTGGTGGGGAGGAAGGGCCCCCGTGGCGCCAAGCCCCCACCCGGCCCCTCCGCCTCCCACCTGCGAGTGTTTGGAGACCCAGTGCCGCAGCACGTTGAGGACCCGGTTGGTGGCTGCTCTCCGGATCACGAACTCCTTGTCTCCGTTCCGCTGGTCCGTCGGAAAGCCTGAAACTGCCAGTGACCCCTTAGCACTGCTACAGGTCCGCTGGGAATGGCTGACAGGTATTTTCAGCACTGATAGAAGGAGCAGCCCCTCTTCCCAGCATCCCTAAGCTGCCTCTTAAATGCAAGTGCCGGGGCGGCTCTGTGTTACAAAGCAGCGGGGTGCTCAGCCACGGGTGCGAAGGGCTGAGCTGCCTGCAACCTGCATGTTCCTTGGGCAGCCTCCGTGCCCAGGCACCCAGGGACCACAGCCCAGAGCGGGCAGGCACTGGGCTGTGGGTGCTCTGGGCTTCTTCAGCAGGAGCTGGGTCCCAGCCAGGGTGCTCCTGGAGGGAAATCCAGCCGAGCATGGTGGAAACAGACACCCCGAAAACATGTCCCTGCTCTCTCGGCAGCCTGGGGCAGGGTACCTGCACTGGCGAGGGACATCCTGCGGTACTTCTCCTTGGTGGGGGTCCCCTCGTTAGCTCCCGCCGTGGCGATGGCAAACGCGGAGGCAGCGGACAGGGCGCTGCGGGTGTTGTCAAGCTCCCGGCAGGACGTCATGACCACGCCATTGTTGTAAGAAAACAATGAGAAATCTGGGGGGAAGAAGAAAGCCAACACCACTCCGGCTGCCACTGCAGCCACAGCTGAGTCCCCTCCTGCAGCCCTGACCCCCACTCGCCAGCCCCCCTGGGTCAGGGCAGGGTGCGAACGGGGCTCATGGAGGTGGTGGGTGCAGACAGCCAACGTGGGACTGCTCCTCAAGACCTGGCTTCCACCCCGCCGGGGCTGGAGCAAAGGAAATGGGCAGCTTTGCATGCCACCATGCTGCAAGAATTTATCCAGCACAGCTTTAAGCCAACACGGTGCTATAGACAGTGTTAAGATAGCTACAGAGGAGACTTGAGCAGATAAATTATGCTTGATGCCAGTCCAGGCTCACATCTCGAGCAGCATAACTCGCTCCTAAAGCACCACATCAGGCTCAAGAGGGGAGGAAAGGCGTGAGAAGACCTGGTAAGAAGCGCAGGACAGCTCTGCGATAGGGGTGGCAGGTTCAGCACTTCCCTGTCCCCTTGCAGGAAAATAAAGGGTAAAGTCCTGCTCCTTCTCACGTCTGCTTCAGTTTTACACCTGCACCTTTAGCGGCTCTGCACAGCAAGGTTCAAGGGCAGCAGGCAGCCCTGGGCAACTCCCAAGCAGGACAGGTCTTGGCTCACTTGTTACCTGATGAATTTTTGCACTTGATGGACTTAGGAGTTGTCGGAGATTTTGTTGGGGAAGCTTCAGCTTCTGCTTCATCGCTCTGGTTGGGATCTGTGTCCGACTCTTCCCTTACAGATACCTCTGAGCCTGGGAGGAACAGGGAAGCCAGTTACCATCACTGCTGGACATGTGCATGTTGCAGCCGCATTTTAGCTCTCCCAGATTTCCCTAAAATCTGAATCATTCCAGCTGGGCACACAGCAACCAAGAACAGGAAAGGTACAGATTCCCACAGTTACTTTGGGTTTCTCTGGGGTGGGTTTTTTTGTGGTGGGTCAGTTTTTTTGTTCTGTTATTACAACTTACTCAGCTTTCAGGTAGCACACAACCCACAGGAGGCAGGAGCTCTTTGTGCCATGCATGGTGCATTCATCACCAGCTCGGAGGCTCTGCCCAGGGCTGGTGACAGCAAGCCGGACCGCAGGCGAGCTCCAGCCCTTGCACCCCATGTGCAGCGATGGGGTGGGATGCAGTACCTCCCTTGCAGGGCACAGGCACTGGGAAATCACCCAGCGAAGGGCTGCAGGAGGAGCTGGGGCAGCCTGTCCCCCACCTCCAGCTGGGCTGTCCTCTGCCCTCACCTACGGCTACCTCACAGACCGGCTTTGCCCCTCTCGGAGCCCCTGCTTGGGCACCAGAGCACAGAGGGTGCTCGCACAACCTGCAGCAAGGGAGAGGATAATGTCGAGGTGCAAACAGAGAGCCTGCAGCCTGCTCCCATTTTTGTTAAAGACAGGGAAACTGCTAGCAGTGCCAGAGTCATGCGCAGACCCTTGCTTGCACAGGGGTCCAGCCCTGAGGCAGCTGCCCTGCAGCCAGTGGGTCCCAGCTCAGGGTGCTGGGTGCTGAGAGTGATCCCAGTGCAGATGGGGCAGTGCGAGTGCTGGGCCTGTCCCTGCGCTGTGGGTGGGGAGTGCAGCTCAGCCCGCAGCCACAAACGCCACGGCGAGTGCTAAAGTCAGAGGGTCCCTGGGGTCTGCACTGCTGAATCAGTCTCACGGGGCTACAGCAGCAGGGAGCCTCACCCTCCACTGCTGTGCTCAAAGCCATGCCCAGGGACATCAGCACAGGGGAGCAGAGGGATGCTCAATGGAGCAAGGACCTGTGGCCTTTGCGGTGCTTTACTCACTTGGCTCCAGCTCTCTTCCCCCAGTACCCCATTGCTGAGCTTCCTGGAAGCCGCACCACACAAGCCACTGCATCACCAGGAGCACCACCACCACTGCCACTGGTCTCCCCAGTGCATGGGGGGCTGCTGTGTGCCTGCTTGTGGGGCTGGGGGCTCCCTGCATCCACCCCTCGCCACACACAGCCAGGCTGCCTGCCCCAGCCCGGGCCTGGGCTGCCACAGAGCCCCCGAGCACAGTGTGCCCACTCCCCCACGCATGTCCCTGTACCCCTTGCAGAGCACCCACCAAAACCAACCCCTTCCCTGCCAGCTGCCTGGGCAGGACACCCACCCACCTGCAAACCCACAGCAACTTACTTTGCTTGCTTGGCAGCGACTCCTCTTGCTTTTCTGAGGCTGCTTCTCCTTCATCAGGGATTTTATTGGGATAGTTACTGGACACATACAGTTTGTTTATGTCCAGGGTGGTCTTACTGAAGGGAGCCATGGAGGAGTACATGCTTGCATAGCCGTTGGAGGAGCAGCTGAGAGCAGCCAGGTCCAGCGCCTTCCCTCCTGTGATGATGGGGATGTTGAGGGAGAGCTTCCTCCGCCGGCTGGGGGACGAGGACTTGGTGATGGAGAGAGGGGGAGGTGAGGAGAACTTGCGGTTGGCTCTGGGGGACTTGGGGGGCTCGCCGTACAGCAGCTTGTTGTTCTGGCTGTTTGCAAACAGGAGCTCTAGGGACCTTGGTGGAGAGACAGGGAAAGGCCGAACTCACACCTACTCTGCCTGAGAGGTCGTGGAGATCCCCCACCGGCAGCTCCAGCAGTGCTGGGTGTGCAGGGCATCCCCCCGGGCACAGCACAGTCAGCACGAGCCCCTGCTGCCCTGTTCCCACCGCTTGGCCCTCGCAGGAGCGGGGACACCAGCAGAGCTCGGGTTTATCTGCTTCCCCGATTTGCGGGTATCACAACCCACGGGGACCAGCTGAAACAGCTCTGGGGTAGCACCAGGGCCAGGCAGGTCTGAGGAGCAGAGGACTGACTTGGGACAGAAGAGGGGACAGAGGAGCGATGCCGCAGCCACCCCATAAACTCTGCTGGTCCTTCAGGGGCAGGACAGGTCACCGGCACGGGCCCTGCAGTGATGCCACGCGCAGTCTCACCGTGCAGGGATGGCACTGATCGGCTTCTTGTAGATTGTGATGAGCTTGTCGAGGACGACGAGGGCGGTGGTGAAGACGCGGTACGAATGCAGGAACGTGTTCAGAAAGTCAATGCTCAGGAACCGCAGGTCCGTCAGCCTCTCCAGGAGCCGTTCCACGCTTGCATAGCGGATCTGCAGGACCTTGCAGGAATTCATCGTTTTACTGAACCTAATGTCAACATCATCACAATACAAGCTGGCATCAGACCTGCAGAGAAACAAGATATCTGTGGTTCCAGCCTGGAACAAAACCAAGAGCTGCTTCGTGGAAGCAGCTTCCCCCCCAAGGTGTGTGGGGACCACGGAAAGTAGTATAGGTTCTCGGCAGTGAAGGAGCCTCATTCATACGGGTTGTCCCTGCATAGAACACAGGCAGGAATACTCCCAGGGGAAAGCTAGGAAATCTGTACCCCACAATGGGTAGAAACATTGCACAGTGCTCAACAGGCTGAGGTTTGTGCAAAAAATATGGAAGGACTGTCCCTGGGGGACACCCACGAACCAAGACCCTTCCCCATGCATGACAGCAGACCCACAGCAGTGTGGGGAGTCGATGTGGTGAGGACACAGCCCACGCTGCCCCGTCCCACCAGCTGTGCCCGGCCTCCCTCGTGCCACATGTGTCCCTCCTCGGGCTGGGGCAGCCCTTGCACCCCAGCACCCACAGGGATGACAGCCCCCTGTGCCCCTCTCCTCTGGGGGTTTCACACCCCCCTCCCTTTACTATTATTATTTTTTCCTCTGAGCTCTACCCTTCCACCTTCCCACCTCCCCACACAAATCTCCTCTCCCAGCTAATTAGCACTCCTAATCACCATGCTGGGAACAGCACACCCAAGAGTCTGAGCACACGGGAAAGCCGCCAGGCTCCCAGGGCTTTCGGCAGCGTTTGGCTGCCACGGGAGCTGTGCCATGGGGCCGGGCAGAGCCCAGGGCTCTCCACAGCACACAGCCGTGGCAGCACTCACTTGATCATCTGGGGGACGGTGACCTTGGAGTTCTCCTCAAAGGCGTTCATCATGAGGCCGTTGCAGCGGATGTTGTCCACGCACTGGAAGAGACATGGATGGGAGGTGGGAGAGGGCAGCAGCGGCGAGGGCAGCCCGGCTGCCTGCCCAGCTTGGACCATAAGAGAGCCCAAGCTTGGTCTTATCCAGACAAGACACATCCTTGCTAGCTACATCTGTGGCTCCTGATGGGAGAGCAGGGCTGGGAAGGGCAAGAGCTTCTGCATGAAAACAGGAGCTTCACAATAATGCTCCTGCATCCCTGTTCTGGGGGAAGCATCACCCAGAGCTGCTCCTCAGTTCTCCCACTACGGACCCGGCCCAGGCTCAGGATGTGCTGGCAGACACAAAGGCATTGTGAGAATTGCCAGAAACCTGCTCTCATCCTGTACTGCCGTAATTAAACTCCCCTCCCAACCTACGCTGCTGGATCTCGGAGGGAGACCCAGTGAGCAGCAGAGTGGCACCGGTCCCTTCACTGCTGGCTCACCACCCAGGGCTTTGCTGGGCAGGACCGTGGGCTGGAGACCCCTGTGCGGGCAGGACTGGCCCCAGCCCCTGCACAGAGTGGGACCAGGAGCTGCTGGCTGACTGTCACTGGGAGCCACCTCCCCATGTGGGGCTGGACCCCAGCTGCTGCCCATGGCTCTCCTTGAGGACTGAAGCTCAGCAAGGCAACTCAGACAAGAACATGGTATAACAGAGGTGGCCAGGAGGCAACCCCTATTTAACGGATAACTTTTTCTCTTCCTCCCACCTGGGAAAAAATATTTTCAGTCATTTGCATAAAGCAAACGATGAGCACATGTAAGTTGTACCAGATGTCTGAGTCAGAGGAGAAATCCAAACCACATTATCTACATGTGCAGGCAGAGCACCAATGGCACAGACCCTGCTCCCACCTGCTGCGGCTGTGTCACCTTCCTCCTCCACCTCCTCCTCTTGGAGCTACCAGACACCAGAAAGCTTTCGGTGATGGCCAGGCTCTTGGTGCACCCCAGCTCCAAGTAACCCTCTGCATGGAACTGCTCTCCCTGAGTGCTCTAGGCTTGGTGGTCCACCCATGCTGTTCACAGCAGCCCGATGCAGTGAGACCTCAGCCCACAGCAGGCTGCGAGCACCTCAATGGTGCTGGGAAAGCACCCAGGGTGCAAACCCAGCCGGGCACTACCGCTGCAGCCACAGCCCGAGGGCAGGCAGCAGAACTCCAGCCACGCAGCAAATGCCAAGTGTTAATTCCGGGTGCCCAAAGCCGCTGCAGCAGCCTGCATGGGGGCAGCCAAGCAGGAATCCTGTGGTGGCTGCTCGTCCCCGGGCACTCTGTGCCCCGACACACCCTCCTTGCCAGGTCCGTCCTACCTGGCTGATGTCACTGGTCCACGCAGCCTTCTCCTGCCTGGACGAGGCCACGAGGATAACCGTGAAAGATGAGGAATCTTTTGGCTCCACCACAATTTTGAAGTCAAGATGGTCGATGTCTTGCCCTGATGCTTTTGCTTTGGAAAAGGAAAAACCACACACAGTAATTTTGAAAAGACTTCCCCACCTTCTCTCCCCCAGCATAGGTTTTATTAAGGTTTTAAGGAGTTTATTGCATTTTGTGGGTTGTCTGTGGCAAGGACACAACAGGTTTGCTGGGCAAAGGCTCCATGTTTGCAAAGCAAAGTCTGCACACCACGAGCGCAGCACGGCCTCACTGCTGGGGCCCCGGTGCTGCGTGCCAGGGGAGAACCTGGCTCCCCAGCACGTGTTAGAAAACTTGTCACGAGGACAAGAGAAAGAAGCCTGGGCTTCTTCACAAGTCTGCAGTTAAGCTGGCATGGCTGAGGGCATCCAGCATCTTTGCCTTTTTCCACTTGCTAGCACTGAGCTGTGATGCTCCCTGCCTGCCTCAGGAAGGTCAGATTTGCATAAATGTGCATCTGTTTGGTTCACAGTAAATAATTTACTTAATTGATTAAATCCAGCCAGTAGATCATGACTTCCTTGAATCTATTCAGCATCTGAATTTGCTCCAACTCTGCTGCAGTTGGTTTTACGCCACATGGACGGATGGCAGCAATGCCCAAGAGGACACCACGTGCAGACAGGGACACTGGCAGCACTGACCATGCTGCCATCGGTCCCCAGCCACGGAACATGGCAGCTGCCTCCAGCCGGGGAAAACATTGCTGGGGCTGGCAGCAACCTTGTGCCAAGGCTCTGGCGTTAAGTGCAGCCTCCAGTGGGACCCACAGCCCTGGCACCTCTCTGGCCCTGCTGGGTCAGGGCTTTGCCCCCCCCGGCAATGGGGTGACCACGCTGCAAAACCCAAAACCGCCCGCAGTGTGCAGTGGGAGATGGTCTGCTGTGCTGGTGGTGCTGGCAACCTCAGCAAAGAGGGTCCTGCAGTAGTTGCGACTGCACCTGCTGGGACACACAGAAGCCAAATCCCCCCCCCCATGCCCACGGGTGGGGACTGAGCGGGGCCCTGGGCATGCCCCAAGAGGAGTCTGCCTGGCACGGGGCCGCGGGGGCACCTACCGTCCTCGTCGGTGCTCTCCTGCTCCTCTACCAGCGTGCAGTCAATGAGGGAGATCACGCCGTTCTGCAGGGGTGGGAGTTGGGGCTCAGTGGCAGGATCCCCCCTGCCAGGTGGCTGGGGGCTGCTCTGGCCCCCCACCCCACATCGCAGCCCACCGCCCTGGGGATGGGGACGGGGCGATGCTGCTGTGGGTGCACACACAGCCTGCAGCCAGCGCAGTGTCTGCTTTCACTGGGAAAGAAGCAGTTACTGACTGCTGGGATATCACAGTTTTCCTTGTATAACCAATCAACTAATTTGTTTATAAATTATTTAATATGAGCTTTAAATTAAATTTTCCAAAAGTCTGTTGTTGTAATTATCAACTCTTTGCCACGGACTGTAATTTTTCAAACTGATAATTTAATGCCAGTAATGAGCAATTTCTGTAAGATTCTTGCTCAATTAGCTGCAAAACTTCCACCAACAAAAGCGTGAGTCTTGGGAGCGGACCGGAGGAGACTGTAAGTGTTATGTACAAACCTAGGCTATAATTTAAGTTTCTCACTGAATAGATTGTCAAGGTTTCTGCTGCAAATCAGGATAACTTCTTTTATCGAGAACTTGCAATTTCTCATCTTTGCCCATGACTCAGAGCTCTGCACATCACTGACAAGGCATCTGGACCACGTGAAACAAATTCGCCCTCCCGCCTGCTCCAAGCCCGGCAGCTGCCAGACCCTTCGCTGGGGGCCACCAAGCCCCCCCACCCTCCGCACCTTGGTCAGATGCAGCTTGCCTCCGGAGCCCCTGGTGCAGATGATCAAGTGCTTGGAGAAGAGGAAGCACTGCCGCTCGCCCTCCTTCTTCAGCGAGAGGGACCCCAGCCGCCCCCGCGTGATCTTCCCTTTCTCCGACATCGGCACTTGGATGAGGGACCCTATGCAGGGGAGAGACCTGTCCCTGGCATCGGCATCAGGGACAGCTTTGCAAGGCATGGTCCCCGGGAGCGGGGCATCGCCGTGTGCCTGGAGTGGGGCAATGGTGAGTGCGTCCCCAAGTGCCAGGGCTGGGACTGGCCCCGTGAGCCACCGGCTGTGTGAGTTATTGGGGCCCCAGAGACCAGGTGAGCAGCAGCCACGGCCCCCAGCCCACCCATGCACCCACATCGCATGGGTGCTCCTTTGGGACCGAACATGCCCAGAAGGTCAGGATACGTCCTGATACTTCTTTGGTGGTAGGAAATCAGTAACCGCTAAAATGCACATTCTGCTCCGTGATGCAAAAAAATGCAGTATCGAGACTGTCTGAAAGTGAGGGGCTTTGGAGCAGAGAAAACTCAGAAATGGGTTATATATTTAAATGTCACAGCTCACCAGACCACGCCGCAGAGGGATGAGGGGACGGGGCTGCAGGGCTTTGCATTAACCGCGGAGGGGAAGGACATCCACACAAACACAGTACCTTGTCTTACAAAAGTCTGGCTGGTGTCCAGCAGAATTTCACACCCTTCGATAATCATCCTCTCTATCGCCAGATTTTTTCTAATATTTTCGGTCTCACTCACTTCATCGTGCATTATCCTGAAGGAGGGAAAAGAGAAAATTTGAGCTCAGATGAGATTTGCACTTTTACCAGCAGATCCCTTTGGACACAAGGCAGGGGCTGCACTACATAAGACCAAAACCAAAGGAATATCAAGGGAATTACAGCAGTCATCCCATACAGATCTGGGAGCTCAGGAGTTAACCTACGCATCAGCCTGGACTGTATCTCCAGATTTCTAAATATTGAAACAAAAGCGCTTCTTGCTTGGAAATCACAAAATTCAGATTTAGGCCAGACAGATCCTCTCTCTCACCAGCCCCCTCCAACATCCCTGCTCTCTGAGGAGCGGAAAAAGGGATGGTAACTGCGGATCGCCTCGGGACCGAGGAGCACTGTTGGGTTTGGCGCCGTCACAGTACACTGGCACAGGACACACAGTACACTTCGGTCCATGGCCTGCGGAGGGAGAGGATCAGAAATGGAGAATCGCGGCCAATTCCCGGACGCTCATTGCAGGGATCTTGGAGGCACTTGGCCCCTTCCCGTGGGGCAGCCCCACCAGCACCCAGCAGCACAGCCATGCCAGACAGAGGAGGACAGAGCCAGACCTTCAGAGCCATCACAGCCCTCCAAACCTCATATTCCATCATTAAGGAGCCCTGGAAAACACAGCCCACGGCCAGAAGCAGCCAGGCTCCCGTCCTGTTGGCCCCAGGGACGGATTGGCATGGGAGGGAAGGAGGCGGCACTGGAACGTCTCAGCCTTCGAAGCGCAGAAGACCAGGGCAATGGGAGGGCAGGTCCCAGGTAAAACGACACAGGGCACCTTTGGTGCGGAGCTTTGCTTGCTGCCTGCGCCTGAGCAGCAGGCAGGGTGCGTGGGCAGCCAGAGGCACCTGGGGGAGCTCCCCACGATGTTGCCACCCACAGCACCCCCTGCCCGAGCAGGCAGATGTCCCTGTGCCAACGGCTCACGAGGGATTTCATCCTTGTCAGGAATGGCCGATGGGCTCCGAGAGAACCGAGGACTGAGCTTCTCTGCATCCCACCCCCGGGGGACAGCAAAGCCCTCCGTCACCATCTCCACCGGCTTCACCCTGCGGGTGCTGTTATCAACACCCGGTCCCACTGGCACTGCACCCTCTCCAAACCCTGTGGGTCGGGGTCTGCCTGCCGCAGCCCCTCTCCCTTCCCACCAGAAGGGCAGCACACTGTGCCAGCAGCCTGCCCAAGAGCCCCTCCACCAGCCCGAACCACCCGGGTGCAAGAGCTGCCCCCAGTCCCATAGCCCCCGCCGCCAGGACAGACAGGGGCAGGCAGGGATGGGCAGCGGTGGGTCTGACCTGGACAGCTCTTCCAGCTTGGACTTGGCGTAATCCAGGCTGTTCCTCTCCACATGCTCATGGGGGGTGTGAGCCAGCAGTTCGTGCAGCGTCAGGATGTACCTGGGGATCTGCGGCACAACAGAGCAGAGCGGGCCATCAGCCGCGGCACAGTGCAGGGGCCGGGTGGGATGGAGGGGGCCACAGAGGACTGCGGGCGCCCACCCTGCGCTGCTCCCAGAGCTGTGGCTGTGGCTGGGGACACCGTGGCTGGGGACACTGTGCCTCAGACCCCCGAATCTGGGAGGTTAAGAAAGCTTCAAAGCTCCTTGTGCTAAAACTTAATGAAGAGGTGGGGAACGGCATGGGGTTTTGCCCTGGACCCTGCTGTGCCACATCCGTATCCCAGAAGTGTGGGGTAATTGGGAAGCCAGCAGCTTCACCCAGAGAGTCCTCCCACAGCACCAACGAGCCCAGCAATGGCCTGAGCAGGTCCCAGGAGCACAGTGGGACCAGCAGGGTGCAGCCCCAGGCCATCTTTGTCCAGGCTTTGCCTCCCCACCACCCGATGCCTGCTGTGGGGCTGGGGTTTGAACCACCCAGCCCATCCCTCGCTGCCAGCGCTGTGGTGGCATCTCTGGGGCCGATCCCGGCACCAGCAGTCACCTGGAACATGGGGTAGGTCAGAAAGGTCTCCAGGGTCCTCTCCTCGCAGTCGGGTTTGGCCTCGTAGTGCTTCAGCAGCTTGTCAAAGTCCCGGTTCTGCTTGCAGTGCGCCAGGATCTGCAGGCTGTACTGGTGGTTCCTCACAAACTCCTGGTAGATGTTCAGCATGGGCAGCAGGATGTCGAACAAGTCAGCTGCGGGCAGAGAGGTGGTGGGGACGTGGGTGTACTGGTCCAGCCCGCGCCCCAGGGTCCCAGTACAGCCTGCCAAGCTTCTGACCCTTCTCACCCCAGGGTCCCACCCAGGGCACCCTCCAGGCCCTCTTGCTGCTTGTGCAAGCCCCAGTTCTGCCCAGTTTTGGTTTTAAAGACACCCTGGAGAGCCAGCTGAGAGTCTAATCGGACACAGCAATGCTCTTCAGCATCAGCTCTCCCATGCACGGTCCAGCCCACCCCTTCCACCGCCCAGCAGAACCAGGAACACAGGAACTAGGTTTCTCTGGGTTTTTTTGCTCCGGTCCTTGCTTCCGCAATGAACGTGAACAAGCAGCGATGTGCTGTGCAATGCGTTTCACTCCTGCCGCTGGTTAGCAAAATGCCTGTTGAGTTGCATGAGGAGGAGCACGGGCTCGGCTCTACCAGCAAGCAAGGAGGAAATGCGGAGAAGAGGCAACACGCACTCACCCAGCACGAGCGTCGGCCAGCTGGATATCCTTGCCTTCAGGCCTTGGTAAAAGATTTGGTGCAAAAACATGATTGTTTCGCTGAAAGATAAACCAAGGGGTGAAAAGACAAACGAATGAACAAGTGGCAAATAATGAGTAATTACATGAAATCACCAGCAGGAGAGCCCTCGGACTGGCTGGGGAGGTGGCTGCACAAGGTGGCTACAGAGAGGGTCCCCAGACGCACACAGGGAATGGTGGACAAGGACAGATGAGGAGAGGGAGAAACCAAGCAGCCTGAAGCTCCCCCCAGAAGTCAGCCCCGAAACGCAGGGGAGCCCAGACCCCTCTTCCTGCAGGGGAATGAGCCTCCCACCCCTCCCAGCCCAGCCCCACAGAGCGGTGCTGGCAGGGGGGCGAAAGCACTGTGGGCTCCCCTGCCCTCAGCACCCGCCGTCCGACGCCGTGCACACCCCCAATCCCATCAGCTGCAGGGTGGGAGCTAATTAATAATCCCCTTGGCTATCGGTTCTGCTCCCTTTGGGAGACTGACGTCTTCTGCAGGTACCTGTCCCTTGCCGACAGTGAGGCATGGGGTTTGTTTGATTTCCAGCAGTCGATAAATCACCTTTGCATTCTCTTGGCCAGGCAGCTCTGCCTCTGCCCTGCCCAGACATGCCCGCCACTCTCCAGCCCTGCCTGATCACTCCTGCTGCCCGCCAGGCCAGGCAGAGCAGGAATGGGCCAAAGCTTTTGCCGAGGAGGGCACAATGGCAGGCAGAGCTGTGCCGAGCCGGGGCAGCCCTGCTCCCGCAGGCAAGCAATGCCAGGTGGGTGTGCAGCCCTTCGAGACGCCCATCTGCCTCCCTGCCCTGCTGCTGCTGCCCACCCAGGGCACCCCTGCTCTCCCCAGCCTCGGCAGGACAGGGTGCTCCTGGCTGGAGCTCTGAGCTGGCCTCTCTCTCCAAGAGACCTCACAGCAAGGAACCTACTTCAGGCCACGGAGATGAGACAAGGCAGAGGAGGGATGCTTGGGAGTGCTTGCTCTGCCTGCACCAGCCCCAGACAAGGTGCTGGCTTCACACAAGCCCAGACGTGGGGGAAAAATGGAATTTGGGTTCTGCAGTTTGGGTCCCTCCCTGCTCCCCATGCAGCCCAGAGAGCTCACAGCACCAGCAGCAGCAAGGGACATGGAGAGGTGCAGGAGTGAACGCCAGGAGCCGCGAGCACTGCTCCTGGAGATGGTCCCCTCTGCAAGGGATGCGTGGTCAGCACCTCCAGGGCTGGCAGGACTTGCTGCTGGTGTCAGTACCGTCCAGGGGACAGAGCCATTGCAGCTGCCATTAAACCTCGCACATATTGCTGACACACTTGGCATCACTGTGGCCTGGCTGGAGCCGGTGAGTGCCACCTCCCATCCCTGCCAGCACCCAGGCACAGCCACTCTCGGCACACTTTGCTGTGACCTCGTGTCACAGCTGCAAGAAGAGGCTACGTGTGCCCCTCCATACCATCTTCCATGAGACCTGCATCCTCCCCACTTCACTCGTCCGTTGTTACCTATGAGCTGCCATTAATGCCAAAGGACACCGTCCACCCCACTGCCAGAGCCAGGACCTCATACAGACAGGCTCCTGGCAGCCCCGACCCACTACCTGGAGCATCAGCCCCCATGGCACCTCCTTGTGTCAGTGCCAAGCACTCAGCGGGCTGCTTGTGCCGCTGTCCCATGGGGATGGTGAGCTCCATCCATAGCTTTGGGCTGCAGGCTCCCAGGGAGCCCACCGGCACCAAGCACCCCAACACCCATTCCTGGGGGAGGGCACTGGGCTGCAGACACCAACACCTGCTCGGGGGCTGCGGGCTCTGCCAGAGTGCCGCAGAGCTGTTGGAGCACTCACCTGTTGAGGAATATGCTGCTGACATCGTCATGCGTGATGGGAGGCTTCTTGGAGCTGGCCGCCATCCGCAGCGGCCGCAGGAAGTTGTTGACGAGGATGTGGAGCTGCTGGACGTACTCGGCCTCTGCCTCCAGCATGCTGAAGACAACCTGGTTCCTCTTGCGCATGCTGTCAGCGTGGGGGGACCTAATGTAGTCCTGGATGATCGTCTTCCACTTCCTCCGGCACAGCCAGCCCCGCAGGAAGCTCTGCACCTGCCGAGGGAGCAGCGGCCGTGTTAGCATCCAGGCTGACGAGCCGGGCAGGCACCCTGCGCTCAGCACAGTGCAGGGATCACAGCTCTGCCAGGAGGTTTCCCTGGCTCTGTCCTGAGGTGTGCACGATGGTGCCTGTTACTGGTGCTGCTCTGAATCCTCCCGGCTGGGAAATGAACAATAACTCGTTTAAATGCACTTGCTTATTGCAGACAATGTCCTCTTTTCCCTTTTACAGAGATGTGTGGAAGACTCCTCTGAGAAGCAAGGATCCCGTGTTCACTCCTGACCTCCCTGGGCACGGACACAATGCCGGGCACTTTCCTGCCAGCAAGACTGTACGGGTACAGAGACTCCCAGCCTGCCAGGTACTCAGTACTACCCAGCTTGCCCCTGTCACCTGGTGAACTGGGGCACCAAAGCCCCCCTGGAGCCAGCACGTGTCTGGGCACCCAAACATGCAGAGGTGGATTAAGACACCTAGAAAAGCTTCCAACCCTTCCTCATGTAAGTAAATGAGCATCCGCAGCACATCCCAGTCCATGACCAGAGCTCCGTCCGTGCGTGCCGCCCCAAGTCCATGGGGTTCAACCCCACGTCCCCTGCACGGGGCAGTGGGTGCCTGGGGCCGGCAGAGGCTTTCCTGGGGCTGGGCGAGGGCAGGACCCGCTCCCTGAGTGGCAGCAGTGCCAGTCCCCTCCGTGGCACTGCTGGGAGGCCAAGGCACCTCTCTGCTTGCTGGGCTCAGGGAACTGCCTGTGGGAGCGGGGTGCACGACACGTCTGCTGGCGAGTGCAGCTTGTTCTCCCCAAGAGTGCTGTGGGGAGCAATTTGCTTGTGGGGTCTATTGCTCCCTGCAGGGATGCTGCTGGGGCGGTGGCTTTTTCCTCACAAAAATAAAAGACGTGACCACAGCCACGGGAGGAGCGAGATAAGAGGTGCTGTTTGCATGTGAGTCAGCACGGGTAGGGATGCCTTGCTCACCCGGGGAAAGCAGGGAGTGCCCCGCAGAGCAAACACAACCAACCGAAGGGTTTCCAGTTTTGCAAAACACATTTTCCTTCTAAAAATCCCCATTAGCAGAGGCACCTCCTCAGACAGCTCCCCCATGCCCACCGCTCCACCAGTCCCACACGGAGCATGTCTGCCACGCCGCCACAAGCACTGGGACCCCGCCAAGCACCAGCTCTGGCCCCCACGCCACTCACCCGCCACCACCCACCTTCTTGATTTTCTTAATGTCGCTGTCATCATCGCTGGGCGCGCTGGTCTGGCCGGCCTGGATGCGCTCATGGTCCTTGAGCAGGGAGGCGATCTGCGGGCACATAGTGGGTGTGAGTGGCCGCCCCAGCACATCCCAGGAGCCGAGGACAAATCCTGCTGCTGCGCAGTGCCGCCGCACAGTGCCAGGGAAGCGCCTCCAGCTTAGCTACAGATACAGGGACATATTGTGCTGATTCTGTCTTAACAGGAGATTGGTAGATGGAGCAGATAAAGAAACGCTGCAGAGCCGCCAGGGCACCGCCGACTCCCCAGCACCCACCGAACATGCCGCAGAGACGGGGACCTGGAAATCCTGCCAGTACCCAATGCAAACTGCATCCCTGTTTCCTAAGAAAGCCTTCACGGGGGAGTCATTAAAACATGAGTTGGAGAGAAAATGGCAGGAAAATCTCAAGTCATTTGCACCCTAAAACTTGCAGACGAGGACAAACTCTCATCCAGTCACAGCTTTTCAACACAAATTTGATTGAATCTCGTTAGCTTCAAGCATTTGCGTTCTTACTGTTTCTCGCCTGTACTTTTTCTCACTCCTCTGCTCATTGCCATGTCCCTGCCCCCGTGGTCGCAAGCACTTATAAAGCTACAGGAAAGGGTAGGAAAACAGAAAATGTACCATTCAGAACATGAAAATTGGGAAAAATGTGATTTGAATTTTGATTTTATAGAAAATAACAAAAATAAGAAAACAACTTTCAAACAGTACTTTCCAAAAAGTTTTGGAGAGAAAGGAGTTGAGATCTTTTTTACTTGGAGACTCTGCTTCCCAGTGACACGGAACTGGCAGCAGCAGTAACTGCAATACCTGCCAAGCACATGTTGGCTTTTTGGTGTCTGGGTGGTTAGGAGGGAAAGCAAAGTAAAGGATAAGAAGAGACGGCTGCCAGGGGAAGCAGACAGAGGCAGAAGCTGCTTCTGTTACACTGTCACAGCCTGGGAAAAGGAGGTGACTTCCACAAAATCCTGAACATTTTAAGTGAAATGCCTCTTCTGAACTACATGTTTTCATGCCATTAGAAACTAAAAATGCGGTGGGTCAGTCCAGTCACCATGTCTGAATGAAGCTCAACAGCTGCCTCTCAGTGTCCAGGTCTCCTAAAGAGACCTGAACTTCCCAACATTCAAAAATAAGGTGTTTTCCCAGGAACTGCCCCTCTCTGCCAGGCTCCTGGAGGCAGGGCACGGGGCTGGGGATGAGCCCGAGCCAGCTGGCCCCGCTCGATGAAGGGGTGGTTTGGCAGAAGCGGAGTTTGCTGCCACTTTGCCGGCATGCTGCCAGTGTGACCCGGCCGTGGCTCGGCTGGCTGCACCAGCACTGCCAGCGCACCGGCCCCCCAGCATCCTTGCTCTCCCAGCCGAGCTGCTCCCAGCTCCGCCAGCCTCAGCAGGAGCAGCAGCATGCCAGAGAAAGTGGCCACGGGCTCACAGGCACCGATTCAGCTCCTACACAGCTCTAGCGGTTTTGCCCCATTTTTTTCCATGGGATTAGATTTTAGAAGAGTCTTTAGAGATTTTTTCCTCTCCCTGTGCCTTCCTACGGAGCCTCAAGTCACCAGACATCCCCTGCACCCCCTCTGCATCAAAGTGTTTGCGAGCACTGAAGCCAGCTCCAGGCGCATCTCGGCCAGGACCCATGGAGCAGGTTTGCCAGTGCCATGGTTTTATTTTGGTTTCTTTTTTTTAAATTGAGTGAGTGAAATTTGCACATTAAAGTAGAGGCTGATTATTTGATCTCTGCTTCAAAGCATGTGGAAGAGTAAAAAAACAAAACCCAGTGCAAGGTAAAATCAAAAGTACCTGGGCACAGGGGATGGGATGGGCTGCAGCTCTGGCCAGCATCTCTGATCCTGACCCCTCAGCTAATTTGAGGCTTCACAACACATCTCCCACCTCCCCTGACTGAATGCTCATTGGGATGCTTATGACCCCACCGCTGCTGCTCACCTCCCCTGCCCCTTACGCTGGCCATGCTCTCAGGGAAGCGGAGCTCACCCTGACTCGGAGGCTGGACTGGACCCAGGGAGCTCCTGGCCAGCACTGGACCAGGAGAAACCCCCTCACCGAGCGGGTGCCGCAGGCTGCGGCCGGGGTGGTTTTGGGGCTGATCCTGTTCTGTTGGAGAGCACAAATTCAGCAGTGCCAAAAACGCTCCTGAGAAAGGCTTGCAGCTCACTAGTCCCCTAAGACTGAAAGCAGCCTTCAGCATACGCCGACTCATGGTCAGGGATTGCTATTAACCTGCACTTTTAAACTCAAAAATTCCGAATTTAAGGAAAAGACCACCATAAGGAGGTGCCAAACCACTCCTGCCCCCAGTGCCTCTGCAGTTGCCTCCTTCGTGGCAGTTTTGAGATTTTGACTGACTCAGGGTTGACGTCTCAGCCCAGCAGGACCCGCTCCAAGCAGCCTCCACCATGAAGCTGCTGCCCGACTCTCCCTGCCAGACACGAGGACGAGGCTGGTGGCAGCACTGGCTCTGGGGTGCCCCATGCCCACCGGCCCCACCACTCGCCGCATCGCTGGCACCCACACCCACCAGCAGCTGAAAACCAGGCGGAGAGAGGGTACCCAGGGCCAGCTGCAGCTGTGCAACACGGGGGCCAGGCAGCACGGGGCAGACCCACACCTCCAAGCATCCTCTTCCCTGGGTGCCTGAGAGACACAAGCTTCCCTCGGCATCGTCTGCTGAGTCATTTTTGCATTTTGTTGCTTTGTCTGCCATAACCCATGTCATGTCACCCTTCCTATGACCCAATGTCACACACTACTGAACAGCAAACTGCTACGAGAGCTTCTGGGACAAGCTACGGGCAACAGGTTTTATGTGCTGCTCCCATTGAAGAGACACTCCCTTCTTAGTGAAGTGTCCGTTTCATTTATAGCACCATGCACATTAATTCCCTGATGTACTCGGGTTATGCAGCTTGCACCTGGCACAGGATCCCTCCTGAGGCCACAGACACCTCTTCCTTTTTTCAGTTACTCCCCTAGCTTTGCACCGCCTGGCAGATGTCACCACCAGGCACACAGCACGCAAAGGAGGTCTAATCAAGGTATCTAGGATGAAAGTAAGGAAGGCGAAATCATAAGATAAGGAGTCTCCAACCCTCCCCCAACACCTACTCCTGAACCCAAGGGATCAGCTCACCAGCCCGTTCCCCAGCGCTCGTTGCTGGAGTGAACCCTTCCCTGCCATGGCAGCGTCCCAGGGCCAGGGGACCCCACTGAGCCCTGCACATATACCGCGCTGGGGCGGCACAGCCACGGCTGCTTGCTGCACAACTCCTGCAAGAAAAACCTCCAACGAAGGCAATGCCCTCACCCCTCTCTGCAAGAGAAGGGGCCAGCCTAATGTCATTGAAACAAGCGTAAATACACCAGCTGTGACATCCCCTGGTCCCTGCCAGCGTGGCGATGCCGCCCGCCCGCCCGCAGCCCGTGGGTCACCCCAGGGAGCAGCAGCCCATCCGTGGGGTGACACCAGGCTCTTCACCTCGGCCTTCAAGCGCTCGATCTCGATCTCCCCATCCTCGATCTGCTGGCGGAGTTGCTTGGCAACAGTCTTCTCCGTTTCCACAATCTGCAGGAGATGGAGGTACTTCTGCATCAGCGCCTCGTGCTCCGTCGCCAGGTTCCTGTAGCTGCAGGCAGTGGCAGACACGGCCATGAGCATCTCTGCTCCTGCAGACCTGCCGCCATGCACCCCCCCAGGATGTGTAAACAAAATTAGGTGTCTGCATGCTGCGGTTTGCATGGCAGGGGGCATTCTCCTGCCTGGCTGCCTACGTGCTGCCCGTGCCCCTCTGGCTTGGAGTACCCACAGGGTGAACAAACTGGGAGATGGTTCTTGCAGTTTGGGATGCTGCTACTCAGAACTGACCAATTTGGAGAGGACTCAGGTTCCCCACAAGGGTGCAAACAGAAAAGACAATGCAAATTTTAAGGAAATGGTAGAAGACTAAAAAAATTACAAAACCATGGCCAAACGCCTCTCACCTACCACATCCCAAAAGTTTAACAAGAAGGAGGACACTTGTGGCACAAGCTCTTACGAACACCTGCTCTTGTTAAGGTGCTGCAGCAGATGATATTTTTCTAATTCCCTGCATACAAAACTCATCTGCCCCCCACTTCTCACTACCAGCCCAGCACCCTCCTTCACCAGACATGTGGCTGTGCCGTGCCAGCTCCTGACTGCTCTCCTCTGGGCAAGTGGGCTGTGCTAGCATTCCCACGGCACAGAAACACGAGCCTGGAAAAACCTTTCTGACCATTTTTGCTATTCCAGATGAAATCCTTCCCAACGGTCTTTGAAGCCAATGGTGAATCGGGTGTCCCTCTGGCACAAGGCTGGGACAGGCAGCGCCAGCCTGCTGGGGCAGCTGCCCCGCGCAGGACAGGGATGGGGACGGGGATGGGCAGGCACGGGGTCTGGGGGGGATGTCTGAATGCAGCCTCCCGCTCAGCACAAGGGTCCCTGACATGGGGCTGGGGACTAAAGCACTCTGCTCTGCCTGCCGGCAGTGCCTGGCTCAACGGCTCCCTGCCCACAGCCCTGCCCACAGCTGTCCTCGGGCACAGCCTTGCCTCCAACACCCCCGTCCCTGGGTCTGTACTGGCGGAGGGCGATACCTGGCATGAGCTATGGCTGCCACCCACTCGTCACAGTCCTTGGCATCCTCGGTCCTCAGCTCCAGGGTCTTCTGGTTCTCATGGTTGAAATTAACAGTAAAGTAATGCTGTGGGAGCAAACAGAGGGTGAGGTTACCGCTCACTCGCACAGGGAGATTAGAAAAGCACTTTATGATCCACTACAGGTCGCCTAATTTGAAAAAAAAAACTGTTTTGAAACACCAGGAGCACGGCCAAGACGTGCTGCCCTCAGTGCTTGGAGAAAAGCTGCTCCTTGCTGGCATGGCAGCGCAGCCATGCTGCAGGCGAGGACAGGGCTGAGAAATGCTCCAAGGGGAAATCCTGCTGGGCAAACACCAGTTTCAGAAAAACCTAAAACCACCAAGGACCAGGAGGCTGCAGGCCTGAGCCTGCAGCAATCGCCTTGGGGACAACCCTCACCCAGGGAAAGGGGCAGATGAGCAAGGATGTTTAGCCGGACCCGGCACCAGGCTGCCAGCATCCCCGCCTGTGCCGGGAGCGAGCACCCTTGGGCACCAAAAGAAAGCCCCGCTGCTGCCTGGGGCTTGACCTTGGGCAGAGCCCTGGTCCCATGAGCTCGCACCGCTCGAGCCGGCAGGCTCTGATGGGCAACAGTGTAAGAGGACTCGGCGCAGGACTATATTTAGCCTCCCTTGACATTTACAGTATTTGTGTTAATTGTGCGCGGTGGCAGCCCGCGTCGGCTGGGGTTTGTGCGGCTCCTGTGCAGTCTCCTAGGAAACAGGTACCACGCTGCAATGCCGGATACTGCCCGGAATAACTGGGCTAAAACGAAACCCACTAGAAAAAGCTCATCCTGACATTATCTGCTCCTCTGTTAGGTTTAACGAGGGACCTGAATTAACAGGTATCTTGGCAAAAAAAGAACCCCAAACCCAACCTGCAGCAGCCACTTGCTCCCTGGCATGCACCCCACTGCTCCCCAGGACAGCAGGCAGCAGCCAGCTGCGAGCACAGACCCTGGCATGCCACGAAAACGGAGACGGGCACCACAACGCAGGCAGGAGCTTGTGTGGGAACCTGCCCCCATGCCGGGCTGCAGGCAGGGATGGGCAGGGGGATGCTGCACCAGGGCAAGGCTGGCACTCACCCAGTACAGCTGGGCAGCTCAGCACCATCACCACCCCTGTGCTGAACACGGGGGGTACCGCTCACCAGATCTCCCCAAAACAGGGCTACGTCTCCCACCACCCCTACCCCTCCCAGCTCTCCCCTGTCCTCCCCCTCCCCAAGCACCTTTACTCTCGTCCCCTTCCCACTCCTAATCAGGCCCAGGGGTGTTAAGCAGAAGGACCTCCCGATGCATGCAGGAGGCCTTCAGTGAAACCGGGGCACAGCCGGTCACTGTTCCCGCATGATGCCAGTGCAGGCAGCATGGACGGATGGACACCCAGCTCCCCCACCCAGTACCATGCCCACCCAGGGCTCATGTCTCACTGGGTGACAACCTGAGAAACGCCCTCTGAGGTCGCTCAGCCTGCCTGGGTCCTGCAGAGGAGAAGGGAGAGCCTGGGGACCCCCATGCTGCCCTGGGGCCATGCCAGAGCCCTGAAACAGCTCTTCCACCTTTTGGGAAGCAACTGGTTGTTGCTGCGACGCTGTGAAGATGCGTTCCCTTTACTTCTATCCAGGATCCTTTAGGTGCAATATTTTTTTATTGCTGATCCTGGAGACAAGTTTTCTCTTTGTGGAGCCTTTTTCATGGTAAAACATCATCTCTCTCCCACCCCTTCCCCACCCTGCTGCAGCCAGGCTGGTGAGAGCTCCGGGCAGCCGGGCTGCTGGCTCGCCTCTGTTTGCAGGACACATCTGGAGCCGCGGCAGCTCGACAGCCCTTCGCTTCTCACCCCCCTTTCTTCTCCCTCCCACCCCCAAAGGCTTTTATTGGCAACAAGATAGAATTCTGATAGAAAATTTGCCAGAAATTGTTGGTCTCTTAAACTGTGTGTGTAGTTACGCCTCTCTGCTTTATGTCCATCTCTCTGACATCCCTAACTTGCAAACAGCATTGAAAAGAGCTCGTCAGATTGGCAAGTCTGGAAATCCTCCCCCTTAAACACCGACTCAGGAACATCACCACCCATGCCAGGGCACTGCCAAGCACTCGCTCCCCAGCCCCGCTGTGCTGGCTGCAGGGACGCGAGGCGTGGGAAAGCCCGTTCTCAGCCCCCGTGCTCCCGGTGCTACAGGGACAAACCTCCCCAACGCCACCGCACGCGCATTCACCACCCCACGCTCCACCGATGCCAACAGCCGGAGCTCGGCTGAGTCCCCCCAGGGCCAGAAACATGGGGAGATGCCTCCATGCCTCCCCCAAACCGGTCCCTGCCCTGCAGGAGGGGACGGGATGGCGAGCCCTGGGCTGCCCTCCCCATGCGCTGCGGGTCCCTCGGGGACGATGCAGCACTCCTGCGGGCTCCCGGCGGGCGAGCGCACCTGCTCAGAGTCCTGCGCCCACAGGCAGGACCAGACATCGTGCCGGGTTAGAGCACCCTGATCTTCACCGGGGCCCTCTGGGAAAGCAGCACCTCGCACAGCTTTGGCACTCATCGGATTTTAATAAGGGGTGGCAGAGCCCGCGGCAGGGACCCGAGACAGGCGCCCACCCTGCCCACGCTGCCTCTCCCCCTGCTTTGCCCACCAGGTCCATCAAGGCACCTCTCAACACACCAGTATCAAAAGCTCATCTAATTTAAACCCAGAAACTCCTGAAGGTTTTGCAAATGGCAGTTTCAACGTCGTCAGCAGCAGAGCTGGACAATGCGGGGCTGAAAGCTTCCCACTGCGGCCGGGGGCAGCTCCGGCAGCCACCGTGGGGCTGCGGCCAGGACGGTTCGGTCCCAGCCACTGTTCCATGTACAATTAAAAGCTGGTTCCTGCGAGCACACGCGCCACAGCTCCCTCTGATTTATCCCCATACAATACCCAGGAAATGCAGCGTGCTTGAAAGGAGGAAGTTATTTTATATTTGAATAATAAAACTCCCACCACCTTTTATCTCCACCTAAATTACGATCCTTCTCTGTTATCACAGTGACACATCAAACTCGACAGCCCAGGAGTGTTTCCAGCGGCGCTCACTGTATTAGGGGCTGAGGCTCAGTGGTAGCACGGCCCCAGCTGGGGAGTAAGACAGACCCACAGACATGACCAGCAGCTCACCAGTACTGGGTGAAGAGCAGGGAGCAGCAGGATCAGCCCCCACCTCCAGCATCGCCCCACGACCAGCTTCCCCAGGGCAGTTTGTGCTGCTGGGCCACCTCTACCCAGTGCAAAGCACGAATTACCCGCAGCTTCGATTTGCTGCTTCTCACACCCGTTTTTTGCTCATGCGAGGACCTCATTAACTCCCAGCCGTGGAGGCACTGACAGCCCTTACTCAAACCACCTCTCACTCTGCTTCCTGGCAAACTATGCAGATGCAATTCCTTAAGTCCCTCATTACAGGGCATTTCAAGCCTCCCCCATTTCCGTGGTGCCTTCTGAGCACCTGCTGCAGGATGCATGGCCCCGGGTGCTGAGGAGGTTTTATTTCAGGCAACCCCAGGAGGACACAGCAATTCTGCCTGAAATACTGACACGGGAGTATTTCAGGTCACAAAGTGAAACATTAAAAAACCCACCCGGAGCCAGCCGCAGCCCTGCAACCATTGCCCGGCTTTTCCCGGGCCCTGCCTGCTGCAGGGAAGGGCAGGCATTGGACACCACAGGGGGCCATTACTGAAGCCCCTGATGCGCAGAGACCCCCGGGCTCGAGGAGACACAGCCTGTGATGCCAGAGACCCCCTCCTCCCACCTTAAGGGCTCAACAGGCTGCTCCTGCTTTTCACGGGGGAAGACAAGGCGCATCCCTGGCAGCCAGCAGAAGCCAAACCTGTCCTGCAGACCCCGAGCTGCCAAGGCTCACGGGGAGATGGCTGCAAGTGGATTTCAGCAGAGGCAAACAACATCTTTTGCTTCAGCCCCAGCAGATACCAGCACAGAGAATTTCAGCTCCAGCAGGTAGTTTGCCAAAGTCCCGTACCTGGACGCCGAGTGCTGTTGTGAGAGGTGTCGGGCATCTGCAGCTCAAGAGGTGCAGGCAGGACAGGGCCAGGTAATGCCTGCCCAGGCAGGGGCTGCTCCTCCAGGGACCCCACAGCACCGGCCAGCAGCCGGCAGCTCATGAGACCATTTCCAGCGGTTGCTCCTGGGGTGCCCCAGCTGGCGCGTGCCTGGGGCTCTGCTCAAGGGTGGCCCAGCCGCGAGGGACCTGGCCCAGCACCCACCACAGCCACAGCCCCCCTGAACACATTGCCCAAACTCCGCTCCCTCTGTCGCTTTTTCTGCAAAAAGTCCCCGGCACCAGCTTGGCTATTTTTACTGAGGAGAGTACAATAGCAAAGTGCTGCTCAGGAGCTATTTCTGCTTGCAGAACCTCAACAAATGACTTTGAATTAATGAAGGAGACTACCCAAGTGATTAATGTGCAGGGACTATCTCCCCAGAAATGTCCTCCCACATGTCTAATGTCCCTGGGCTGGCACGGTTAGCGCAGCAATGGCTCTGCCCTCCTGCCATGCCCAGTGCCGGTGAAGCAAAACCTGCGTGCGCGCCCCCAGATGTAGGTCCCTGCCACCCCAGGACACGGGTCCCTGTGCACTGCAGGACATGGGTCCCCAACGACTCCAAGATGTGCGTCCCCCCACATCCCAAAATGCGCTTTGCCCGCTCGCATGCCCATGGCCGTCTCACGCCTGTTTCCCCCCACCGTGGCTGGGACACTCAGGATCCTCTATCCCCCACATCCTTGGTAAAAGCCAATGAGACGATTACAGAGAGCACATTTGCCATTGTGTATTCAGGGTTCCCATGCTGGGGTCTTACTCAGACACAGATTCCCATGTCCCACGGCCATAATAAGGTGCCATATGGCATTTCAGCAGGGATGTTTAAGGGTGTCCGGCGAGCTCCTGTGGCGCTCCACATCTGCAGGGAGCCAGGCTCCCCACTGGGCTCATGGCACAGCACACCAGCGGCTGCACCAGCCTCCCCGCCATGCCCTCACTGCTCCACGGCGAGAGCTGCCCAGCCCTCCCGTGCCCGCTCCCCACAGCAGAGCCGCACACGCCAGGGCTTCGGTTCCCCAACACCCGGCTGGCCTGTGCCATCCCACTCTGCCCACGCAGACCCGACCAGTGCCCGGCCATTGGCTCAGGGTCCAGATGGAGCAAAGGGCTGGTGCCGCGGGACCCTCGGGCAAGCACCGGCACCACAGCGCTGGGGACAAAACAGCAAATTTTCCAGTTTGTTGGAGTAAAGGCAGAGAAGGGCAAAGCAGAGCCAGGCCTGCCGTAAGCAAACCCACTCCTGCTGGTCCAGCTAAGCTCTTGAAGGGTTTTACTTTGCTTCTTGTTAAGTAAACAATAAGTAAATTCAAATAAGCTTTAAAATGATGCATTATTTCCAAAATAGAAAATCAACATATTCCAGAATTTTTTTAAATTTGGAGCAGGGTGTTTTTCAGCCTGAACAATTTGCCAGACCACTCTGGATGTTGTGACCAATGCGGCCGGGCAACTTTCCTGCAGACCAAGGCTGGTCACAGACGGTGCCTGGCTCTGCTGAAGGGGCCACTGTGAAAGCGGGGGACTAAGACAGAAACATCCCCAGCAACACCGCCTGCGCAGAAGCGGTGACTGTCACCCTTTCCCGCATAAAGCGGTTTTGTTGTGCCATCACAGGGGCCTTTCCACCCCGCAGCAGATGCCCACCGCCATCCCTCTGCAACAGGGATGCTCCCCGCCACGCCGGGGACCCACCTGCCTTCCCTCCGCCCGTGGCAGATAGGTATGCGGCCGCCTGTTCATGAAGCTGATGGTTATTGCAGCTGACATAAAGGGCAAGAGAGGAGAATTTTCCTGCTCTGGATGGATGAGTCTAAAAATCCACAGCCAGAAATGGCAGCTTTTAACTTCCCTGACCTACATTACCATGTGCTCTGGGAAGACAGAACCTGGGACTCAAGAGGAGGAGACGGGTGGTCGGGCAGCTCATTTGCTTGCTGACAATAAGAAAAAATCCCAGAGGCTGCAATTTCTCTCTTCTGCTTCTGGACGGACCGTAAGGATGCTCATGCACAGGCACTAGTGCTGAGCATCAGCTGTGGCAGCTGGGCTGCAAAGCCCCACACCGACGAGCAGGCAGGGCACCCTCTGCAGTGGGGGGCTTCATCCCATGTGAATCCCACCCTAAGTCTTGGGCAGAAATATTTGTAAAAAGAAAAAAAAGATCAATTTTTCCCCTCTCTGGCACATTATCCAGCGATGCTGGCAGACGAGCACATAGGCATCACCAGTACCACATAGGCATCGCCTGTACCACCACTTTTTCTCAACAATCCAACAACCGACAGCTTCTCCAACAGGATTCCCACCGCCCCAGAGGGGACTGCTGCTCAAGCACCCGGCTGCAGAATTTGGAAGCTGGAGCTCAAGTACCCAAGACATCGCTGCTAAACTTAACTCCAGATCTGGAAAACCTCGGGAAGGTGTTTGACGCCTGCGCTGGGGCTTGGGACAGGTGGGTATTTACTGCTGAGCACACGATGCCCCGACGTGCCTGGATGCCATCCCCAGCCTCAGGGGCTGCGCAGGGACACACACTTTGCACTCGTGATGATGTGCAAAAGGCAGCTATCGATTACGGTGGACTTCAGCCGTTTAGAAAACCATTTGTAAACGCTTAAAAAACCCACAGCCCTGACCACCACTGGTGGATGAGTACCTTTAACATACGCACCTTGCTTGGTTCACAAGTCCTGCAAATGCCAGTTTGTCCAGCATGGAGCTGCCTGGCCTGCAGCTGGCCCTTGGTGATGGCGACGAGCACAACCTCAGCTGCAGCTCCCGTCTACAACCTGCCCAGCATCCCCATCCACTCATGTTGTGTGTACTGCTGGGGGAACAATTCATTCCATGACTTCAGCTTCTTTGCTCACAGAACATCTGTAAGAAGGCCATGTTGTCCCAAAATTGCCTTATTTGGATTTATATGACAAATTTGGGGAACAGTTTTTCATTCCATGACAAAGCCAGTTCCCGCAGAGGCAAGGTGTCCTGTGCTCAGACTCAGCTGTAATCGCTTCATCGCCATCAGTCACACAGATCCCACTACATTATCCTGTCCTTTGAATAAGCATCATGTGAATAATCAGAAAGACAGCAATCAGGCAGCAGCACACTCAGACCGATACCCCGAAGAAAAAACAGACTTTTCTAGAAGACAAGAAGTGCATTACCCTCCTGTGCAAAGCATGTTTTGCACAGACTCGGCTGCGGCTTGATGCACAGCTAATGCAGGATTTCTGCGTGGCACGGGGATCGCTCGCTGTCTCCAGGCAGCCCTGTTGTACCAACCTGCTGATTTTGCTTCGCTGCCTCCATGCTGGGCCCCAGCAGGCAGGCAGCCACCCTGCACCCTGCGTGGGAGCATCCTTGCCCCATCACCTCACACCCCCAGAGCAGAGCAGAGGGTGTCCAGGCTGCAGGCAACCCTGCTCGGGGTGTCCATGGATGCCCTGCTCACCCCAGCAAGAAGCTGCTCTGCATGTGGGATCTGTCCCCTCCTGCCACCGGGACTGGAGCTGCACCCTGCTCTGAGCCCTTCCCTCTCCAACTCAACTCGGGACCATGTTCAAAGCCACTTGTGGGTCCTCTGCTACTGCTCCCACTCATCTAGAGCATGGCCTGTGGCCCAGATAAGCCCGGCCAGCTGGGCACTTAGCAGAGGTGCCCAAGATGGGAACCCATCGTCTGCGGCTCCCCGGCCATTACTGGAAAGAGCCAGGGGGTCCTGGGGGGCACATGCTGCTCGTCATTGCCACGGGGGCTGAGACAGCAGCACCCAGCAAAGGCACTTGCATCTAAGGCTGGAGGAGGTCTGGACAAATGTCTGGTTGCTTCAGAAGAGCCATCACCACCTTCTTCATCAGAGGGACCAGCAGTGGGTGTCTGCCCAGTCCCACCCGCAGAGCGAGACTGCATTTGTCCCTGGCTCACCCACAGCAGCCCTTTCTGGGGGTACCAGGAGCCCAGATGAACAGCCCCGCGCTGGGACAGGCAGAGCTGGATTCCGTGGCCCATGCTGCTGCACCCTCGGAGAGCTGCCTGAGCTCTCCTGCCACCCGGGACGGCTCCGACAGCGGGGCCTGGGGCTTGGGTCCAAGAGAGCCAGGGCTGTCGGGCTGGCTGGGGCTGCTGCGGGTACCCGATGCGCTGTGAGGACAGGCGTCCCCGAGGCACCCACGCATCCCTCAGCTCCGCTTCCCTCCAGCTCTTCCAGTGTCTCAGGGATAGGTGCCACTGGACAGGGTCCCCTCAGTGACCATGCTTTGTCTCCACTCGGCGCCCGCAACTCTTTGTGCTGCTGGTGCTGAGAGATGTGGCTTTCTCATGCCCTCCTTAGCTGTGCAGGGAAACGAGCAGGACTGCGGCTGGACACACACTCCAGGGAGACAGAAGACAAACTCCTTCCCTGACATGCCGGTGGGAACCATTTCCACAAGCCTTCTCCCATCCCGCTGGGAAACCACGGCCTCACGCGCACACCCACCGACCCCTCACCCTCACCTTTGCATCATGGTACAAAATCCATGTCTCAAGGGGGCTTCCTCGAGTCTCCCCGGCCCCCTGATAGCACAGACAATAAATGTTACACCCATCCCTGGCAAACACTTCAGAGATGGGGAAGAACATCTCCAGCTATAGGCTGTGTGTTCACAAGAGCAGCCCAGGCTTTGTGGGAAAAAGGACTCATAGCTCCAGAGAGCTTCTGAGTTTCAAGTCAAGGGTTTCACACAGTGCTACCACTTGACTCAGCATCATGTTGGCTCTCATCTGAGACACAGAGGGCTGCTGGTTAAGAATAACTCACAACACCGGGGTACAGGTCTGCAAATGTGACTCAAGGCTGGATCTGCGGAGCAAACTCAGCCAGGATTCCTACTGCCCAACTCAAGCGTGACGGAGAGCCCTCACCCCGCACCAGGCCTTCCCAGTCCTGAGCACACGGCCTCGAGCTCGGGGACGGATCAGCTCCGGACCCCTGCACCTGCTCAGCTCCTCTGACGGGATCTCACCTTGGCTGCGCCCCACCACGTGCAGTCCCACCCAGGGCACCCGGTGTCCGGCCTGCCCTCCCCTGCAACGCAGCATGGACCTTGGGGGTCTCTCATGGCCCCTTCCACCAAGGGGCAGGAGATGTGACCACACGAAAGCACATCCCAGCATTCTCACCCTCAGGGGGGGCCGGGGACAGCAGGTCCCAGGAGGCAGTGTGGCCCAGACACCATGGCGTAATAAAAGGAAGGGTTCACCCCCCCTCACCACCCCAGCACCGCCGGGCGCGTGCCTATCGTGCCACTGGCACCACTGCCCCGAGCAGCCCAAATGCCAACCTCCCGCAGCGCAGGCGGACCCGGCAGACCCCTCCTCCAGGCCACAGCCTGAAGACCACTCAATAATAAAATATCTTCCAAATGCAACTGGTTTGAAGAGCATTTCATTTGTGGAAAAACTTAACAAAAACAGAAAAGAAAGTTTCCAGAGGCATCCAAATCCCCTCTTTGGTGTTTCAGTTTTTCAAATAACTTTGCTCCTTTATTCTCACATGCACTGTATGCTAAAAATACACTGTATTCCCAGCAGAAAAAAACACCACCAAAGCAAAATATGTGAACTTCAAAACAAGGGGGGGTTTGAAAGACCCACCTTTTAAAATTTCTCCTTTGTAGAGAATGTGAAATCTTTCAGGCTTTACTCCAGTGAAGAAGAAATCTAAATGTGAAACTCCTCTGCTACAGGAAATACTGTCCTCATAGCTCCAGTTGTAACTTCCCGGACAGATAAATGCCCTCAGAAAACAATTAATGGTGATCATGGGCAATGCCAGAAATTTCCTTGGCACCTTCCTTTCAAAGGAAGAGCCGGTGATACTGAACACGGCTCAGTACCAGGTGAGCTGGAAGAAAACGTTCTGTCTGGTTTGCAGAACTTGGACACCTTCCTCTAAGAGACCTGCCGGCTTTGCGTGCCATTTGCTCGCTTTCGCCCTCCTGCACAGACCTTGCTGCAGATCTGCACCATAAATATTCTGCTGCTTATCTCATCTGGTGTGCCATTAATTAGTTGGCAAAGCAGTGGGCATTCAAGTGCTTGAGCACTTTCATTTAAATTTGTCCTAATGAATTACACAAAATTATGAGCCAGACGCTAAAGCTTGGGAAATCAGTGCAGATCAGCGACCTGGTAAATATTTGTTACAGCAGGGTCTCATTTACACCAAGGATAAATCATCCAGGTACATTTTGAAATGGAAAGGGGCTGTGACATCCTCCCCTTAATGTTTACCTGGTGGAAAATCCCTCCTGCACAAACACAAGGAGTCAGAACCTGGCGAGCAAGCTTGATTTAAACCTGGCGAGCAAGCTTGATTGAAGCCAAACCAGGAACGCACAACAACATCTATTACGCTGCTACCTAAGAGCCACAGCTGACAAAACAGGACAGCAGCGTGACCCCCTTGCAGACACAGACCATTCCTTGCTGCCATAGCTGACCGTGCGGCACACTGGAGGCTGCTCCAATGCGAGGGCCAGGACTGCGAGGAGGCACAGCTGTTGCAAAAAAAAAGGTATTTTGATCTGAACAGGGAAATATTCCTGTGATCCCTGCCAGGAGCGAGGAGACGTGCCACGGAGCGGTGGTGCTGCACTGCCTCGCTCTTGTGGCAGGGCTTTTTGGAGTGCTAAGCGTGATATGATTAGCCAGAGGTAATTAAGGGGCTTATTTCCTTCCAGGCTGCCCCTTGCCGCAGGCAGGTCCCCATGGGGCCTGTCCCGCAGTCTGCCGGCCGTGCTCACCACCACCTCCCTGGGAGCCTGCTTAGGCAGAAATTATGCAAGACCTGCAGAGCTGGACCCAAAATGCATGGTGCCTCCTGCCAGCGCCCAGCCTGGGCTGCCAGCGCAGGGAAAACCACCCCCGCTCCTCCCTGCGAGGGGCTTCCCCGTGTCCTCTGCGACACAGGCGCCCAACTGGGTGCGTGGCCACACTCCACGCACGGTGGCCAAGGGGTGAACTCAACCGCAACGGGCTCCTCTCCACATTCATGAGACTGGAGGTGATTTTGGAAGCTAGGGCAGTGATGGACAGGGATTTGCACCCCCCGGCTGGAAGCCAGTCCTTCCTCCCCCCCTGCCCGGCACCATCGCCCTGCCCACCTGGTTGCCCAGGCGCACCCCGACCTCCAGCAAACCACACCTGACAAACAAGCCGGAGGTCGCGCCAGCATTGCACACCACGCTGCTTGGTGCCACCCTGCCCACCCGGGGAAAGGTGCAGCCAGGGGAGAGAAATCCACTCCCTGGGCCCGTGGGGAGGCTGCCGTCCCCAAGGCCGGGTCCCCAGGCACTCCCCAGGGAGGGGCAGGGGGGACACCCAGATTCTCCCAGGGCTTTGCAACGGCTTTGCTGTTCCAGGGCTGTTCCACCCACAGACATTAGCATCTGGCGAGGAGCACCGCCGGCAAGGACCGGTCCTGCCTGTGGCACGGGAGGGGGCCCGGCTCCAGTGCTCCCTACCGCTCGCGGAGGGGATGCGCAGCGTTTCCAGCCGGGTCTGTCACAGGAGCACGAACGGCATGTGCAGGGAGTGGGAATGGGGTGAAACCCGCGTGAAAACAAGGCCCTGCACCCCCTGCTCTGAGCACTGTACACCCATCGCCCAGGCCGCCGCGCCGCGGGACCGGGTGCGAGTTTGACCCCCCCGCACCCTGGCAAACCCCGGGGGGTGCGTGCGGGAAGGGCGGGGCGGGCTGCGTCAGGTACCGGAACCGAACGGCCGAGCCACAGCGTGGACAGAGCGACCCCACGGAAGCCCCGACCCCCCCCCACGCCCCGCCGGGGCCACTGCCCCAAAATCTCGGCTGGGCTGGTGGGGCCGCGCCGCGGACACGCGTGGGGCGCGGGGCTCCGCTGCGCA
>JAVJGG010000002.1:24268006-24316032 GCA_035590195.1 Aviceda cuculoides
GGCACCGCTCCGCGCCGCGCGGGACCCCCGGGCCGGCACGGACCCCTGCCCACAGAGGGAGCCCGGGGCCAAGAGGCAGCCCCGGGCACGTGGGACCCCCGGGGCCAGCCGGAGCCCCGGGCCCGGCGGGGACCACTGGGACAGATGGGACCCCCAGGGCAGACAGGGCGCCTGGGCAGAGCAGGAGCCCCGGGCCAAGAGGGACTCCCGGACTCGATGGGAGCCCTGGGTGAAGGGGGGCCCTAGGCCAAAAGGGAGCCTCAGGCCAGGAAGGACCTGGGGACAAATGGCACCCCCGGCCTGAGCGGGACCCTATGTGGACAGGGACTCCTGAGTGAAGCAGGACCCCCGGGCCAAGAGGGTACCCCCAGTCTGAGATTAGCCCAGGGCTGGCAGAAGCCCTGGCTCGCCATGAGCCCCAGGCTGAGCAGGACCCCCAGGCCAGGTGGGATGCCTGACCTGCACTGGCTCTGCGTGACGTTATGCTCGGCTGGGCACCCACTCCACACGCCCTGGGCACCCACTCCAACCTCAGGTGCCAACCCCCCCGCTGTCCCAGGGAAGCACCCCCCGTGTCCCGCCCTGTGCGTGTTGCTGACCGTGGGACATCCCCACTCGTGGCCTTCCCCTTGGCGGGTCCTAGGCACGGCCTGCACCTCCCCACCCAGCAGCATGGCGCTGATCCAGTCCCTGCACGCTGCAATCCCTAACACTGCAGTCCCTCAAGCCGGGTGGTCCCTCTGCATGCAGAGGTATCAGCATCCCTTGACACCATCCTCTCCCTTCCCACCCTCTGCCTCTCTTTAGGGCACCCTGGTAATGGCACAGCCACTCCCAGATGTCACACGCGGGAGAGAAGAGGACCCAGTTTCTCCATTTATTTCTGTTTGTCTCACTCTGCAATCCCTCTCCTCTGTCCTGGCCTTGTGTGCTGCACCAAGCAGGGCAAAGCTGGGAAAACTGGGCACTGGCCGCAGCTGGAGCCTGTGCAGGGCAGGGAGGACCTTGGTGCTTCCCATATCCCAGGGGCTCCCCGCAGCCAGGAGCACTGGGTGGTCAGATGCCTCAGTGATGGGCATGTGCAAGACCTGAGGCGGCACGTGAACCCGGCTGCCCATGGGCAGCTGCCGACCCACATTGGCAGAGGAACCAGCCCCAGCCCCAGCCCCAAGCATGACCAAGCCCCTGCAGACGTGGAGGGCATCAGGAAAACCGTGTTAATTAGCTTTGTTTCCGCTGAAAATGCTGGCAGATCTCCAAGGAATTCAGTGAGGTCACAGGTTGCCATGGCAACAGGAGGGAACAGACTGGAATTGGGAAGGGTGCTGGCATTTCCAGGATGGAGCTGCTTGGCCTGGGTACTCACTGGGACACAGGCCATCTCTGGCCTGAGGGACATGGCCTGAGCGTCTGCCGGATGCTGGATCGGTGCCGGGGAGGGCATGAGCAGCCCCAGCCAGGAGCGGGAAGCGGGGCCGCATGCTGCCCTTGGCACCCCATGCCCGCCTGCCCCTCCAGCTGGCAGGCAGGCTGCTGTCCTCCCGGCCAAATGTGCCCACTGTTACCCAGATTGCAAGCGGGTATTTATCTCTAGGACTTTCCCCACCGGCACAGCTAACTCTCCTCTTTGTCCAAGGCTCTCTCCTCTTCAGTTTTTCCAGCCTGATCAGTGAGGTCCCACATCCCGTGTCACCACCGCAGCCTCTGCTTGGGGTGAAAGATGGGTCAAAGCATGCAGCAGAAGGTGCTCCCTGTGACTGGCCTATCCTGCCAGCCCAGCGCTGCTCCAGAATAACCCCTGGAGAAGAAGCTGAGACGGTCTCCATCCCCTCCATCTCTCTGTGGGTTAGCCAGACCCGAGCAGGCAGCTGCTGGGCAGAGCTGAGCAGTGGTGGCCGTGGCTGTGAGGCCGAGCCTTCTCGCAGCTCCTCATCACGGGGAGCGAGCTCTGGGCAGTGCTGCCTGCTGTTGTGGCAGGGACAGTCAGGCAGGACCTGCTGTGTATGAAATGGTGCGGTTGCACAAGGGCAGAGCCTTCATGGAAGCCTGCAAAATCTTGGATCAAATAATAACTTGGGAGCCAGCACTGCCAATAATTCCTATACTGGATGAAAGTGGAAAAGCCATCTTGTGCCCCAGGAGTTGCTGAGCCCTCCAGAACAGCCGTGGGGCCATGCCCGGAGATGCAGTGTGTCAGAGGACGCGGTGTGCCCAGGGACGCTGTGCGCCCACTGCCCGCGGGGCGAGGGTCCCCACTGCCCTCCACTGCCTCGCCGGCATGAGCAGGTGGCCAGGAGGACAGCAGCACTTACGGCACTGGGGACGAGCAGCGTTTTGCTGTGGTGGAGTTGGTACCAGATGAGGCAGCTGGACTTCGTTCCCCAGCTAGTGTTGGTTTAGCTCAGACTCCCCTTAGATTATATGGAGGGTAACGGAAAAAATATCTGACAGCTTGCAAGGCTTGGGCAAATATGGAAACTTTGATGTCTAAAACAAAGGGAGGTTTATTTTTTGCATGTGATGTTTACTTCAATCGATTCTAAGGCATTTGCAGTGTGACCCTTCTGCTCTGGGAAAGCAGAGGTGAAGCGTTTGTCACTTCTGCTGGGCGCCACTGCACAGAAGAGCCAGACTCACCACTGCGGGCTTCTGTGAGACAGGGAGTTTGTCCAGAGTAAAGATTTCACAGGGTTTCCAAGTATTTTAATTGCAGTGGTTTCTTCTCTCTTCATCTAGGTTTTTAACAAACATCAAAGCGGCTCCTGTAGGCATCCTGCGCCAGGCCAAGGCTTGAGCCTGGGCGGAATTGCATGCAGCAGGAGCAGTTACTGCAGCAACACTGGCGGGCGCAGGGCCTGCTCGCAAGGGAGAGCCGGGGGGGCCGGGAACGCTGCTGGGGAGCAGTGGGAGGCAGGACAGTGGGGAGCTGTAGGGGCACACCAGCAGCAGGGGAGCTCCAAGGGTGGGACAGTCACCAGCAGTGACTTGCTGCTCCTAACAGCTCTGAACACGCTATGACGGGGTCTGGGGGACCAGGGTAGGCAGGTGAAGGAGAGAGGGTAATAGCACCCATGGCTTGTTAAGGGCTCGGTGGGTGTCTGCATGTGCAGCCACAGGCTGAGCCCTGACCCACTGGTGTGGCACAGGACGGGTGTCTCAGCGCAGATCGGGTCTCCGGCAGACTGCCTGCTCGTTCAGCACCGCTCTGCTGGGACGTGCGTGTCCCTGCGTCCTGCCACTGTTATCCGGGCAGGTGCAAACCCTGTTGCTGTGCTCTGACTCCTTGTGAGCCGCATCCTGTGATTTCCATGCCAAAATAATCAGCTGTGGGAAACACGGCCCTTGCTGCTCTCAGCCCGTGCTTCAGCCTCTTGCACTAGCGGGGCTCATGTTGACTCAGCTGGCGGCAGGCTCTTTTATACACCAGCAGCCTCCTCACCAGTTCAGTTCCCATATAGCCTCCTCCCTCTTTCAAGCTCAGATGGAAGAAACAGTTTGCCACTCTGTACATCCAGCTCCGGCGGGGTGCGCAGGCCAGGTGCCCCACAGCTCGCTATCCGTGGCTGACACACTTGCTCAAGCACACGAACATTTCTCCATCTCTGTGTGCAAATGCTCCCCGTAGGGCTGGCTCTCGGCACCCACCTTACACGGCCGGCGGAGATGAAATGCCTTTGGGAGGAGCCCTGCAGGGCACCACTTACCAGGGAACTCTCCTCTGCTGCCAGCACAAGACACCCGTGAGCCAAGGGCATCTTCCCAGAAAACGCCCCAGGACTGAGACCCACCGTGCTGCTGCCCCTCATCCTGCTGGTACGAGCCGTGGTGGAGCAGCATGGGGCAGGGGGGCCCCACAGTCAGCACTGGCAGCACAGCCCTGCTCCCCCAGAGCACTGTGCAGCTCATGTGATGGTCAAACTTGCCACCTGTTGCCTCCTACCTCATTTCCCCCAGGATTTCAGGTGCTCGCTGGGCCCTTGGGCTGCCGAGCGCATCTTGCTGGCTGAACTGCAAGCTGAGGATGCTGACGCTAAACATGTGCATGACAAAAAAACCCCCACAGCCTTCCCAGCTCCCCACATGCTGCTGGGTTATGTGGGCGCTGGTATTTATCGGCGGCTCCCCCAGCTCCCTCTCGGCCTCTCCCGTAAAGGCCGGGCTTGGCTGCCGCCCACGGGAAGCTGCCGGCAGCAGGGAGAGCCAGCAGGCAGCTGGCAAGGCACAGCCGAGACGCTGCTTGAGGAGCTCCCAGCCTGACAGCACAGAGACCAAAAATGGGAGGTTGTACTTCTGGTGACAAACTCGTTTCCTTCACTTGGAGCGGAGAGTAAAATGGGCATGTTTATCCAGTCAGGCTCAGAGCCATCAACCCAGGGCTGAGGCATCGAGCCGGCAGGTGCTGATGCTTGTCATTAAAACGCGTTTTCCCAGGACACAGCATCATTCCAGGCTGCTGACAGCCGGGGACACACTTGCTTACAGTACTGAGCGTGGATACTCATTTCATGCCCCCTGAGCTCCTCTTCTGTGTGTAGTATGTATACAGTGTGCTTCCAACTGCTATGAGGGACACAAGGTGTCTTGGACTCTGCCCAGACTGGGCTTTCCAAAAGGCACAAGCTGTAGTCAAAGTCAAGTCCATGGGCTCGGGCTCCTAAATCACACCAGCAAGCTTGAAATTCCCGTCCTTGGTTGGGCAAGTTAAAGCTGTGCTTAAGATTTAGCTGCAGCAGATGCCTGGCAGGTATGCTGAAATGGTGCTCCACGTGCCGCTCGAGGAGTTTTCGGCTGGTCCTGCTTGCCGTGCCTGCGCCCCAGAGCAGGGCTGGGCTGAGCAGGGACGAGTAGGGTTCGGAGCAGCTCTGCGGGCGCAAGGGCTCAGCTCTGTGGTGCCGGGGAGACAAAACCCACCAGGCTGTAGTGCAAAAGCAAAGTTTTTCCATTTGCTCAGCAGCGAACTTTGAAGGAGCAGGAATAGTAACTTCACATTTATTTCCAAGGCACCCTGGCACCCTGGCAGAGTTGATGGTGTACCAGATCATCTGTGGAGAGGACAAAGCAACCTGCTTCAAAAGGCACCCTCATTTAGAGCTGCTCTCAAGTGTGCCCTTGATCTTCATCCAATTCCCCAGCAGTGCTCCAGTGCTCTCTCCTTTGTGTTCTCAGAAATATTGCTAGGGCGATGGCAGGACAGAGAAGAGATTTTCAAAGCACAAGTAGGCATCTGTTGTGTTCACACAAAATGTCAGTGCTCCAGCCCGGTAAGTAGTGCCCTCTCCGATACACCAGCGTCAGGAGAGTTGGACTCAGCACTTTATTGCACAGACAGTTCTCTGCTAATTGGCCCCATCCAGTGTTTCATTTTGGCAGACCAGGTTCCTATCACTACCATCACGCATTTAACCTTCCCTGACAGAGGAGTCTCCAGGGCAGAGAGAAAACCTGGCTCCTGGGGGCAACCTGCGAGTGCAAATCTTCAGGCAGCAGCCCCTCCTGCTGCAAGCTGGAGCAGTGCTGCTCTCCCCACCTACACTTCAGCCTCTCCAGCCTTTGCTTTCCACCCAGGGCAGCTCCATTGCATGAGAACCAGCTGTGCTGCTGTGGGTCAGTGCAGTTCCCTCTCCTCCAGATGCTCGGAGCAAAACTCTGCTGCTGAGGGGCTACCCTGCCCTGCCTGAGCAGACGGGCGCTGAGAAGCCTGGGGCCAGTGCAGGTCCTCTGCTCCTGGTGCCCCTGCAAACCCACTCAAGAACCTGCTCTGAGGCTGGGAAGCAGAAGGGCAGGAGCTCGGACACCACAACCCAAGTGGAGCAGCACCGCAGGTTTGCCAGCGAGATGCTGGCTGCCAGGCGGTCTCCTGACACCGCCTGCCATCAAAGAGGGAAGAGCAGTAGCCAGGTCCCTGTGGTGCGAGATGCCTCTGGGCTCTGGGTGTCGCTGGGCTGGTGGCATGCTGCCCACTGCGGTTCTCCAGTGCAGCTCCACCAGGTTGCAGATGTAAAGCCGGGCTGCCATGGCTTCCCAGTAGCATTGGTCTGCAGAGATCAGGAGCCTCCTCACAAAGGGGCTGGTGGAATACTGGTGGAAACGCCAAACCAAAGCTTCAGTGTGCCACAGCTCTGTGCAGCCACCCCTCCTCCTTGCACACGCACTCCTCTCCTGCTTTGTCACCGTGGTTCCTGTGTAACCCTCGGCATTGCCACGTTTGGTTTCTTCAGGCGGTGGCCACTGACCAGGCTCCAGGACAGGGCACTCCCCGGTGCTGATCTTCAATCCACAACATATGCCATGCCTGGGAATAAACAATAGGATGAACGCGGATTTGCCGAGCGGTTTACATGGGAAAAGCATCTTCTCCGACCATGTTATAAATCCCTCAGTAGTAACTGGTTTCACAAGCAAATGATTCTGGAAACCTACCAGGCACTTCATCTATTTTGAATTTCACTAATTCAATGGCTGGTGAAACCAGAAAACAAGCCCTGCAGAGAGAGGTTCTCCACAAACATGATGGAGTTAGAAGCAACCTCCTCCCTCTTTTGCAAGCCAACTCATAATATTATGTAAAAATGCAAATAATGTCCATGCAAAGCTACAGAGCCATAAGTGCCCAGAACAGAGCTCCGGCGAGGAATAACCCATTGCTCCTGGATGTGTGAATCACAGGCACAAGCAGTTTGGTTTACAAGCGTTTGCAGTGCAATGTGTGCTCAGCGGCCGTAAAGAGCCCTTTACGCCAGGGCTGTGCTGCGCCGTGCTAACAAACAGTGTGCCAGGAGGGCAATCCAGATGAACCATGGTAATTTCCCTTGCTACTCATGAGCACTTAGAGGGTGTGCAAAACTTAAATGCTGGTAAGAGCTGCCCATTGACTCCTCGGCTGAAGGAGCCCCTAAGGTATTTGGAAATTGTTGCCCTCCTGAAGCGTGAGCTCAGGGGCGGTGGGGGAGCATGTATTAGTGCTTTGTGCATGCCAGGCAGGACAGGGACAAGGGCAGGACAGGGACAGGGGCAGGACAGGGACAGGGGCAGGACAGGGACAGGGGCAGGGGCAGGAGGGGTGCCAGGGAGGTGGCACAGACCTGTGGCCTAGGGACAGCCCTGTCCAGGGCATGATGCTGGTGCCAGTGGTGCATGGGGCTTACCAGGGAGCAGAGACCCTTCTCCCAGACAGGGCCCCACTGGTCCCAGTTGCCCAGGGGAGTGGGAAGATGACGGAAATGGACTCAGGAGATTTGTGATCCCAGAGCCTTCAGCCATTACCTCTTCCTCCTGTTCCCAGGTTCTGCCTTCATGTTTCCTTCCCTGAGCTGAGCCAGTGAAGCTGCAGCTCTCCCTGGCCAAATCCTGCCAGCCTGGAGCCCGCTCACATCAGAGAAAAGCATGGCATATGGTGTCCTGTCACCGGGGTGGTCCTGTGCCCTGGGGACACCACGCTGTCACCCTGGGAAGGTGCTGGGCTCCAGGAGGGATGAGGTGCCCCATGCACCCCATGGCTGACCGATGGTGGGAGCTGGAGCTTGGCCAGAAGCAGGAATGCCTGCTGAGCTGTGGGGCTGGAGCCTGCGGCACTGGGGAGGGGGACAGAGCTGAGCCCCAGCCCCACCGCCCACCCGAGCCCTTCTCCAGCCACCTCCTGGCAGGCACTGACCTTCCCTGGCTACACGCCTGCTTCTCCCACCGCACTGCGAACCAGAGACTTCCCTCCTGCCCACACAAGCGATGGCTCCCGGTGCCGAGGACCCGCCTGCAGCCAACACCTGGGGTGGCATCCTCGTCTTGGAACCTGCTCGGTGACACACGCAGAAAGCGGGCTTTGTGTGCACATGGCTCCGAGGGCGAAGGGCTTTCATCAGCCAGGAGTTTGAAATAACTTGTCAGAGGAGGGAATTCAGGATGCTCCAAGAGGTGCTATGGCACGCTGGGCTGGAGGAGCTGCACTCCCACCGCAAAGTGTTCTCCCATCTAGTGGCTAAAATAAAAACCGTTGGTGCAGCCTGGGCAGGGTGAGGAGCACTCACTGGGGTCAGCAGGCTGCAGCCTGGCCAGGCAGCGGCTGTGCCGGGCAGGGTGAGTGCCACCGGCCCCACCACCAACATGGATGTCCGTTTTCATCTCTGGAGCCCTGCTTCCCTGCCAGCACCCAGCCACCGGCTCTGGAGCTGAGCAGACGGAAGAGTGACATTTGCAGGAAGCACTGTGGGGGGAGAGGGATGTATAAATCAGGGTTCCTCACCAGCACGAAGATGCTGCGAGTTCATCAGGCTAATTTGCCACTTAGTTCTAAGTTCTCCGTGGTGGGTGTCAGGAAGGGGCTGGCTGCGCATGACCCCTGGCTGCCAGCAAGTCGGCCATGCTGCAGAAATCATGTACTTGTTGACATTTTTTAAACGGAAAGCTTAAGGACTGTTATTATGCTGTGCAAAATTATTTCAGCAGCCCTTTGAACCGCTAAGCTATTCTCTGGGAATCTCAGCACCGGGGATGACAAAGTGGTAATTTATGCCAGCAGCTCTCACTCACTCTCGAGCCCGGAGAGAGGGCTGCTGGCACAGCTCCTCGCTCCTCATCGTGCAGTGCTCGGGTGCCAGCTTCTTCACCTGAGATATGGGGGGGAGAAGAGTTGCCTTCCCACATTGCATCAAGTCATGGCTTGCTCGGGTCCTTCCCTTCCTGGAAGGAGCACGGAGCAGAGCAAGGCATGGCAGCATTTTACCTATCGGGGACCCGCATTTGCGGGGAGCGGCTCCAAGGCCGCCAAACCCCAGTGGCCCCTTCAGCCCCATAGCGGATGAAGCAGCCAGCGAGGATAACTGCACTGCCTGGAAAAGACACACCAGCTTTCTGCTGGGGGAGGCTGCACAGCCCAGGTGGGAGCTCCAGGCATGACGGCTCAGCAGCAGGAATTGCAGTGCCGTGGGCACGCTGCTGGCAGGACAGATGGGGAAAGCAGAGGCTGGGGACATCTCTCCTCCCAGTGCTCAGGCCCAGCCTTGGGTGCCCCCAGGCTTTCTTGGTGTCACCCTGCCACCGGGCTGAGCCGGGAGGTGTACAGTCCCTCGGCGCTGATTGGGGCTGGCAGGGGCACTGCTAACCAGGTTGTTGGGCTGACTGCCTCATCTCCCAGCCCAAGAGTTTGTGGATTTGCTTTCTCCACAAATCATTTTGCTGCTCCGGGAAGCTACAGTCTCTTTCAGGTAACTGCAAGCTGCCCAGTGTGGTCCCAGCCGAACCGTGGCCAGGTGCCACGGTGCCCACCATGCTCACTGGGGCCACCATGACGTTGGGATGATCCCTGCCTGCCTGGTGCTTCAAGGCTGGCAGCGCATCTCCCGGCAGCCCTGGCCGCAATGGGCAGCTCCTGTTACCGCAGGGGCAGCCGCTGCCCTCCTGTCCCCTGGGGATACCAGCCCGGCAGTGGATCCAGCTGCTCTGTAGTGTCATGGGTCTCTGCCGGATCTATGCATCCTGGCTGGCCTCAGCCATCCCCGTGCCACTTTGCTCCGCTGGGACAATGACACGGCGGCATCTGCCCAGCCCAGCAAAACCACCAGGTACCTGGCCACAGACAAAAATTGTTCCCATCCCATGGCAGGGTCAGACAGAGGGGAGAGGTGCTGAGCACCGTGCTGCAGCACTCCGAGCCACTGCCCCTTGGGCTCGAGAAGGATGTGCGTTGCTCATGGCCAGGCCCCGCGTTAAGCCTAAAGTGAATCATTAATATCTCCATGGAGCGTTCCCGAGGGAGCACACAGCTGCCGCTGCCGGGGCCACGTCCCGCATGGGAGCTGGGGCTGCCACATGCACAGCCACTGCCAGCACCGTGTGTGCCAGGCACCCGAGTGCACCGGGGAGCTCTGGTGATGGGGATGGGAGCTCTGCTGCTGCTGGCAATTTGTGTTAAGAGCAGCACCACACTGGGCTTCCTGAGCTGCCGCAGGAAGGCTCACTTAGCGCACATACAGCAGTGATTTGGTAACTGAACGTTATTTTTAGGCATTTCTGAGACAAACTGCAATGTTTTACAAGCGTCTCTGAATGTATTACAGCTAAAATGTATTTTATATATTTGCGTGATGCTGTACTTCACAGGCCAGGGGTCCCTGCTGTTACATACAATATTTACATACAATAATAGACAGAACAACGCTGAAACCTCCCCTGAAAATCACAGCTGCAGGCTTTTGAAAACGTTTCCTGTCCCTACAGGTACAAAGTATTTTCAGGTACAAACATCCCCACTCACCCTGTATCTGACTTTATTACTCCACATTTGACTGGCAGCTTCCACGCTGCAGGTCACAGCATTGCCAGCCGCTGCTGAACAGCCAGAGCAGGAGCTGGGCTGTGCCACCAGTGCCCAGCCCCATGCACAGCACCCCCAGCCCTGCACCAGTGCCCTGGGCATCCCCTGGAAACCACCCCATATCCCTGGGGGAGCACCCCCATCCCAGGGGAGCACCCTGGTACGTGGTAGCCCAATATGGCTGGGCAGAGAGCAGCCCCGGCCGAGGCTTTGGGGCTGGGAAGGAGGGACACAGGCCTTCCTGGCCCTGGGAACAAGGGGTGGGTGTTGGTGACAGCTTTCACAGACAGCTGCCCACCCAGGGCGAGCACGGTGCAGGCTCGTGCCGGGGCGGGTGAAGAGCCTTACACCACCTCATGCTAAAGCTCTCCCGAGCTCCGGTGCAGGGGGCGGGGGGCTGCAGTGCCAGCACCTCGGCCCCCACCCCGAGACGGGAGGTGGCACAGAGAGGGGAGACAAAGCAGGCAAACCTCGACTCCCCCGGTTGTGGCCAGGGAGGGGGATGCTTTGCAGCAACCTCCTCAATGGTGTCCTCGTGACCTCCTCAATGTTGTCCTCTCTCCCTCCCACTGATCCGGGTGCTGTTGGCAGCTCTGAGCCTCTGCCAAGCCTCCTGCAGAAACAGGATTAGATATTAGAGTTGCATCATTTGCAGGAGTCTACAGGCTCCTTTGCATATCAGAGCCATAAGGACCTGCAGTCAGATGGGAGCTGGAAGGAAAATGGGCAGCTCTGAGCTGCGGGCTGAACCGAGCATCATCCCAGGGTGGAGAACGGACAGAATAAATGGTAGCACTTCTAAATAATACTAACTACAAATTTGGTGGTTAGGGTTCATTTTTTCCCTTCACATATGTAGGCACCATCAGTATTTGGGGGCAGTGAGGGCCCATTTGCCATTCCTTGCATTTTTTGCCCAGCAGCCCTGTGTGTGGGGACAGGGCAGCAGCACCCTGGGCACCCCAGGGTGCAGTGTGCCTGGGTGCCTACCTAAAAACAGGCTTTCAGTGCACTGATTTGCTCACACCACAGGTTGCAAAACAGTCGTAGTGCTAAGCCAGAGTGGAAAAAAACCCCGTTAAGTGGCCCATTTGCCGTGTCCCTGGCAGGGGTGCAGCAGCACAGTATTTGTGTTGGAGCCAAGGTCTGTGCTGCCACTGGGGTATAGGGGCTTGGATCCTGGGTTCCCACAGACATAACACCTCCACGTGCTGCTGAGTGAGTCGGGGTGGGGTCAGGGACAGCCTGTTCCATGGCCCTGCTGTAAGGCTGGGACACAAAAGGTTGATGTTGATGCTGTGGGCACGGCTCCTTCCCAGAGCATCCCTAGCAAGTGGGGAACGGAGGAGGCTCCCACAGGCCTGCACAGCCCCACAGCACAGACAGCAGTGTTGGGAGAAACATATTTATCGGTTAAATGTCAGAGCAGGGAGATGCTGCTGCAGCAGAGCTGACAAGCCAAAATCCACGTTCACTCCAGCAGTAATGAGCCGGCCGCCACCAGCATGAGCACACAGCATCAGCACGTGGCATCATAGAATAGCTCAAGTTGGAAGGGACCATAAGCATCTCCAGCTGCTTCGGGAGCAAACCCAGCCATGCAGCTTTGCTGCCCCACCTCATCCTCTGCAGGCAGGACAGAACCAGGGCATGTGTGCGGCAGCACAAGGAGCAGTGGAGCATCTCCCCCAGCTGCCAGTGACAGCTCTGGGCTCCTCGGCAGCAACAGGATGGTCACAAGCAGAAATCCCCATTTCTGGTTCTGTGGGAAATTCAGAAAATCCGTGGGCGCTGCCAGCACAGTCAGTGAAGCTTTAGTAACTCCTGGATACATTTCATGAGCAGGAGGACTAAAATCACTCTTTTGCATTTTGATTTTGTCAGCAGTATGATGGAGAATTCTAGGTGCTTGGACATTTGCTACTGGAAAAGACAATTCTTAGCAAACAAGCAGATAATGCTCAAGTGACACCAGACTCCTGCGAAAACCCGGAGCTCATCCCCCTTCAAAGTGCCTGTGCGGCTCCTTTGTGCCTGGCTGTTGCTGTTCTTGGCAGCATGGGAGGCTGTTCCCTGCAGGATCCCCCATCTCCCCATGGGTGCAGGCATGGCAGCTCTTGCCATCCTGCAGATCAAGGCTAAAGCTGCCCCTTTACTGCCCCGGAGCATGTGGTACAGTGACATTTGCAGACAGAATAGCTCTGCACATTTTCCCTCATTAGGCTTCAGAGTCAACACCACACTGGGGTGAAGGGGAAGGGCTTGTGTTACTCCAAGCTGCTGCCACAGGGACACAAAATTACTTTCCCTAAGCTGAAATTTAAAGTGGAGCCGCACTCTTCAGTCCCCTGACTTGCACAGACCCACTGCCCATGCCTGGTGCTGGGTGGCCCACACCCACCCAAAGATCCCAGTCCCGAGCATCTTCCACAGGGTGAGGGCTGACTGAGGTGGGAACATAAGGAATAAACCCAGCTTTAAACCCTTCCCTCAACCTGGGTCTCCGAAGGAAGAGTGTGCTACTTTCTGTTCTCTAATTAAACTAATATTGCATCTTACTACTGAGAAACAAGTAAACAAACAATTAAAGACTTGATGAGGTGTTAAATGTGACACTGGTAGGAACAGCAAAGGCGCTGAATCAAAAAGCCAGGCTCTCTGCAGTGGGGCAGGCTGCGGCAGGACAGGCAGTGGGGCAGCCCCAGAGCTGAGTGTGCCTGAGGGTCTGCGTGTGTACACGTGTATGTACACATATGTGGGTGTGCATGTAGAAAGCCCATGGCCTGATCTGACCAACACACAGAAAAGGGAGGGTGGGGAGGGGATCTGGCACATCTCTGACAAACAGCATCCTTTCAATCCCAGCAGGCTCACAAACAACTCCAAAATAAGATATTTTTATATATATATATATGTATATAAAAGTGCTTTTTTTCCCAATTCGCTGCTTTCTCAAAAGGCTGAAGATGTCTCCAATCCTTCCACCCATCTCTCAAGAGCACACCAGACCTTTATTCAGCAACACTAAAAGCAGATCTGGCAAAGTCTATTTTTGACATCCCCCTGGACACTTTGGAAAACCGAGCTCTGCTCTCTGAGCTGGGAGGACAGAAAATGGCAAAGCTCTGCCTGCAATTTGACTGCACACTGGGCGGTCCTGACCTGGAGGGTTTCAGCTGCTCTGAGGCACTGTCTGCTCCCCATGGGGCACAGGTGACAGGGATAAGGTGCAAAAGCAGAGCCCAGGCATCCTTCTTTGGGACATGCCCAAAGCCACAGGTGCACATGGAGGGGCAGTAGGGTCCTACCTAACCCCATTTTCACAGCCTGACCTGGGACAGGCAGTGTTTCAACGCTGCTGTCAAACCTCTGGTGCAACCAGTTTGGAGGGCAGCTCTGAACACTCAGTGTAGTGGAACTGCTCTCCTTCAGACACCTGAAAATTGAGTCAGGGTTTTTCAGCCCCCTCCAAGCCTGAGACAGACAAGCTGCGTTAATGCTCCAAGAGATTTTGGCAGCCAGGTGCCAGGGAGAAGCTTTGAGGGTGGCAGCTGCTGAGCCAGGTTGCTCTGAGCTCAGTGTGTGTGTGTGCTGGTGCAGAAGGTGCTGGGTGGTGTGGCTGGATCACCTTGGACAATGTGTCCCCAGGCTGGACATGCTGTGCCCAGGCATGTAATCCCCAGGGCCACCAGAATTAGTCCAGGGAAGCAAGGCTAGCATGCTGCTGCTGCTGGTGCTCCCCAGGAACAGCCCTGACAAGGGGAGCTTCTGGCTAATGTTACTGCATACTTTAGCCCATCTCTAATCAAGATTTAATAACCAAATCTCTGGAAGCAATTAATTACATATTGTTATGGAGAAATTGTTTCTCCCCGTCTCTCTACCAGCAGATTTGGAAGATGACAAAGAACTCCTGTACCTACTAAGAGGTGATGGTTTAAGGAAATGCAGGAGCCACAGGACTTGGTTTGAGTGGGTGAAACAAGCCCTGATAGCAGACAACACTATAAATACGCCAGACAACGCAGGCGGCTGTGGGCAGGACATGGGCGTCATTTACTAAACCAGTTAGTTCCCCACTTGCTGCATGGCAAACACTCTGCAATTACCCACCGATCAGCTCTCAATTAGCCGCTTAAGTGGGCAGGTGGGATTATCCGCACCAAGGGCACAGTGGGGGTGCCCATGGGCACAACGCAGTCCTCCCGCATCCCTCACAATGCCACGCTGCAGCCAGGGCTCCACAAACAGGAACAGCCCCACGAAGCTGTCTGTCTGCAGACATTTGCTGTGGGTCAGGCAGAGTGCCCCGCTTCCACCAGCACCGGGCACAAGCAGCCAGCCAGGGTGATTATGCTGCTGCGTGATCAGTGCTGCAAGAGGGCACGGCTTTTCCACAGCATCCCAGCCACCCTCGGGGAAGGGAGCCGGGTGAGCTCCCAGCTGCCCAGGTAGGCTGAAAGGACAGACTATCCCTGGGGACAGAATGCTGGTGCAGGGGCACGAATGGCCCTGGGATGGAGAGGTCCAGCAGCCAGGGCTGGATTCCTGCCAGGTGCTTTTGTGCAGCCCTGGGGAGAGCAGCAGCTCCCCCTCCACACAGCAGGCAGTGGCAGGGGGAGATCCTGGGGGACAGGGAGCTGCAGCTCCAGAGATGGAGGTTCACAGCAGCCAGGGAAGCATCCCAGGATCAGGCAGCATCGCCCCCATCAGCCACAGCAAGCGGGGAGCCCGGCAGGCTGCAGGAGGTCCCGCTCCCTCGTGCTGTGGAGACGGCATAATTCGGCTTACAGAGCCATCCCCGCTGCCCAGCCGGGAGCCCCCTCAGCCGGTGGGGCCAAGCCTGGCACTGCTCAGCCCCAGGGGCTGGGAGAAGCTGACCCCAGGGTGCTGCTTGTTCATCTGAGGCCTGCGGCACCATCTGTCTTCCTCACAGGACTTCCCCGACTACACGATGCAGCAGCCGCAGCTGGCACGGTGAAAGGCACCCACACCCCCAGGCACCCCAGCCCGCTGGCCGGCTCCCCTCACCCAGCCAGGACAGCCGGCCCCGGGCGAGATGAGCCCCGCTGACCCACGCTGGCACTCGCCCAAGGCAGCGCGCGCTGCTGGCGGCCGTACCTGTGCCTGCGATGCATCAGCGACACGCTGTGTCCATTCCTCCTCTCCCAAGAGTGCACGCAGGGATGGGTTCATGAGCCCAGCGATGCCGCAACAGCCGCTGGCCCCTGCACCAGCACCAGCTTGCGGGGCTGCTGCACTGGCGGGGGCAAGGACTGCTCCCACTAGCAGGGGTGCAGGGATTCACTGCTGTGCTGGGAAGAGGAATTTGAGTGTTCTCAGGAACTCATCCGATTCCCAATGCAGGGATGTGCCAGCCTCACCCCAGTCCAGCTCAGAGGGAGGGATGGAACCCCATTTCCCAGCAGGCAGGACCCCCAGGGTCACACCTCCCAAGGCACAGCAGTAGGGATGGAGGCTTTGCTGCACTTCTCCCCAGAACAGGGTCCTTCCTGCTCCCATTTCCTGGAAGAGAAACAACCCCAAATGCATCTCCATCATTCAGGGGTTTAATTAGCTTGTTACCCACCAGATGGAGGGCAGAGCCCCCCTCTGCACCCCAGTTCACCTTCCTGGGAAAAAAGTGCTGTGTCAGGCCTCCAGCCTCATTAGCTGCCTGTCATTAGCAGGACTTTGGCCTTAGAGCACCTGGCAAAGCCCCACCATTTCCCAGCTCCCACCCCCTCCACCAATGATCCTACCCACCAGCACCAAGGGCCATGCAAAGCCCCTGGGTGCCATCAGGGCTCCAAGCCTGCCCACAGCAGCATCTCTGCCTTGGGGCTGTCCCACAGAGACACAACCCACGTCTGCAGTGCCTTTGCACCGCTGCCCACATCCCCCACGGCCCTGCTCTGGGCTGCACCATCTTCCTCATGCCCAAGTCACAACTCCTGGGCACTCACCCTTGTTTCAGCAGCGGTAAAGTTTTACATGTTGTTACGGTCCCTCCGCAACTTTGTTGGAGTTTTTTTGGCTGCTGGACAGAGATGGTTCACTTGTAGATGTGGGGGACCCTTCTCATTTGTCCTGCATTTTCCATGGTGCGTTTTCGGCACTGGTATATCATTATCCTCACCTTGCAATGATGGTGTGCAGAAAGCAAAGTGACATACCTGAGGTTGTACAGGCAGTCACAGGCAGAGTGAGGAGAGGTCCCAAGTCTCCTTGTCCTCAGTGGATAGTATTTGCATCTGTGTCAGTACATGGGCATTAACACATGCAGAAAACAGTAAGCCCCCAGAACTGCCCCGAGACCCGCAGCAAGGGGACCCGAAACCTTCCGTGGAGCTCAACAGGGAGAAAGCACTCAAGTTTGGCACATGCTGCTTAGTCCCACATTACAATAGGATTTGCTGTAACAGATTCTCATCAGTCACAGAAGAGTGACAGATTTCTTTTTAATCAGATTAAGCATCTGCTGCTGACAGAGCACATCTCTGCGCAGTCCGGGCAGACTTTCCAGCGAGCAGTGCCCATGGGGCAAATTTAGCAGGAAAACACCAGGGAAGGCAGCAACCAAGCTCAGCTGGCTCATAAATATGTTTTAAGATCATTTTTAAGCCAGATGTGAGAGCGTCTCATCAGGGCTCGGCCGATGCTGGGTTCACCCCAGCCCTGCTCACTGCATTGAGCTCCAGGCAGGCTGCCGGGGACTGGCACTGCCACAGATGCCGGGCTCTGTAGGATGTTTTCATGTTGGTTATAGAAACAAATAAAACAAAACATTTGCTAATTCAGGGAGATTCTTCTGGATAAGGCAAATTAATCAGATGTGATTCACTCTTGTGCTTTCTCTGTGGGACAGAGGCAGATTGGGGGATTAGCAAGCCGGACGGGAACACTGTGATCATGTGAATCTGAGCTGCCCGAAGGCTCTCCTGCACTCTGGCAGGAGCAACTGGGCTGCAGCACTCGGGGCCGATTCAAGTGTTGCTGGCAGCAGAGAATCAATTACAGGCTTGTTCAGTTGTCCTAATGAATCCAGCATTAACCAGGAAACACTTAGGAATCAGTTTGTTTAATTCCCATTTCCAGGCACCAGCCCTCTCCTGTCCTTGCCGGCTCCGGCGAAGGGATGCCCACTGCCAATATTTTCTCTGAGCAGCTCAACCTGCACTTGTCTCTGTGAAAGCAAATAGATCCAAGCCCCTGCCTTCGCTCCTTTAAATCAGACTCAAACATCTTCCCTAAACTGTCTCAAGTTTTCAAACTCATGCAGACCCCAGAAAGAGACACTGGTCTAACAGGGCTCACAGCAGCGGACAGAAGTGATATCGTCTTCATGACATCATGTGTTCTCCCACCACACACACAAAAGCCACTTCAGCTCTGTAGGACATGGCAATGCCTCGGGTTCTCGGCTCTGCTGTCATCTCCTGTGAGCCTCAAATCCTCTCCAAGGCACTACCCGCCGGGATGGGGACCCAGACCAGGCAAGCGGCACCTCTCTCTTCCCTGTCAGCAGATGCAGGAGCTGATACTTGCACAAAGCTGTAAATGGCTTGCTCAAACTTACTTTTCCACTCCTTAAACCTGTGTCACATCACCTGCAAACACTTGTAGTAACGGTTGTCTATCTTCTTTCAGGTCATTGGCAAAACATGTTTGATAACGCAAGTCCAAAGCCTTGTCCCCAGAGGTCTCACTGCCCCATTCTAGTAGGTACCTCGGTTCCAGTCACATTTTGGGGCTGGCCCACCAGTCACTTTAAGCCATCTAATGTACACACTGGTGACTGCAGAATCCTAGGTACTCAAGCCACTGACTGTAGTACCAGAGCCTACGGCAGCAGCACTGTCACTGTACAAGCTCAGGCTCTCATCCCCACCACAGCCACCACCAGCCCTACCAGATCCAGCCACCAGAAAATGAACCCATTGACCTTGATTACCCTCTTTTAAATCTTGTTTAATGCAGTCTGGTACCAGCTACTGCCAAGCCTTGGGCCAGGCTGACAGCAGTGCAGGCAGCCTGGCCAGATTTGGCTCTTGCTACCATTGCTGTGCCACGCACCGATGTGAAGCGCACCCCACCGCCGGCCCTGCTGCGGCTCGGGGAGCAGCTCCCTGGGGGGCCCATCCATCGCTTTCCATGGGGCTGCCCTCTGGCATGGCTGGGGCTGCAGGGGGTTCTCCCAGCTCCACTCCCCTCCTCTGCTCCCAAGGGGACGGCATGCCAGAGGGATAACCAACAAAAAAAAAAAAAAAAAAGAAAAAAAAAGAAAAAACCACCAAAACAAACAAACAAAAACCAAAACCAACACCAAAAAAATCCCACATCACCTAACAAAAAGCTGCTTTCCTGCAGGTCAGCCTGTCCTGCTGGAGTCAGAAGCGATGACGCGAGTCGGCCATCAGCACAGCGAGTGAGCAGGACCACGTTGCTTCAGCAATCAAAATCCCAGTGAAACATATCACACCAGTACCTCATGGAAAATGAATCACCTGCATTTTTGCAACCTTAAAAAAACCAAAGCATCTTTTGTGCAGGGACCAGGGACTGTGTGCTATTCTTCCCTGACCTGACCCATGGCTGAGTGGGTCACAAGGAGTGGATTTGTCACCGGTGCTCTGCACACCCATGCCAGCCTCCACAAGCATCTCTGTACCTCCAGGTGCCTGCCTCCAGCTCCCGTACGCTACCTGCGCCTCTGCTGCCCTCCTCTGCCTCCTTACCCGCCCAGCCCCTGCCAGCACTAATGAGGGCATCTCCTCACCCAGAAAGACAAACAGATTAATGAACCACTCAAGAGTAATGTCGTTCATTACTTTTCTCACCCTGAATAGCCTTGTCCAGCTTCTATGTTTTAAAGTTGATGAGGCATTTACACCCAGCTAGGGAGCTGGTGCCGACATGCATCCCCTCCTGCTCCCCCAGGAGAGGCAGGGAGCATTCTGGGTTTCAGACAGTGGGTTTATTTTCTGGGCTTACACCCTCCAAGCTCACTGCCCAACACTGGTGCAATGCCCATCACTTGCCAAAGCCCCATCTTCAACAAAGCCAGGTGGCAGCACCATGGGGCACGCTGGGTCCCGTGCCAACCTGGCACCGTTCAGGACTAGCAGAGCTCTCATTGCTCTTAAAGAAGGTGTCTAATTAATTTTAACATTTTTCTCCAATCAATTATTCAAAGTATCCACACAGTTCATTCACCCAGTTCTTTTAACCCCAGTGGCCACTTCTACTTATCCACAAAAGCAGGCAGCACCGATCCCCTCAGTGGTCCCAGGCACACAGCCCCTGCATCCCGCTCCCCAAGCCACCTGCAATGCCTTGGGGACAGTGCCTCGTGGCCCTGTAGCAACTTCTGAACATCGCCAGAAAGTTAACTCAAATATATATGCTTGAAAAGTGCTTTTAGTGACAATTTCCACTGTCTTGGGACAAAGACACTGGAACATTGGAATTACACCGATGCACTTTGACAACCCAGCACTCTGTAAGAAACCACCTGCCACCAGAGCTGGTGCCACTCCAGTGTCCTAGGGGGTTTTTGTCCCTGCACAGCTGGATCCTGCAGGGACACTGCAGCACATCTCTGCTGTTGGTGGGTTGAGGATGCACAGGGCCCAGCATGCAACCTGCTCACTCACAGCCCTCCGAAATCAGCCCTCTCCAATGCACCCCACAGCCCTGGATTGTCACACGCACAGGCTCAAAGAGAAATAGAGCATTTTCCCTATGTTACTCCTGTATCCATAGCTCGCTAAAAATAAAGACTGCTTTTTTGCAGTGGGTGAAAACCAATGATAAAAATCCCCACGATTACTTCATCAGGCTGCCTGCTTTCCCATAGCTTTTCTGTCACCAGGAGAGCGTTTCCAGCAGCCACTGGTGCCTGGAAACCAGGACCGTGGGGGGAACCCAAATCAATTGCATCTGAAAGAGGGAATTTTCTACTAAATCCTATTGCTCCTGGTGGCATTAGCCACATGGGAGCTCCAGCAGCAGCTGGAGCAACAGTTTTTCCCCAGGACACAAAGTGAGGGGGTCAGGGACTGGGGCTGGTGCAGCCCACTGCAGGGTCCTGGGCGCCTTCACCTCCTTAGCTGGAGGAGAATGCACAGAAGACACAGGGCAAGGACAAGCAGCAACAGGGTGAAAATATACCAAAAAAAGAACCAGCTCCAAAGGTACAGAAAGTTTTCAAAGCTGCAGGGACACTAGAGTCTTTGCAGACAGATGGGCCATCAGGCAACGGAGCTTGGAGAGGTGTTCCTGCCACAGAGCTGAGGTCTCCTCCAGTCCATCAACTCTTATTCCAGCAGGGTCCAAAGCCACCTTCTCCGCTCCCCGGCGTGCTGAGCTACCGGGTCCCTTGCAGACCTGGGCTGGGCCCTGGCTCAGGAGGAGCTGCCTGTCCCTGCCCCTTGCCGGCCCTGTGTCCAGCAGGTTTTGCGGGCTCACCATATCACTCTCGCTAGAGGAGACCCAGGATGAAGGGAAGACGTTTTCTCCCTAGAATAAGGCCTGAAGACCATCATCCTTATTACCTTGTGTCTGCCTGAGCAGACACTGAATCATACAGCAAGCTGGTATTTAAAATAGTTGCATTCCTCTTTTTCGCAAAAATATTGCTCAGTCCTAAGAAGAGAAGGCTGAAGGGGATCTGCTTGCTGCCTTAACTGCCACACCAGCAGGCACAATGAAGGCTCTTCACAGAGGCACGCAGTAGAGGATGAGGGACAGCAGGCACCGCAAGAGCGATCCCGACCAGATGCCAGGGAGAAGTGCTGCCATGGGGTGGTCAGGAATCAGGCAGGGCCGGGATGCTGGGGGAGCTCCATCCCACCCCAAAGGTGCCCAAAGCTCAACTGCAGGACACCCTGTGAAACTTGACCTGAGCCTGGAGCTGAATCTGACCTGGAGCTGTCCTGCTTTGGATAGGGGATGGACTGGAGACCTCCAGAGCCAGCTCCCACGCTGGGTGATTCTCTTGCCTGTGATTGTGCCAGATGCCATTTAACAACCCACAATACCGCACCACCAGTTAGCAAAGACCACAGAACCCTCTGCTCAGGACTGCTGCCTCACTAATTGCTGTGGCATCCGAGATCCAGCTGTGGGCTCAGGGCTGCTTGTCACCATCCCAGCTCTCTGTGACCAAAGGCTTTGCCAAGGGTCCCCAGGGGTCTGCCGCACTGGGGCGAGCAGACATCCTCACCAGCTTTGCTGCGCGGGCAAGGTGAACAGCTCGTGCAGAACATCACACCCAGCACACCCCCCACCCTCCCGGCCCCCCTCTGCCGCTGTCCTCACAGATGCTCCAGCTCACGTGAGTCACCGGTCCCCTGCCCTTGGCACCCATGATGTGCCGATGGCTCACCAAGTCCCCCCACAGTGACAGGTACGGCTTGTCCTGCATGACCTGGTTAGCACCAACAGCAGCAAGATGTAGCTCTGGGACACCAGTCTGTCTCTAATCAAATAGAGACCAAGACATCCCTCCCTCCCCCAGGGCCCACAGCCAGCCCCACAGGAGCCCTGGGTTCATCCCCCACCGCGCTGCCAGGACGGGCCACACAGGAGGCGGCAGCACTCTTGTATCCCCGGCTGCAGGTGTTGGATCCACTTGGGCAAACCGCTCTTCCTGCCTAAGCCAGGGGCCGGTTCCCAGTCCTGGGGAAGAGATGCTTTCTGCCTTCTTCACAGAGTCTGCTCCTGCCCCAACGCCTGTCCCTAGGGCAGGACACAAGGATGGGGACACCGCACTGCTGCTGGCCCTTTAGTGGATTGCCCAGGCTGAACCCTGGCTCGGGGGGTTTCTGACTTCAGGAGATTTCCGTGGGTCTGTCCCACACCCCTTCCAGCTCACAGGCATCCTTTCTGAGGCAGAGGCACACAAAATCAGGCCTGCTTTCCAATAATAGCCCAAAGGCTGGATCCTCCCCCAGCCTTTTCCACATTGCCACTCCTTGCACATGCAGGGCTGTATTAGCAATTATCAACCTCAGTATCCAGCACGATACCAAGTTTGCCATTCCCCGCAGCCCCAGGGTCCCTGCTAAGGGTTGCCTTCCAACACAACCCACTGTCAGACAGCTTTGTTTCCAGGGCCTGCCTTTGTACTCCAAATCAAAACATATGTTCAAACAAGCCCAGCTATTGTGCAACCTGGGTCACCCCACCCGTATTTACATAACCTGGGAACTTCAACAGCAATGAGTTGTTTCCCTCTAAATTGCTCATAAAAAAAAAAAAAACCAAAAAAAACCAAACGGAACAGCAGACAGCCTCCGGGGCATGGGCTCCTGGCTGGCACTGGCTTTAGCAGGTGGCACATTTTAGCCTGCTCTAAAGCACTAGCCTTACCCAGCACGAGCATCCTCCACAGGCACACGCAGCGCTGTGATGGCCCAGCTCCAGCGAGGCTGCATACAGAGACTGGGAGCAGAGATTGCCTCAGAGAGAAATTCACTATTTTTCCTGTTCACCTTGCATGCACAGCTGAAGCCAGAGCTGCAGAGAGAGATTCCCATAGGAATCACCAGCACGCAGCTTGGATGGTCCCTGCGCAGCTCCACAACCATGATACAAGACCCACAAAAACCCCACTAGCAAAATCCAAGCTGCGTTTTCCCCCTTTATACCTGAAAATGACCCAGAAACACCCACAACAACTCTGCCTGGCCTTCCTTTTGTGTCACTCAATGCATCTCGTAGTCGATTGCTAATGAGGGCTAATTAGCCTCCAGCTCCCACCCTGTGGCTTCCCAAGGAGCTGCTCTACCCCTCAACCCAGTTTTTTTCCCAGTTTTTCCCGGTTTTTCCCGGTACTGAGCCCTAGCCGCTCCCCACTCCCTCCCTGCAGGGAGCCGGACCCGCACTGGGCTCTTGGCTCATGGCCTGGACAGACTCATTAACCCGAAAAAACTCCTGAAGACAGGCAGGAGGGCAGGCAGCTGCCTTCCCTGCCGGTTTTGCAATCGTTTTCAGTAGTCATGGCCAAGAACAGGCATTCACATGCTGGCACATATTAGCCCAGGTGTTCCGAGCAGGCAGGAGCCCATGGGCAGCTTCGGTCAGGATGGTGGGTCCCGCCAGCTGGGGGGTGCAGGATCTGGCCTGCCATGCACTCCTTCAACCCCCACCCATACTGCAAGTGGCTGCCCGAAGCCAGCGGATCGTTTTGGCCACCTCCGCGCTGGTGACAGTGATAAAACCAGCCGGCACACTCCCCCGGGCAGGGTGGGGATAATGCTGTGAGCGAGGAGACAGCGCAACACCGGCACCACTTCCGAAATAGCTCAGAAACCATGCCCAGCGAGAGCAGCACCTCCTACAAGGTGTCCCGGGATTTGCTGGCTGCTCCCAGCCGTTGGAGAGGTTCCCCAGGCTGGGGGAGGCCAGGGCAGCGTTATTCCCACTGGCACCGTACAGCCTCCTATGGAGCATGGGGGGAGTGGTGCTGGGGGTCTGTGGGAGCCCCCTGTTTTGGCTTCCGTCTGTTTACAGGCAGTGTTTTGGAATGGGTTGCTGCTAGTCTTGCCTTTTGCTTTATTACCCAGATAGCAAAGAGCAGGGGAAAAGGGGCAGGGGAAGGTGATGCTGTGGGCGGAAAGCGAAGGAAGGGAAAGGATGAAGCGGAGAGGGGACAGAGGAGTTGCACAGGGGGGCTGAGGGTTGGGTTACAGGGTGCTGCCAAATTCTCTCTTGCTTTTGAACCACATCCTACTGCGGGAACATGTCCCAGGGGCAGGCAGCATCAGGACAGGACAGGCCCTCAGGCTGCTCTGGCAGGGTTCATCTCTTCAGTCTCAGGAGGAGAAAGCCAGGCAGCGGCGGGAGAGCAGAGACCCGGCAGGGCAGCGTGCTGGAGACAGGGCACAGGGTGCCCACTCCATCCCTCCCACTCCATCCCTTCTGCTACATCCCTCCCGCTGCCCCAGCCTGAACATGCTGGGGACAACTTCTGTGCAAGGGGGAATGGACCCGGGACAAGCGAGTGATGCCAGGCTGCTCAGTTGAAGGTGAGAGGGGAGGAAAATAAAGCTCAGTCCCCTTAGATGGAAGATTTTGGATAGCAGCAGCGCACAAGTCTGTGAGCATTTAAAGTGCAGCTTCGCATCACACCAGGGGAAAGATTTTCCATGCACGCATATGGCAGCAGTTCAGAGATTATTATTTAGTAAGTGAATTAATTCTAAAAAGCCAAACATGAAATAATCTTTTAAAATTTCACATTTTGTGTGTTTTAGGTGTTCAGAACAGTGATATAATGACTGCACACACCCCCATTGCTGGTGAATATGGGTGAGGAACAAAGCAGGCGTGTGGGTATCCAAGAGCTCCCCCTGAGTTTGGAACCACAAGGACAAACCAGATTTCTGCTATTTCAAAGCCAATTTTATCATTACAGCAGAGATTTTTTTTTTTCCCCCGAGCTGGTCTGTTCATAATGGTATGAAACCAGAAAGAGTAGGAATTCCTGCACTGAAGAACAGCAGGAAAAATACAGTATAAAGGCATAAGGTTTTGCCTGGCAGTGAAATAAGTAAGTTTCAAATGTCAAGCCTGCTGAGTTTTGCTGCATTCGAAGGAGCCCTTCCAAGCTGTCTGAGATGTCACAAACGTTGGATTTTGTCTCTCTGTTCCAACTGACTTCAGTAAATGGCAAAAAATGCCTCTAAAATACAGCAATTGGCAGCATTGGTTGCACAAATAAATAAGCTTGTCATCATTTTAGTTTTTTTCCATTTTCTAAGTTAAAAATTTTCTGGATGACAAATGCCACCCTTTGGACTGATCTCTATGCATACACACAATTAGCAGGAACAACAGGACTGGAACAGAGCCGAGGGAGGTGTAAATATGACCTCTGCATTTCTGCACCTTGGCTAATTACAATGCATTTTTAAAAAAAGGGGGGATAAAAACCTCCAAACTAATTGGCCAAGAGTTGGGCGAAGAAGATATCTACTGGGAAACTGGGTCTGGGACAAGGGCCAGCTGTCCAGCTGATTGCATTGCCAGTGAGCACGGGGTGAAAGGACCCTAAAACGTCCTGATTTTGCACGTGCCAGATGGGACAGACCCCAGCTCCTGTGGGAAGAGGATGCTTCCAGGAGCCGTTCGCCCCTGCCAGGCGGCTATTGCTCTTCCACAGATGCACTGGGGGTACAGATACCGGGGCTGCCCAGCATCCCTGGTCATTGCAGGACAGCAAGTGCCTTTATGGTCCTAAACATGGAGGGAGAGACACCGGGCTCTGTGTGCGGCTCGAGGGAGCTGCCCTTGGGGAGCCAGACCCTGCCTGCCCCGCAGCAGCCTTGGGGAAGGGCAGCTGGGCCAGGCTGCTCTGCTCAGAGGGTGAGACCCCCTCTCGACACCCACACGGGGCGGTGGAGGGATGGGGCAGCCCTGCACAGCCTTTGCTGCACGCCTCGGGAAGGACACGGTCTGATCTGCCGGTGGATCTGCTCTAGGTTCAGCCTGGCTGCTCCATACTGGGAGCAGGGGCTCTGGGGGGCTGAGCCGGGCACAGCCCCCGCCTCGGCACTGAGCCGGTCTCACCAGGACAGGCAGCACCGGCCCCTCTGACCCGCGGGGCGCTGCAGTCTGGGACACCCAGCAGTGTCGCAGCCACCCCGGGAGGGAGCAGCAGGAACACGCAGGGACACGGCGGCCATGGGGATCTGGTACGTGGTGGATTGGAGAGCACCAAAGACGGTGCAAATACACGGCGCCACTTGCTAAGGCAATAATATATTTAGCTTGTATCTGCCACAAAAAGACTGCCATAGATCCAGAGCGGCGGTTTGGATTGCATTTACATTTGCTAATTTAGCAAAGGCCTGTCAGAGCCGTTTATCTCTGACTGTTGACTGTTGGCGTGGAAGCTTGTTAGCAAGTTGTCAGAGCAGATATCGCTGGTGAATCTGAATAACAGATCAGGTGTCAATTGCTGCGGAGCTGTTTGTTTGGGGGATGGATTTAGAAATTCAACTGAAAGAGAAGGAGCCGTGTCAGTAATAAGAATTGTACGATGTTGGCTCTCCGTGAGGTTTCTGCAATTACAGCATGTAATTTGACAAAGCTGCTCCTGCTTTAGTAGTTACGTGGAATACTTTCATCCAGGGCAACGTTACTCCCAACCAGTGGATTGCTTCTGGATGTCTGCTGGTTGCTCAGCTGGAAAACAACTGGAAAACTGGGGGGACAAAGGCTCTTCCCACCCGCATGGGGCACAGGCTGGGGACGGTGGTGCTGACACAGACCACAGCTGGGTTTGCTCCCCGTGGCTGAGTCGGAGGTCTCTGTCCCCCACACGCAGTAAGCAAAGCTCAGCAACTCGCCTCATTTTGCTGCTGACATGTCGGATGGGTATTTCTTCAGGAGTCCCAGGCACAGAGCTCCCAGGATGGGCTGCAGCAGCAAGAGCTCCCATTGCAGAGACAGAGCTGGGCAGAAGCCATCAGTGCCTCGGAAACTTCCCCAGCGAGGAAAGGGGACAGCAGGAGGGTGACGAAGGGGAGACGTGACGGCAGTGTGTGTACAGCGATGGGAGAGGAGCGTCTGGGAGGTCGGGCGGGGCAGGCCCTTGTCCACAGCGGGGGGACAAGGCACAGTGCTGGGACAGGGGAACGCAGAAGTGATGCAGGGAAACGCTTCTTCCACTGGAGGTAGAAACCAAAGCGCCCAGCACAGGCGCTGGGGCAGGTGAGGACTGCATGGCCATGGGGACCGGTGTCCCCTGGGGCAAGCACAGCACTCAGGAGCACCCCTGCTCCTCTCTGGGGATTTGCAACCTCCTGCTCTGTCCTGCTGTCAGCGGAGGTGCAGGCGAGACCCGGGTGGGAGGACAGGACCCCTCCCGGCCCCATCACTTGCAGTCCTGACCCCCCACCTCAGACACACACAGCTCCTGGGATGGATCCAGCCCTGACTCCTCTCCTCCCAAGGAGCAGCACAGCCATTGTGGGACTTGGCTCGAAGTCAGACCAACATGATTCAGTGCGGTAACATTTCCCAAGGCCTTGCCGAGATTGGCACGTGGGCGGGAGGGAGCTGGCAGCTGCCTGTACCGGGGGAGGAGGGCAGGGAGGTGAAGATGTGCTGATGGAAGAGAAAGGACAAGCCCAGTCCAGGTGGCTCCAGCTGGACCAGGAGCCCACCCCGGTCACTCGCAGTGGGTTCTGACCTTCCCTGGGCTGTGACCCCCAGCATGGCTCGGCACTGCCCGGGGCTATCGCTGCTGCCAGCACGGACCCCTGGCACGGGCGGCTTGCAGGCTGCTCCCGCTCCTTGGAAGAAGGGCCCCAAGCTGGAGAAAAGCACAAACCCAGCACGACCCCAAGGGCCCAGCCCATCTGCCCAGGCTAGTGGGAGGCCACCAGCCGCTTCCCACATCCATGACATCCTGAGGGAGAGCCGCAGGGCCGGGAATCTCCCCTCCTCCCCTCCACACGGCCATACAGGCACTGCTGTGGCCCTCTGCAACCTCTGTAGGTTACATTTATAACAGAAAAATATAGAGAGAGAGCGGTAAGAGACCCCTCCACACACACTCATACCCCCATCAAGGGCAGCAGCTAAGCGGGACAGCAGACAGGGCAACGAACAGGCTGGGTTACCTGTGCCCCCTTGAAATGCAAGATCACTGGAGCCCATGGGTGTGCAACAAAGCAGGGGACTGTTACTTGTGTCCCAAGCATTTAGAAGCAGGAAAATTAAATTAAATTAAATTGCCGAGCTGCCTTGGTGCAGTGACAGCAGACACAGTGTCCATGCATGGGGGCAGGTCTTCTCGCCAGTCCCTTGCAAAGGATGCAGAGCTGGGTACACCAGGAGAAACCTTCCTCCCCGATGCTGTTGCTTAGCCTTTCGTGTATTCCACAGATAAAACCTCATTGCTACCTTTGAGAGGTGTGTGCCAAGGAAGAGGACAGAAAAATGTGCCAAATCCTCCCTGTAGACCACAGTGGGAGGGAGCCAGGACCATCCAGGGCAGGACTGCGCTGGGTGCAGGACAGCTGTGCAGGTCTTTGCACATCACTCATGCCCTGAATAGATTCAGGTTCTTTTTCCTTAAATAATTACTCTCTGCAGAGTTAATGGTTTCAAAACACATTTTAAACATATAAAAATAATGTTTGGGGTTTTAACTCCCCCTTCTCCCAGGTTTTCTTTAGCCAATATCCAGCAGCCCCCAGAAACATCTCTCCTCAGGTTAGACACCCCCTGAGCACTGTGGCGTTACCCCATGTCTGCAGGCCCCTTCTCCAGAATGCCTGGGCAGTGGAGGCGAGAGCTTGGCACAGCCCAGGGCAGGGCAGAGCCCAGCACGTCGCAGGATTGCCCCGGAGAAGCCGCCCGCTCGGGTGCCATCGCTCCCTGGGCAGGGGCTGCAGTACTGGGACAGGCAGCCCCAGCTCTGCGGCGCGACTCCTGCTGCCATCTCCACTCCTTTTTGCAGCTTTGTAATATAAGTGGTGAATGTAAAACAAAACAAAAAAAAATCATGATCTAATTAGCAGCCCTCAGCTACAGCATTGAATTAGCAAAAAAAAGTGAAAGTGGGTTTAATTAAAACTGTTGCTAGAAGAGAATTTTGATTAACTGATGTAATGCGTTAAAATTGCAAATCCCAGAAGCTTAAGTGACAGATAAAATAGCGCAAATGGTTTACAAATTAATTTACTTTTTTTTTGAAAACAAGCATGCTGCATATTATTAAAAATTAATTAGTCATAGAGGGAAGATCTCGCACAAAGGTTACAACAGCACGGGCTGCCGAGATGAGGGACATGTTCGTGTGTGGCTGGTTGTTTACTGGAGCTACAAATTCAAGATATGTGTTCACAGGCAGGTGAAGTGACAGGAGCCAGTGACTGTCTGGGTGAGCTGGAAGGTACCGAGATGTGGACCAGCGGCACAGGGCTTTGCTCAGTGATGCTCCTGGGGGGCACGAAACACCGGAGCGAGATCGCAACTCACACCCGGTCGTGGCACCACATCAGCCCTCGGCTATGCTGGGCAGCTCAGCCTCACGCTGATGATGGGTAATTTGGGAGTGCAGCATCCCTGTCCCGCTGCCTCCCCCTGCCCCAGGGCTGTGTCCCCAGCGTGGGAGCAGCAGCGTGGGGACCCACGGGGACCGAGACCCAGGAGCTGCTTCCCTGTCCATGGGCCAGCATGGAGGATGCAGCCGGGGCACGGGGCAGGACTGACTCGCTGGCAGCCACACCAGCACTGACACCTCTAAAAACCAAGACATCTTCCAGTGACCTGGCTCACTGAGGGACAGGCCGGGGCCACGGGTGGCTCTGCCCCAGGCCAGGGAGCTCTGGCACAGGAGCCACGTGATGAGCGACATGAGGATGCAGCTGAAATGTTGTCAAGAGCAGCAACGTTAAACTAAAATGTTTATTGACACCATACTGTATTTTTATTTTTTTTAATTCCCCTCGTTTGACACATTTTGATGATGTTTCCATGCCTGGTTGCCATGGCAACTCACATTAGCCTCCCAGCTGCTCTGCGAATCTTTTCCTCCCGAGAGCCGACAGTGGGACCCGGTACTGCTAGCACCCAGACACAGCCCATCCCGCCGACAGCCGCAGCAGGGTCCGTCCGGGCACAGGGACGTCCTGGCCCCAGGGCTGCTGACCACACGGCTGCACTGCCCGGACCTCTCCCCAGCACCCAGAAATGCCACCAAAGCTTCCCAGAAGTGACTTGGGTCCATGGGCTGCTCTTCAGCCGGGGGCTGTTGGTTCGTGGGGGTCACAGGTACAGCCCCGCCACCTTCTCCATTGCTGCATTCATCACTCAAAATCCCTCATTTTTCTGCCTCCCCTCCAGCTGCCAGGTTCCCAGTGCAGAGCCGATGCAGACCAAACCGGGAATGGACACCTGCACCTTCATGCGATGCATCAGCATCATGTGAAACAGGGCTCAGCACGGACACAGACCCCTTCCCCTGGCTGCTTTCTTGCTTCCACCCAAGGGTCCGCCGCCACATTAATGGCCCACAAAAGGGGCCCATCACATTCCCACCGGCAATCCCTGGCAGCCCAGTGTGACAAGCAATTGCTTTCATCGTCCGGATGCTTCCCCAGCCTTTCTGTCCCCTGAGGCTCCAGCGCTGATGCTTGTGGAAGTTTCCCTGCCCTTCATGCCTGACCCATGAAGAGCATTAAGATGATTTACTCCAGGCGTCGTGTTCCCATCACACCCAAGCACACACCGCACCGCAGGCAGAGTGGACCCATCGCCCTGTCGGCTGGGTGTTGCAGGCAGGAAAGGGCAGAGGGACAGGCAGCCAGAAGCAGATCTGAGGTGGGTCAGTGGAAAGCCGTGAGTCCGAGATGCCAGATTGTGCCTGACAGCGGAGCAAGGGTTTGTATTCACCATCCAGCCCAGCTTGTTATGTACAACATGTCACAGCTGGGTTGTCTGCAGTTTGAGAAGCACTGGATCTTCAAATAACCCTCTTGGATTAAAAATAACCTGTAGCCACCCAGGACTGCGCCCCTGGTTTATGTTGCCAGCAGGCGATGGCAGCAATGGCAAACTGTGCCGTCACTCCTGCACAGTCTGCTCCGACTCCCCTTTTCCTCCTTTCCATACCCAGTGTTTCTGCACACTAACCAACTCAGGCATGGGTAGCCCAGACCCCATGCACAAAGGCCAGTTTTTCAGGAAAATGCCTTAAAAAACCCAACCAACCTCAAATTCATAGTTTGCTGCCTCAATAAATGGCCTGCTTTCAAGAGCAGCTCGAAGTGAAGAGCAGGGTTTGTCCTTTGCAGATTTCAACACACAGACTTTAGGCTCTCCTTTTTGCAGGCACGGGGAGCTACAGCGCTCCCTCCCCACACAGCCTGCGTGACAGCAAGCGTCTGAGAAAGGCACCCACAGCCTGGCTGGGGACTGAGACAAGACCTTCCCCCCACGCCGGGGGGCAGGACCCCACAGACCCCCCAACACAGCCCCGTTCCAGGATTACACCCCAAGGGGGATGGATGGGGCTGGGACAGCACCTCCTAAACCTGCCCTGGTCTTGCTCTTCCTTTGATGTCTGCTCCCGGCCCTGCTACAGACGGGATCCTGGCCAGGCTGGACCAGCACCCTGTGTGCCCAGGGTCCTAGTTCTGCCTTCAAAACCCACAGATGTGTGGAAGAGCCAAATGGTTCACACAAACCCTTTGTAACACAAACCACGGATCAGAAAACACTTGCTGCTTCATGTTTAGTGGCACATGAGATTTTTTTTTTCCCAGGCACTCACTGTTTTCCAGGGTATTGTATTATGTTTCTAATGCACAGTTACACTGGAAGCACAGGACCAGCCTGTTTCAGGTGTACCTACAGTGCTGTCTTTTCCCTGGCTCATTAACAGATTCATACCCGGCCTTGGAGCATTCAAGGAGGCATTGTTTCTGCTGACAAAATTAGCACTAACAAGTAGGACATAAAACAGCATCTACAGTAAATCTAGTACCTTCATGTGCTGCAGGAGCTGCAGCTCAGACAGGAATTTAATTGTAGCCTTTAGGCGTCAGATAAAGTTTTTAAAAGATACAGCAAAATATAAAGCAATGCAAATTTGCCAAAGCATTGCATTTCTCATTGAACACAGTGGGGGATAGAGAGTTAGAAAATGGAATATCCTTAAAGAAACCCAGTAACCCTCTGTGGACTGTGCCGCTGCAGTTTCTCTGGGGCAGTAGGAGGAATCATTCCATGCGGTGCAGAAGGAGCTGGGGCTGGCTGTACCCCTGCAACCTCCGCCCCATCCCTCTGCAGCCCCATGCCCCGTCCCCCTGCATGCCATCCCCCCACCACCTCCCACACAGCCTGCCAGCCCGCAGCGCCTTCGGTCCCCCCGTGGGGAGGCAGACAGATGGACTGCCATTACGTGTGCCGCCTTTCCCTAGGAAACCTGGCTAAAAAACCCACAGAACACAAAAATAGGAAAATGCTCTTCAGGGAAACAGGATATCGAGCAAACACTGCTGAGAACACCTCCAGGTCATCCCCCACTGCCTGTCCTCGCAAAAACATCCTCACAGCCTCTGTATTCTGGTTTTCTACTCAGCCAGAATGATCCCATCTCTCAAAGACCCCGCAAAATGCAAGCGACTGCAGCCAAGCCATAAGCAGATCTGCTGGGATGGTGCCCAGGCTCCAGGGCCAGGTTTGTCCCTGATCTGACAAGATCACAGGCAGAGGAGCCCAGTGCTGTTTGGAAGCGCTCCCCACCAGTGCAGCCCCGCAGGCAAAGCTGGCCCCGCTGCCTGCCCCGCTGCCTGGTCCACTGCCTGCCTGTCCCTCCCAGCAGCCCCAACACCCGGTGCAGAAGCCGCAGGAGATGCACCTGGGGCCGGAAATTGGGAATAACCCAGCTGGATCCATCCACCGCTGGGCGTCCTGCCAGCCACGCATGAACCCCTGCAGCGAGCGGGGCAGGCAGGGCTCACCTGAAACCCTTTGAGCTCTCATCTCTGCAGGGTGACCGTGGGGGAGCAACAGACCCAGGAGACCCTGAAACTCATTTGTGCAGTCTCGGCTCAACCCTACACTCCCTGGCACAAATCAACCTGCTTTTGCAAGTAAAAGGAACCAGAACAGAGCCAGACTACAGCCCTACACACTACAGTCACACCACCGTGCCGAGACCTCGGGCCACGGAACGTTATCAGCCTTTTGCCTGCAGTCGCAGAGAGGGAAGTAGGCACAACGTCCTGCTTGAGCACTGGGTGCCGGCAACCAGCCGCCCCCGACAAGTTTGCAGGGTGAACTGGGGAGGACTTGTCCAGCATGAGAAATGTGCTTTGGTTTGGTGGTAGCCGAGTGGCAATTCCAGCTGGCTGATCTCATTTTATTGCAGATTACATAGATGTTCCCAGGAAGACGGGCTGTCAAACCTAATCTCATTACACATTCCTGGTATGTTTTCCGCATGCCCTGCCGCAGCAGCTGTATCTGGCAGCATACACAGAGTGCCAGCACAGCCCAGCCACAAAGGCTTCTGTGAAAGAGTTAATGCATCCCAAGCGGGGGGAGCACCCTCCCCAAAAGCCACGTCTGCTGGCTCAGGGTCCCACTGCTGGCTACCTCCAGGCAGTAGTGACCACTGATACATTTTGCTGGGAGATGCAGATGTCACGGCCACTTGCAGCATCTCCAAATAACACCAAACTACTGTCTCAGCCTGCAGCCATCTGCAATAACCTCCTCCATTTCCAACATGCCAGGCACTTTTCCCCCCAGATGCTCAAGCTGGTGTCCCAGTCCCTGGCAGCTGGCACAGGAGAAGCTGCACGACACGCCTCTATCCCAACAGGCAGAGAAAGGACAGTGAGGGCCACTGCAGGCATGTGGGGAAGCAATGAGGGGTCAGGGGCCACATCTCCCGCTTTGAAGGTCCCACTGTTCAGTGCCATTATCTTGGGAAAAAATTGGTTATGGCAAGGAGAAGGGGGGAAATATAGTTTGAATACTTGAATATTACCTGTGTTACAGGTACAGCATGTTATTTGGCTGGTTGCCACATTACCTCCAGATCAGAACAGACACCTCAGCAGATATGAACCAGCCTTTATTGCCAGGTGACTTGAAAATGAGAAAGACAGCTAGTGCAGCATTTTTAAACACGCTGACTAGGAGCAGGTCACAATGCATTCCTCAATGCTGCTATGCTGCTTATCCACCCAAGGGACATCTCTGTACAAGCTTTCGAATGCATTAGGCATTACACAAGAGTTTCTGTTCAGTTGTTTATGCTCTTAGCAGGCGTTGCAAGATCAGATGGAAACAGCAGCCCTGTTCACTGTAAGCACCACTTGTAGAGTCGCATTTGGAAACTCGGCTTGTGATGGATTCCTAAAGTCTCCCAGCTTTCACCTGCCCTCTCCTCTCCAGACTGCCCAGGCCACGCTCCTTGTACCCTCTGCCAGCTGCTGCTTACCCTGGTCCGCACCCTGCCCCAAGCTCTGGTGCTGCCCCTTCGCCGCTGTCCCCCCCCCACCATGTCCACCCTCTGTGCAAAGCTGCTCCTGACTCCAAACTGGTCCCAGAAACTGCCTGCCACCACCCTTTGGAGGCACAGTTTGCAAATCACACCAGAGCTGCTTTTTTAAATGAGACTGCCCAGTTTATGCCTCCTTTCTTTCCAAACGCAAGCCCCAGTGACCGGGGCTAGCACCTTCCCACGCCCTCTCTGTCTAATTGGGATCTACACGAGGAAGATGCTCCGCTGGCACGCAGCCCTTCTGCTAATGTCAAAGGAGGGGAAGCCGTGCACATAGCTGCTTCTGCCCCCCATGCTGGGCTTCTCCATCCTTCAAGGTCATGAAGGAGACCAAACCACACCGCTGTGCAGGATCCAACCAACGTGGGCAGCCTCTGCACAGGGAGGGGACAGGCTGCTCTGTGCAGGGGTCCCTGGGCTGTCCCTGGGCTGGTGGCGAGGAGGCCACACTGCTGGGAGCAGCTTCCTCAGGTCTCAGCAGCAGCAAGAAGAGACAAAAAGTTCTCAAGCAGGAGAAGGTGAACGTGCAGCTGGAGGTGACAGCACAGGAATAGAGCAGCTCAGGGCACAGGGCACATTGGCCACAGCCATCCACTCTGCAAACATCGACGGCCTGGCAGGCACCATTACCACCAGACCGGGCACTGAGGAGTCTCTGCTCCGCACGGCAAGCTGCGGTGGCTATGGGGGTCTACTTGCCTCTCCTAGAGCTCCTCAGCCAGCTTCCCTGTGAACATTTTGGCTGATGTATTGCAGCTCCTGTTTGCGCTTCATGGCAAGCATCATCTACCAGCTGAAGGGTACTCGCCCCCTCTGCAGAGGCTGGCGGAGCAGGACAGAACATGCTGAGATCCGACCCCGGCAGTGCCAGTGCATGCCCCAGGAGCGCCCGGCTCTCCGACTGGGAGCAGCTCTCACAGCCCTGTGTCCTTCCCCAACACAGCTGGTTTCCAACCACTGTGACAAGTTGCCTGTCCGCAGAGTGCCCGTATCCAGCTACCTCGAGGTGCTGCTTCTCTGAAATTCAAGCTGTGATCTGGCTTCGGCGGTGTCTCATTCCTGCTGGCAAGAGTTTAATCCTCAGGCTGCAGCGTGACTGTTATTCCTGTTCCCATGCAGCTGGGAATCGGCTGCTGGACACTGGTCTGAACCTCCCCCATCACATACTGACATATTAACGAGTCCCATTCAGAAAGTCCCCCGCTTTCTTTTTAAAAATACAAGGGTAGCTGCTGCTTGCACGGTGGGAGGGTGTCTTGTTTTGTGGCACGGCTGATTCCCATTGGCAGTGTAAAGACTGAACAGTTATAGTTAAGAAAGGCGCAGGAGGGTGAGCAGAGCCGGAGAGCAGGGGCTCGGACTGAGCTCTCCCCAGGAGCTATTGCAGAAAGTCACCTTTTGCCATGGTACACAAGTGCTTCCAAGCCCCCCAAGCCAGGGCTGCACGTGTCCGGCATGTCTCGGGTTGTCACTGGCCACTGGAAAAGCTTCTGTACTTTCCAATAAAGTGCAAATTAACTCATAGCCAAAGGGGGCAGAGAGCAGTAGGGTTGAGACCAGCAGTCACATCTTATGGAAGTCCCCATTTGCCTTCAGCACAAGGGAGTCCCGCAAGCTGCAGCATTAAACCCAGCTCCTGCTTCCCCTTGCCTATGCTGTGGAGGGAAAGTTCAGCTTGGGCACGGCCCAGTGTTGACCCTGTTTGGGAGGCAGAGGTGCCCCGGCCTTCGGGATGCCAGACACTGGTAACCCAAGCAGCAGCATGTATTTTAATTCCATTAAAATTTTTCTAATTGCTGACGGTTATTTTTCAGGCAGCACAGATGCCCTTTCCTGCTCCCTGTCTCCTGTACGGCACTGCCAGGGATCCATTCAGGTGACACATCTGTGATGGGCTCCACTCATCCAGGCTCACCTGCAGCTGCATCCCCCTGCCATGGCAACCAGGGCTGGGGACCGCTGGCCAGGCACACATCCCAGCGCGTGCCTCCAGCCCCCAGCCCTGCCACATGGGGAGGCACCAGTGCCTGCAATGGGGACCTCGAAGAGAAACTGCACCTCTGGTGCATTGCTGACAGTAGCTGCTTCAGACGCAGGGGTACCATGAGCTGGGTCTGTGGGGAACCGTGCGAGAAGACCGGCCCTGACCCCCTTCCCAAGCCTGCCTCAGCCCAGCGCTGCTTCCCAAGGAGAGCTCACTAGAGTTTAGGGGTGAGCAACGGGACCCCTCTACAAACATCTTCTTGCTGAAACCACACACTTCACGGCAGAGCCGCAAACCAAGAACTGCCTGTGCTTGGGCAACAGCCCCCAGGTCTCAGGGTCTCCTGCAGGGCAGGCACAGAAGGGGCACTGGGCAGCAAGGGAGCAAACCCCCTGAAGCCCCCTCCAGAAGCAGCAGTCAGCAGTAGCTCCTGGGTTGCAGGCTGCAAGCTTCATTAATAGCACCAGGCGAGCACTCGTGTTCAGGGCTGGCCAGGGCGGTGGGAAGCAGAGGGTACTGTGCAGCCGGAGCAGCGGTGACCCCGATGGACACCTCTCCACAGGAAAAAATAACATGGAGAGCCCAAGCCAAACCACCAACCACTCAGGTGCTGCAGGCGACATGTCCTCAGGGAACGCACAATCCACAGGCCCAGCTGTACACCAAAAGCCTCACAGCATCTCGTTTATGCCCTGAAGAGCAGGGTGCAGCCAAACTCCCCCCAGGAGCAGCCACTGCCTGACCACTGCCCCCTCAGCTCATATAGAGGCTGTGGGTTGTTAGGGCTGAGCAGCAGCCTGTGTGGGGTCGGCCCAGCTGGCTGCAGCCCGGGTGTGGATGCCAGATCCAGGGAGGCAGTAGCTCTCTCCCTCCACTCCAGGCATTTCTCCAAAGCACAGCCAGGTCTCTGAGCTCCCCCTCCACTTGCAGCTCTGCTGGGGTTGAACCTGCCACCCCCTGTCACTCCGGGGCTCTCGGCACCCCACAGACGGGCACAGCCAGCATAGGAAAAAGGGCCCAGCTCCTTCTGCCAACTGGCACCATGTGTCTTTGCTTTAAGAATCAACCCAAAATACCATGCAGGGGCCAAACTTTCAGGAAGAGGTACAGCAGGTAAAATGGGGCTGCACTAAAATATGCGTAGGGTGAGAAACTGCCCTGCCACACCGCTGGAGCCATCTCCTGCCATTCCCGGCCGCTGCTGTCGTCTCAGCGCAGGAGGCTGAGCCACGCCGTGCACAGGAATGGAAACAACTGTTGGGTGCTTGCGAAATTATAGCTGTACAACCACCCTTTAAACAGGTATTTCTGCCCATGGGAGCTGGTCCTCTGGAGCTTTCCTGGGGCCCAGGGACCTGGCTGGGGTGGCTGCACACTGGGCAAGCAAAGGTGCCCGGGCCAGGAGGGCTCTGGGCTCCCAGGGCTGGCAGGATGAGCGCAGTGCACAGCACCCGTGGGACAGAGCACCCAGCCGAGCTCCACACACCCGCACGTGTGCTGATGGGGGCACAACTGAGTAAAAGCTTCTCCACGTCAGGCAGTCAAACCGGAGAGCACTGTTGATTTACAAAAACAATTCCCTTGTACCATCTAGAACAGCTGACTCTGAACATGGGTCTTATTAATTAATAACTTTTGTGTCTAGCCATTTGCAGACTTCCCTGGCTACACGTGGATTCTTTCTACAGTCAAAATATCAAGCCCTCATGTCCCTAAACCTTACTCCAAAGAAATCTCTTCATCTTCTTCAGCCTTTTGGGAAGGGACCTGCTCTCCCTGTGTAGCGGAGCAGCCAGTACAGGCAAAGCAGGGAAACAAATGGATGTACAACCTGCTGCTCTGCTCCCAGAGCATTTGCAAAGAGCAATTGTTTCATGGCCAGTTTTGCTCATGAATAAACACAACCACTAACAGCACGGTTTACGTTGGCCCCTGGGGAAGCATTTTCGCAATTTCTTGCTAGAAACCCTCTAAATGCATCACTTCCCTGATCCCCTGTGGAGATGTTTCCACAAACGGAAACTGCTGGGCTGCTGCATGTGAATATAACCTACTGAATTTTTCAAAAATCCCATCTCGCTCACCTTTTCAAAGAGAGTGGCAGCAGGGAGAGCTCAGGTCATTTCACCAAGGCATCAGCTTTGCTGAAGCCTACAAAATCCTTCTGTCTCCCGGCTCTCCATCCTGGGAGAAGATCTCTGCCTTAGACCGTGAAAGGAGCAGCAACAACAGGAAAAAGATGTAAAAACAAGTGGCATCGTTTCTGTGCTGTCACTAGCGGGAAATAAACCCTGGCTTCTGGGATTCTGCTCCTGCACAGCTGCATCCATAAGGCACCGGAAAATGTGACTCACGTACCCAGCCCACAGGCTGGGCAGCAGCCCTGGCCACGCAGACCCCAGGGCAGCGGGACCCCCCTCCCCACCTCACCACCCCAGTTGAGCCCCCACACCTCATGCACTGGCTACCCCGGCGCAGAGCAAAACCTGGCAGGAGAGTTTCGCCCCCATCCCCTCAGCCAGGACGAGCAGCCCGGCGTGCACGGCACACACCACAGCCGCCTCGGCGTGGGGCAGTGGGGCAGGCTGGTCCCCGTCCCCAGGCGGGATGCCCTTGGGTACCACCGTGCCTGGAAATCCCACTGCAGCAAGCGAGGGTGGTGTATAGCACAGCCCTGCCCCGGCCCCAAGCCCAGCCCCTCCAAAACCCCTTTTCCTCGGGGCCGGGGGCCAGGGACCAGGGGCATCGGGCTGGGCAGGCAGCGAGCGCCCGCTGTGCTCTTCCCGTTTTCACAGCTGGCGTGTTTTCCTTGTGTTAGCTGCTTAAACGGGCTGTGTACAAGCTTGGCTGCGGTGCGTTAAACAAGCAGCCTGAATCTGAAAATAACCAATCTGTCAGGCTCGTTCCCGAGCATTTTTTGGAAAACCCTGCAGGCAGGTGCAGGTGCCACATCAATATGTCAGCACTCGGATGACGAGTTCATAATATTTTCTGCTTGCATTCCACTGTCTCCGCGTATTAGCAAACAGGCTGCTCCCAAGCGCGGCTCTCCAGAGCCAGGGGTTGCAGATTTAATAACAAAATCATCGTTGTAAATCATTAGTTGGTGATTCAGCATGGAAATACCTCATTATCACTTAAGCATGTGCAGTATGTGACTTATGAAAACCTCTGAATTATGACTAATTAAGTGCAGGCCGAAAAATATCCCAGATCAGAACTATAGTCATCCACCACAGAGAATACAATATTTGAGGACAACAGCACTCCTGGACACTGGGAGGTGAATACACTCATACAAGGTTTTAATTGAGCAGTAAGTGGAGAGCAGCACTGTGTTGCTCAGAAAGCTTCTTCCATCCCGAAGCATTGGGATACTTAGCAACATCAACCTCTAATTAACAGGATTTTAAAAATCTGCAACATGCTAATTAATTTCTATATTAACCACAAGAACTCTGGCAGATTCAAAACCTCCTTGAAACTAATCCATTTTGCTTTGCAACCGCTGACCCCAAAGAAGTCGGTAACTGTGCACCCTGCACCCGCTCGGCTCCTCCTGGTCTGCCGGACTGGAGCCATTGGCAGTGAGAAACCGGGGGGACCCTGCTGTGCCCCCTGCCTGGGACACCGCACCCTCACAGCCCCCGCACCCGACGGCTCCTGCTGGTATTTCCAGGTTCGTCTCAGGCAGTCAGTGGAAAGCAGGGGGGACTGAACCACTGCCGAGCGGGCCTCTTGCGCTAAGAAAGGGTCTAAAAATAAGCTTTTAATACACTCTTGCATCCTGTCAAGGCTTTAAATAGCTGCTTGGAGTTCAAATCTTAAAAACTCTTGAGCTCAAATCATTTATGACAACTTGGGAGCCAAAAATAAATGGGAATGAGGAAAGAGGAGGAGCCCGCCCCCCACTGTAGCTGCCAAGGAGAAGTACCCGTGGGCCGAGCCCGCTCGGCAGCCAGTGCCCCCCCGGGTGCCTCTGGGGCTGAGGGGTGAAAGCGGGTTGTCGTGGGGGTCACCCACGGTAGCCCCATCCTGCACAGCATCACCTGCTGAACCTCACGCCTGTGCCCGGTGCCTCTGTATCGCCCCGTGCCATGCAGGCAGCACCCTGTCCTGCCTGCGAAGGCAGGTGGCCCGCAACCACCAGCACGGACGGAGCCCTTCTGGTGCAGGAGCAATGAGGGTCCTGCTGGAGCCCACAGCCGGGCACTGCTTCTCCGGCCACACATCAGCAACTGGCCATGGCAGGGCAGCCTTGCTCTGCCCACAGGGATTTACTGGAAGAGCTGCTTAAAACTCCCCAGTGGCCCGACACGCTGCAGTCATTCAGTCTAGGTGCCCCGTCCCACGTGGCTTTACCCCATCGTCCGGCAGCTGGAGGGCAGGCAGAGCTCTCCTCGGGATATCACGCACCGGCACTACCGACAGCCAACGCAGCCAAGCGGGGAGCGGCATCGCTCGTGTGCTGCGTGAAACGAAGGGCCACGGTTGGAGGGACCGGCTGTGTTCACCCTGCAGGGCAGAGGTGGCAAGGATGTTTTTGACCAGGAAATTAAGGCAAAATGACACATGAGCCAAGGAAGAAGTGTCTCTCTGAAGTGCTAAGTCACCAGAGGGACCATCTGATTGCTCCGGGTTCTCATAATTCTGGTCCATTGCGAAGATGTTCTTTTACCCCGTAAAATATTAGCCCCCACCTTAAATCAGTTTGTAATAAGAAAAGTGCAGGGAGCGCTTGCTCATCTCCGTCTCTGAAGAGAGAGACCTGCAGAGCTTATTGCACATTTGCTCTGCTTTTTATAAATAGGACGAGCTCTCATAAAGAGGCAAAAATGAACAGCCCCCTATATCCCCATTTAAAACAGCAAATTCCTGTCTAACACCCTGAGAAGCCGCTTTGGCACAGCAGGCTCTTCGGAAAACCGCGGTCCCTGCCGTGGAGGGCAGCAGCATCCCCCCTGCCCTCGCCCTCTGCCCCACATCGTCTGCCGGGAGCTGCTGCGGGTCCGAGGAGGTGGCCATGCCCAGCTCTCACAGCGCTTCCAGGGTCGATGGTCTCTGGAGGAGCGGCTCAGCAGGGGAACATCTAGGAGCAGTCTATCATCTAAAAGCAGCCTATTTTAAGCCGCCCTGCGGCGAGGGCTGTCCCTGCGGAGCCGCTTCAGCAGCTGCATGGGGTCTGAGCAGCTTTTCGGTAGCGCCTGCACCCACAGGGACACCTGCGACCCCGACCTTGCCACTGCTGCTGCAGCAGCCCGGGAGCAGCTCCTGAGCTGGGGACATGTCTCCATCTGCCGTGGGTCCCTCCTACAGACACCTCGGCCAGGGTGGGCTCTCACAGTGAGGAGTTTCAGGGCCAGATCACTACATCTGTGAAAATCTTCCTCTGTGGCACACAGCGATGCCCAAATCTGTTATCATATCTTGCTTTCTCAAAGACCAAGCGAGGCCAGGGATGATCCCTACGTGATGCAGGTCTGTCCCCACAAGTGCTGTCGCCAGTCGGGTTGGGTCACCTGCCACTGCGTGGGGCAGCCCCACATCTGCCCTCCCACTGTCTGTCGAGCTGCACCCAGCCAGCGCCTGTGATGTGCGCCGGTCTGTAAGCAATCGCTGCTCGCGGGCTTTCCAGAAATATTCTGCTCTCTTGTTCATTGAACTTTGATCTTTTATTCAATTTTCATTCTTCTGGAAAGCTAAGAGACAAAAAGGATGCCCTAATGCTCTCCGTCAGGGAGGAGGCTGCAAATGATGACGGTGCTGCCTGCCTGTAAAAAATAACAACAGGGCTGAGCAGGGAGGGGGCTCAAGAGCACATGGCCGATTCTTTCTTTTTTTGCGGACTTTGCATGAGCCGACCCCTCTGCAGCCACTGTTCTCTGACTGATCAGGGAGCGAAGCATCTCCCCTCAGTTGCCTCCCGCTGCTGCGGAGGGCCAGCTGGGCGCTCTGCTCGCTGGCATTAGCGGGAGGAAGCAGCGAGCTGCAGCTCGGTGCTCTCCTCCTGAAACAGCTGAGTAGGAGGCAATGGAAAAAACATGTTTTCCCAAATCCTTGGCACTTTCCGCTGCAGCACTTGGGTCTGGCTCCACCTGCATCTCACCGCACAGCTCAGCGTGCTCCCTGGCAGCCGGGGCTGGCTCTGCACCGATTTTCTCTCTCACACATGCACGTTCCTGAGGTGGGAATACGGCTGCGGTGCAGGCTTCATGCACCGCTCCCTTTCATCACACAGCATCTGCCCTGCAAGCAGCCTTTGAGAGGGGCTCCCCGCACACCACAGCAGCAGGGTTTCCCGCGCTGCCGGGTCTGCCGCCGCTGCCCCCTCATCGCAGTACCGCTGGCCCGAGGTGGCCCAGGACTCAGCTAGCCAAAACTGCAGGCTCGCACTGCGCCACAGAAAATCCCCAGCTGTGTTTAATCAGCATTTTCCTTGGTTGTGTTGGAAACCTTTCAGGAGCACAGCTTTGTTCCTGCTTATTTATGTTGAATTGCTTTTAGGGGGCTAATTCCCAAACAGATGCCTATGCAGGTGCATGCCAGCAGAGTGTGGGCTTTATGGCAAAAGGCTGGATTTGTACTCAGGATAAAGATGTGGTTGCTGCCTGCTGTAGGGGTGAGGAACGAGGGAGCTGATGCTGATGCTCATGAAAATCAAGGAGAAGCGACGGTGTGTGCAGCTGCTGTTGGGGGGTGCATCAGCTCTGCCCTGTGAGACTGGTTGGCATCTGGCTGGGGTGACCCCTGGGCTGACACCCACTCGGGTACGGGAAGGTCTGGCGGGATCTGGTTGCCTGAGGCCCCAGTGCTGCATCTGCACTTGCACATGGCTATGGCTGTGCCTGTAGATCCGCAGGGGCTTTGGGAGCCCCCTCTCCTGCTGCCCTTGTCCCACCACTGCTGCCGCCCCCAGACCTGCACAGACATCCCCAGCACCCAGGAGCAGCATGGGTGTTGCTGGTCACAGCCGAGTCAAGTCCCCACAGCGGCAACGGGTTGGAGCCCACCTGCTCCGTGCCTGCTGTCAGAGCTGGGAGCAGAGCCCCGCCAGCCCTGCCATGGCCCCGGGCAGGCAGCTGCCGCACCAAGCAGGCAACGCCACTGCTGCGGTCACCGACCCACGGGACCAAAGCCCTTCGGCCATGCTGGGGTTTGCACGGATCAACCGGTGGTGCAGGCGACTTGCAGCGGAGCTGCTGTGTTACCTGCGCCTCACAGAGACAGCAGGACTCTGCCAGAAAGGAGTGATTGTGGTTCATGCTGGCAAGAACGGCTCCTGGCAGATGGGGCTGGCAAAGCTGCAGCCCCCGAGGAACCTTGCGGGTACCCCAGGGAGGTGCAGGGAGCGACAGGCAGCTGAGGCGGCTGGTGGCAACTGCAGGGAGAATAGGGAAGTTCTCCCAGGCAGTGAGCCGGGACCTGTCCATCTTCTCCCAGGGTCAGGCAGCAGCCCAGCGTGGGGACGGACGTGCCACGTGGCTGAGATGGCTTTCCTGTGTGCCAGACAGTGGGGTACGTGCAGCCGGCAGCCCCAGCACCAGGCCTGGGCATGCAACACCCAGCAAGAAGGAAGAGCCCCAACTGATGGGGAGGAGAAGGAGTGGAGGGGGGGAAGAGTTCTGGGGGCAGATGGCTGTAGGCAGGTGGTTGGACCACTGGCTGCAGCACTGGCCTCCCTCAAAAAGTGTCAGCTTAGCATCAGGCAGATGCTCCTGGCACGAGGCTCCCACAGCAGGCAGCCGCCTCCACCCCAGTGCAGCGGCTCCGCAGGACAAGCCGTGTGGTGAGTGGCCCCCACAGCTCTCTCCCCATGAGCCTGGAGTTGGTGCAACCCATCACATCCCAGCACCACCCTGCACGGCACCACGCTGCTGCTGGGGCACAATGGCCTCGGATGGTGGGGGCAGGAGCAGAGCCCTGCGGTGGGACTGCAGCTGGCCCCACTGCCACAAATCAACAGTGCTTGGGGAAGCAGCTTCTGAGAAAGCACTAATGCAAAATTAGGACCAGCCTTGCACCCTCCTCTTCCACTGCTGCCAGGCGGGAGGGGAGACTCAGCACCTGGAGGATCGGGCCCTTTGCACAACAGCAGTGCAATAAAATGCACCCTGCCACCCAGCCTCTAGTTTTGGGTGCTTTACAAAAGCACCTCGATGCAGAAGCTGCACTGAAAACAGTTTTGCATGCAGCTCTTTCAATTACTAATCTCAAATATTAAAAGGATGTATCCCACAACAGCAGAACAATGTGGATGTGAAAATGAAACTTAATAACGAATAATTTGCTCTCTAGGGGAAAAAAATGCCAAATGGAAGTATATTGTACTTGCAGTCATGTCATTACAGATGTAGTAATTTTGTGGTTCTTACCAACCCCTCATGAAAACAGCACTCCTGAGCAGCCTCCCCATGAGCACCCGGGAAGGCTTCCCAAGTCTGCCAGGGCAGAACCCTCGGAACGGCAACCTCCCCACTCCAGGGGCTGGTAGAGAGGAGTTGGGAATCCCAAATGGTAAATCAAATGTAAATGTGTCAACAGGAGCAGAGAGGGAATAATGAGCTGGGAGAAGCAGAAAAGGAGCCAAGCCTCGGGAAGCCGAGTGTGGAGGTGTCAACATCAGTGGAGAGGAAACAGCAGCCTTGGGACGGCATGGCAGAGCCAGGTTTTGGGGACGGGTAAGAGCTGAGCAAATCCTTAGCTTTTGCTTGCCTGGGTTTTTGCTTTTCTTTCTCCCCCCCACCCTACACAATTGCTATTGCATCTCACTGCATATTCAGGGGGGAGCACAGGCAGAGGAGAGGGCTTAGCTCCCGCACCCAGAGCTGCTCTGCAGGACCCCTGCGCCAGGCTGGCATTCGAGAGGCGTAGCTGTGGGTCTTGGCTGGGCACTCGGCAGCTCTGGCAGCACCGTGGGCAGGGGTGTGTGCACAGGCCCTGCAAGTTGGTCCTGTGCAGGTGGGTGAGCAAGGCGAGTGTTTGCACACTGAAATAAGCACCCACAGAGCCGACCACCGCACAAGGCTGAGTGGGGTCAGGAGCTCATAGACCTGTCTTCAGGGTTCTTATTTTTCAAGGAGAAATGTTGGAATATTTGTGCCCACCCTCGAAGCCTCAGCACTCACCTGCTGCCGCAGGCAAGACCCAAGGCCATCCTGGCACATCCCCTGCACGTACGCACACTGTGGGCAGGCACGGGGGCATGGCAGGAGCACTTCACAGCACCATGTGTGGGTCTGCCGGGCTCCATCCCGCACCAACCTCTCCCACCCTGTCCCTGCGCTCAGTGGTTTGCAGCTCCGTCAGCACGAGGGCCTGGGGTGGGCCAGCGGTGGGCGCACAGCAGGGCCACAGACCTGGGGTAGGGGGCTCAGGATTTGAGAGTGGTCTCTGCACCCTCCTGCTAGCCCAGCCTGGCTCGCTGTGACTTTGCTTGCTGGCAAGTGGGGCAAAGGCAGAGGGACCCCGCGCTCCTGCAGGCAGGTGCTGTTGGCAGGCATGCCCCAAAGGGCAGGTACCTTGTTGCATCCCGTGCAGGCTCCTCCACCCCTGAAAACCTCAGCTGTGGATGGGGATGCGGTGCAGCGGGGGTGGGCTGCAGCAGCACTACTCAGACCCCGACAGAGCCGCTGCGGGGTTGCAGGGTGGTGGCTCAGCCAGACAGGTTTGGGCTGTGCAGAGGTGGCGGTTGGCATTGGAGTTTCCAGGTGTGCACCCTGTGTGCCCCATGGGTGCAGGCGCTGCCAGATGGGGTAAATGCACTCACCAGGACAGCCATGGCACGGCTCTTCCCAGGGCGTTTATTCCCAGAGAAGGGTTTGACTTCGCAGGCCACCCCACACCCTCCGCAGGGGAGGCATCAACCTTGGATGGGTGCAGAGCAGCACACGGGTCTGCACGTGCCGCACTGGTGCTGGGGGGGACCAAAACCTAGAGCAGGAGAGCCCTGGGGCCAGAGCCGGACACCCAACCGCTGCTCTTTGGGGGTGCTCAGGGGGGCTGTAAACAAAGACGCCAGGTGTGGACTGTCCTGCTTGTGCATGTCGGGGCTGAGGAAGAACGGGAGGGAGACCTCAGAGCGTGGGAAAGCTGCTGTGCTGGAGGGGGTCACCGCTGCCGTGCTTGGGACAGGCCGTGAGGGTGGGTGCCGGACACGCACCCGGCGCCCACGTGCCGTTGGCGGAGCAGCCACGTCGAGCATCCGAGGGCTGCCCTGTCCGGGCGGGTGGCGAGTCCCTGCCCGCCGCTGCCGCAGGCCGCTGCCTGGCCCGGGCGGCCGGCTGGGACACCCGAGGGGAGAGCCCGGAGTCCCGGCGCTGCCAGGCAGGAGCGGGGGCTCCGGCCGCGGGCTCAGGCAGGGCCGGGCGCAGGACAAGGCTGCCATCTACAGCCCGCCGAGCGGGCGGGGGGGGGACGACCCTGCCCGGGCACAGGGATGCCGGTGGTCCCCGGACCCCCCCGGCCGGCAGCATGAGCGGCCCCGGCTGCTGGGAACCGGCTGCTGCCAAAGCGGCTGACCCCTCAGTGAGGGGTCCAGGGAGCACCCAAAGACCCCCGGTGTCCCGCAGCCGTCCCCACCGGGCTCTCACAGGACCCCGCTCACTGCCTGCAGCCAAGCACCCTGCCCGCAGGGAGTGCGCAAGCAGCCAGCAAGAAAAGGCTGAGTTTATGCCACGTTATTTAAATTGATAAATCATGCTAACGAGTGCTACATCCGCCACAAATGTCTTCATTAGGCTTTGGTCATGCGTTAATATTTAATAGGGATCTCTCACCTGGGGTGATCCGGGCCGAGCACCCAGAGTCCCAACCCCCGGCAGCCTGTGGGGCAGCATGGGGCTGGGGCAGCTCCAGGCAAAGAGCTGAGCGGAGAGATGTGTCACAGACGAACCAGCCTGGCACATCCATGGCAGCCGTGGTCCTGCTCTGGTCAAGGCTCAACCCTCCCAGGGCCAGGACACCGGGCAGGAAGGTCCCATCCATCGCCCCTCACCCTCCCTGCCTTGGTGGCACAAGGAAAGCCGTGTCCAGCTGCCCGCCTGCAGCTCCTCCAGCTCTGCTCTTTGCCCTCCCCGTAGCCAGGCCGTTCATGGCCAGCCCGGCAGGGAGCTGCACCATGTGCTGCGTGCTGCAGGCAAGGGGCTGGCAGGCATGTTTGAATACCACAGCGGATTTCCCAGTGAATAACCAGCACACACCATGCTGGCAGCAAGCTGGGCACAGGCTCCAGGATCCCAGCTCTGCAGGCGTGTTTGAAAGGCTTGCCCAGGCCGTCTGTCCCCAGGACTGCCCCGGTGCCAGGACACACCGAGACTCCGGGGTGCCAGGGGACGGTGGCTCTGAGTGTCCCGGCCCTGGCCGTGAAGCTGTGGATGCAGCACAGGTGGATTTGCCGGCTTCGGCTCCTGGGCTCGCACAAGAGCCCTTCTCCAGAGCGGGCCGGGGCCGGGGCCGGTGCCCCACGCCGGGGCATCTCTGCTGGCAGCCTCCATCGCTCCCGCAGACCAGGCCAGGCAGGAGCCGTGCGGCGCCGGCCACGCACAGTCCATATTGCAGGTGACATCCAGCGGCTGCGGGGAGGCAATGCAGCCCCACCGCCGCGGCGGGCAGCCCGCACCCCGGCATCCGCACCGGGGCGTGCGGCCGCCGGCCCCGGGGGCCCCGGGCGAGCCCGGGTGATGCTGAGCCCCTCTCTG
>JAVJGG010000002.1:24316132-24328255 GCA_035590195.1 Aviceda cuculoides
TGATGCTGAGCCCCTCTCTGCTCAAAGGGTCGCGGGGACGTCGGGCGAGCCGGAGGACTCGCTCGGGGGCACCTGCCCGACCCCACGCTGCCGCACTCAGAGCATCGCTTCTGCCTCCCCGCAGCCTCGCGGTGCGTGGCCAAGCCCCGAGTCCTGCACCGAGCTGGGACGGGACAGGGGCTGAAGTGTGCAAAGCCCCGGCACAGCCCTGACCATGCCCCGCTGCTCCCCAGCAAGCTCTCCCCAAGGTGCCATGCAGAGGCTGGCACCCCACGCACCCCTCCCGGCAGGGCTTTGACACTGCTGTTGGCGGGGGGGGGAGCACGGGGACAAGGGACCTGCGTGGGCCCAGCCCCAGAGGGAGGCCCTGGGTGCCCAGCCATGCCTCCCTCTGCTCCTCCGGGACCCGGTGCTTGCATAGGAGACTGGGACCCCCCCATGCACCAGTGGGTGCCTCTGATCCAGGGAAAAGTAGGATGTCCGTGCCAGGTCAGGACCAGTGAAAACCAGTTGGAACACAGCCCTAAATTGCACCTTCAGGAAGTTTAGTCTGCTGCCCGTCCTGGCATGTCACCCCGAGGTACCTGCTGGGCACAAGGCTGCTGCTGTCTCCAGAGCAGGCTGGATGTGCCAGGGCCTCCTCGACCCCAGGTAGCCAGAGGGTCCAGCTGCTCTGGAGAAGGAAGCTGCTGAGGAGGGGAGGCATTAGGAGGTATTTGCAATTTCCTCCCCACCCCAGGGGGATTTTCTCTCCCCTCTCCAGAGGGCAGCAGGAGAAAGCTCGCTTTCGTCTCCCTCCAAGAGCTACTTTATTAAGAGAAGTATGTGAGGGGAGGCCAGTAAGCACAAATAAATCCACAGACAGGAGCACCAGCAAAGGGAGCTCACCTTGCACCCAGGACCTTGCTGGGAGCCCTGCACCAGGCCCCCACAGCTCCCACACCTCAGCCCCACAGCAGCCCAGGCCCCACTCCCAGCGAGCGTGTCCTGAGCTCTCCTGCCCTGCTGCCAAAGGGGGTTTGCCCCACGGGCAGCAGGCGTCAGCCAGCACCAAATGCAACCTGGATGGGACATCCCAGCCCCACAGAGCTGGGACCTGATGGGACATCCCAGCCCCGCAGGCAGATCAGCCTCTTGCTTGGCCTCTGGCAGCTGCAGGAACTGACGTGTCAGCACCCGGCTGTCTGAATTCACGCAATATCTCAGCAACCACTGCCAGAGTCCCCCTTGCTCTCCTGCCCAAGGCCATGCTCACCTCAGGCACGTCCAGCTCGGCACGGTTGCGGGACAGCAGGTCCCTTCGTGCCACATCCCTCCTGGTGCTGCTCAGCACGGCAGCCCCATTTCTGCCCCTCCTTTTGGGGCATCAGCCCCACTGCCATCATGTCAGCATTGTGAATGAGCAGCTTCTGCAAAGAAACTCATTTTGGGAGCAAGCCTTGTTTACTCTGAAACAAATGTTCACATCCCTTGGAGCTACTCAGCTACATAATCATCAAAACCAACACGGGACCCAGGGCTGCTCGCTCTTTTTGTACTTGTCCACTGGCCGCTCACAAAGATAAAAGGCTTGGCTCCGGCCAGCCGCAGCCAGTCCCGCAGGCTTTGTCTGGCTGAGCCTGCCGTGCTTTCCCACCGTGCCAGGGCAGTGGCACCCGGTCAAGGCACGGCAGTGCCAGGGCAGGTGGGAGTGCCGTGACAGCCACCGGTGCAGCCAGCGATGCTGCAGGACTCGAGCTGCTCTTGTGCAGGGCTCGAGCCTCCTGCTAACCCTGAAACATGAGGCTCTTCCTAAACAGCCTGAGGCCTGTCAGAGCTGGGAGGAAAAGCTGCGGGTCATGCTCCGGCTTGGGCAGGGAGTACTTGCAGTATGCATGGGCGCTTGTGCTAGCGGAATGCTCTTACGGCCCTTTGGTGTTGCCACGGGTTTGTCGTAGTCTCCCTTCTCTCCTGCTATCCAAAGCAGTGAGGACATGATTGTCACTGTCACCCCCTCTCCCCCACTGGGGAATCATGGGTGGCTGTGGTGGGGCACACCCCGAGGCAGAGCCAGGGCGAGGGACAGGGTCCCAGCCCTGGGGGGACACGGGAAGCGCACAGCCCACGGCTGGTTCCAGGGGAGGGCTGGCATCGGGACAGCTTCTCACAAGCCCCCGTTTGTCCAGGAAATACCCCAGGGACACTGTGGGGACAGGGTGTCACCCCAGATGTTTGTGCTCACAGGCACAGACCCTCACACCTACACATGGATACCTGGGTAGGATTTGTTGATCCAGTTTAATCTGGTCCAGCTTAACGGGACCCCCCAGTCCTGCTGTGCACCCCAACGGCTGTCCCCACATGTGCTGAGCTGTGACTGTCTCATGGGACTCAGACACCAGCAGGACACAATCAGCACTTGGATGTGTGCCTGACCGAAGCGGTTGGGGTGCGCGGGCAGAGAGTGCTTCTGCCCGGCATCGCCAGCAGCATGCAGTGCCGCCGGCCTCAGTGCAACACAGGGAAACATCTGTCTCCTCTTCCTCCTCTCCTTGCAGATGTTTTAAATGGGACGGTTTGTACCTTCCAGCAAAGTCAGATGCTGAACATGGCCTCATCCAACAGCACGAACCCCCGGCTGGGCACGGCTCGGAGCCAGGGAGGCCACGGCACCTTTCGCTGCCGCCTGCCCAAGGCCCCAGGCAGCTGCGCGCTCCCGGCGTGCTCACGGCTGGGAGCAAGGGTCTCCCTGAGTGCTTTACCTGTCCCTGGCAGGCTTTTGTTAACACCAGTCAGTGGAAACATTCCCCAGCTGTGTTTTCCATGCAGAGAGAGGCTGGAACGCCAGGGCAGGCTCCTGAGTCAGCGGGACGTGTGCGGGTTCCTGAGCGTGCCTGCGCCGGATGCTGGGAGCCTGCGGCAAGCGGCGGATGCAAAAGGGCTTAATGCGGCCCCGGGCTCTTCAGCAGGCACCATTCCTGAGCCAGTGGAGCTGGAGCTCCCCATGCCCTTCCCACATGACAGCCACTGCTCCCAAGGTGGTGGCCTCAACGAAGCCCCCCACAAAGTGCAGAGAGATGGAGGGGGCAGCGAGGGGCAGCACGTCAAGCTTGTCAAGCTTGCCAGTGCTGTCGCCGTCACTTGTCGTTACGGTAGCAAATAGACCTGGACCAAGAAAAGAATGAATCGAAGATGCAGCTGCTCTGAGTTCATGGTCACAGACACTGTGTGTGTTAAAGCCCCCACAGCTCACTGTTCTCCAACAGAGGAACTAGGGAAAAGTTTTTAGTTTTGAAAAAAAAAAGTCTATTTCCACATAAAAAGTCACCTTGTGCTCAATCCGTGCTTGTGCATGGCCTGGGAAAGGTGACAAAGCCCCCAGGAAAGCGGTGGGTGAGGGGGAAGGGAGAGGTTGGGGCGGGGGAGGAGGACAGTGACCCGAAGGGAGGACACGGGGCATCAGTATTGCCGGCTGTTTTATTGACTCCACCCTTCCCTGCGAACCTTCCTCATTGCTGCCTTCAAATCCAGTTTACATTAGCTGTGCAGACAGAGAGGCCAGCTGCAGGAGCAGGGGACAAGCCAGCTGCAGGAGCAGGGGACGTGCCAGCCCCAGAGCACCAGCAAGGGCTCTGCCACCCACCTCCAGCTCTGCACCTGGGTGGGGACAAGGCTGGCTCCAGGGGACAGCGGTGGGGCCCTTAGAGCCAGCAAAGACCCAGTGGCTGTTGTACTGGCCTCATTTCAGCCAAAATGTACCTGTGGTGAGTCCTCACAACCCAGCCCAGTGCTGGGTGGCCGAGGCTCAGGGCTGTGGCCGCTTGCCATGACCATTTGCCAAATTCACCAGCTTGCTATGACCACTGAGCATTGGTGATCGCCGGGGCCAGACCCAGCTGTGAAAAGGTGCCCCAACGTTTGGGGGCATCGCTCCCACCTCGGGGATGCCCAGAGCCATAACTGAACGACAGAAGGACCCTGGCCACAGGGTGGTTAAACCAGGAGCACCCACTTGGCATCACCCCACCAGCAGCTCCAGAAGAGTCCTGGGTGTTCGTTTGCTGCTGACTCATGCTGGGAGAGGATCTCCGGTTTAACCCAAGCATCCTCTAATGTGCCTGGTGCAGGACCATTCCGCGAGCACTCGCTGATGCCTGCACGGAGCAGCTTGATGTCTGTGACAAGCTCACACATGCCCAAGCTGGGGAGTGGAGATCCGGATTCCTTGGCTCCGGCCTCAGCTGCGCTGGAGCTGAAAACAGGAGGGGTTGGGGTGCTCCGGGGTGAAGACGCCAGCGGCTGGGGTTGGTCGCGGCCCCCCAGCCATCCTGGTAGGTTCAGCCCCGGTGGGCAACAACCAGCACTCACCTGCCCTGTGCCTCACTGCCCGGTGCAGAGCGGGCACATGCCCACAGCTGACCCACCCCACCGGGATGGAGCAGGTTTGGCCGCTCTCCTTGAGCCGTTGCTCTCAAGTGTCCCGAGGGGGAGGAATCACTCACGAGAGGAGAAGTGGAGGACAGCGCGGGGACACAGTGACACAGGGGGAGCTGCCTTGGGGCACGGGATGGGGTGGCACCCCAACAGCCACCGCGGGCAGCCGGCGCGGGGAGCAGGGACAGGGGTAACGGACCTTTCCCAGCCGCCTGCAATGGGGTTTTCTTGCCTTTTGGAAGCAGGGCACCCCCAGCCCGGGTCCCCCGGCACCGCCGCGGCGGGGGCTGGGGAAGGCAGTGGCTGTTGGTGCCTTTCTGCAGCGTCAGACGAATCCGCCCAGCTGAAACCCCGCGATTTATACAGCTTAATCCGGCGGCGGGCAGGTCCCCACCCGCGCCCGGCCAGGCCGGGGTGCCGGGCTCAGCCCCGGCGGGCGCGGGGCCGAGGGGGACGGTCCCACCCCGCAGGGAGGGGACTGAGGTTATGAAATTTGTGAATGGGGAGTGTCTGGGGGGCTGGAGCAGAGGGAGCCCACGGGGCGCGGGGCACTCGCTGCGGGCAGCGCAGGCAGGCGGGGGCTGCGGTGCAGGCAGAGGCGAGGCGCGCCCCGAGGTCCCAGCGCTGCACCTCCCGCCCTCGCCGGCACAAAACCCCGTCGCCTTCCCGCGTCCGACAGACGATGCCGACCGGAGAGAAGAGGCAACCGGTGATGTCCTAACCTTTCTTTCACGCATTACCGGTCTAGCTTGCTTTTTGCATTTTATATTCTGAAGTTTTAGGGGGGAGACGTCTCCTGAGGCCATTCTCATCTCCTTATCACTTTTCCAGCCCAGCTTCTTCACTGTAACTGTTGGACGGAGAACTGATAAGGGTATGCGAGTGACACGAGCAACCATCCCGGCACGCCAGCCCCGGCTGGCCCCGGCTGCGGTGCAGCCCGCGCAGGCTGGGATGTGGCAGGCGTGCGTGCTTGCTCTGCTGCAGATGTTGCTCCAAATGAAACCGACTGCAAAGCAAATGCAAGGGTTAAAGAAATGTATTTTTTTCACTACGAGGTGGCGGGTCCTGTCGTTCTGGGCTTTTTCTCTTTCAGCATCTACAACAGGTCTCCTGCAGGAAAACGCATTTGTTTAAAAAGGTCTTGAAATACTGTTTCTATGAGGGGTCCTGAAATGCTATTTTAGCACGTTACCGTTTGCTTGTGTATCAGTAGAGTTAGCTTGAAATTCTCTGAAGTCAGTATAAAGAATAATTACAAAACTAAGAATAAGTGTTGCGTAAGTGTAAAACTCCTATATTTATATGTGTCTAGAATTGTTTACATTAAAAGTTATTTATTCCAAATGTTTACATGATTTTAAAGGTGAGTGCTCACAATATGGCTCGAACTGCAGCTGATGAAAAGAACTGCATTGCCAGAAGGGCAAATACCCCTGTGAGTCAGAGGAACAAAGCCGGGATTTAGGGAAGCAAACCAAAGCGTGAGGTAAGGGGGTATTCGCACGGCAGAGGCGTCGGCAGAGCCCCAGGCTCACTCACAGGCTTGGTGTTCTGCTGGGGCACAGCCCGTGTCCCCACCGAGCCCAGGGACACTGGGGGTCCCACGGGGGCTCCCCCTTGTCTCACAAACCGCTACTCTAAACCACACAGGATTTGCTTCACATTTCCAGCTTCTTTTTTCTAGTTTTCCAGCTATTCCGGTCAGTCAGATTTTCCCTATCTCCACTAAAGCGTTTTGCGCAAGTGGGGAGCCAGGAAGGGCTGCGCCGCGTTGCAAAGCCCATGCCAGCACGCCAGCGTTCCTGGGTGCTCGCCCCATGGCCACAGGGCCAGCCAGCGAGGAAAGAGCCGGCACCGGGGGTAGGTTTCGTGGCATGGGGCAGCCAGCCTGGTCTGGCAGAAACCCAGCGGCCACACAGCCCTTGCCCCAGGGCTGCCCTGGTCCCACACGATCCGCCACAGCCACAGACTGCTGTGGCTCCCAGAAACATCGCCATCCTCGTGGGGACCGAGACGACAGGGAAGGGGCAACGCTGGTGCAGGCAGCCCCTGCCTGCAGCTCCCTGCACGCCCCTCAGTTTGACAGAGGCTGGAGGGGGGTCCTGGACCCCAAATCCCCTCAATTTTCCATTGGGGTACGGACTGACACGGAAAGGCAGCTCCATGTCAGGTACCACAATCACCGGCTGGCCTGGGGAGGGACATACCCCCCAAAGCAGGGTGTTGCCTTCAGGCACCCTCCTGCCCAGACCTTCCTGCTGGCAGAGCCTGGGCCTGATCCTGACCCTTGAGACCTGGCCCAGCCCCAGACAGCGAGTTGGAGGCGCACCACCTACGTGGGGGTCTTGGCCCTGCAGGCTCGTCCTCCCGTAGCTGGCAGCTGCGCTGCCTTGTGCAGGGCACAGCTCGCTGCACCCACTGCAACCATTTGGAAAGCATCAAACTGCGCTGGTGCCTGGGTGCTCTCCCTCGAGCACAAGCAGCACATCAGCAGTCCTCGCCACAGCCAGGGGGACAGGGCATTGCTGCTGGCTTCTGCCCCAACTGCAGCCAGTCCTTCCCGTGGAATTCAAGCATCCTCTCAAAGCAGAGAAGGAAGTGTCAACATGCGGGACAGGCTCTATCACCCCTCACCTTCGGCTTTCACCAGCCAGAGTAGCGAGACAATAACCTCAGAGTGCAATCCCCCCGCTGACTCAGAAGCCAAGCCAAGGGTGGCAGGATCAGGCCCCCCACAGCATGGCTCTGCAGACTGAGGGATGGGTTTGCAGCGGGGGCAGCAGGCAGACATCCCAAGCAGACTGGCACCAGCGGGCACAGAGCACTCTGGGGTCCCAGGACATCCCTCCAGCACACCCACCCACCGAGGAGCAGGAGGGGCAGAGTGCTGCTCTACAGCCATCCCCTCAAGCTTCTCAGTTGGGTAGGGCTGCTCCCATCACCCAGGGAGGTGGGGAGGCAGCAGTCAGCCCCCAAAACAAAGCAGAGGGAGAGGAGGCTTTTCCTTAGCATCCCCCCATGAGCTGGTCCTGGGGACCAAACCCAGGGTGCTCCCAGCATCCCATGGCCTCGACTCGGCTGCCATCAGTGCTGGGGTTTTTCCCCTGGGAAGGGCGGCAGTACAGGGAGAGCCGAGAGCTGCTGGGAGCCACGAACTGGCCAGGCACAAGCGTCTACATTCTCACGGCCACTTCTGCATGAGGGGTTCAGTGGTGGGATGGGACCTGATCTCATCCCTTTCCAAACAGAGCCGCCAGCAAATTGTCAGTGTGCATTTGGATTTCACCCATGGCAGGTGGTGTGATTAGCCATGAAAAGCAGGCTTAGCACGGGCTGGAAAACTACTGAGGCAGCCGAATTCCCTGCATCAGCCCCAGCCCAGCCCAGCCCAGCCCCTGCAATGGGGAGCCGAGCCGAGGGAGCTGTGGCCGGGGGGTGTCAGAGCAGAGGGAGAGCAATGGCTGAGCCAGCACCGGCACTACTGCCGTGCAGCCGCTTCCCTCCCAGAGCACGTAGCCCTTATATTAAATCCATAAATAGGAAATTCCACTTCTTCAGAAAAAAACAGAATCCGGATATTTCATAAGTGTCCCAGTGGACATGAAAGCCGAATCAGGAAATTTCAGTCAGCAGACATATTAAAATTGCTGCAGCCCTTCAGCCAGCCATGGCAAAGCACCCGCACCGTGCACCCGGAGCCCGGCACAGTGCGAGGGCTGGCTGTGGGGAGGCACGTGTGCCATGGCCCCAGCCCTGCACACACAGCTCCTTGGCCACAGCAGCTGCACGTTTCACCATCCCTCACATCCCTTCTCCCCCCCGGCCCTGCCATAGCCGCTGTGTTCTCTGCAACAGGTGACCCTAGGTCTAGCAGAGGTGGGCTCCAGCTCTGGGAGAGCTCCCACGGGAAAGCATCGCCTCGCACTCATGGTGTTCCCAGCTGCAAAAGCAAGGCCCCCTCCTTTGCAGCCAGAGCCCTGGTGCTGCCAGGCTGCCTGCACCGAGGCTGCCATGGGCAGCGTGGGCCCTCACCATGTGCCACTGCCTGTCAGCTACATGAGCTGCCCATCTGAGCCCTGATAACAGAGGTAACAGGCTACAGGGGCAGAGACCAAAGTGGCCACGAGGCTTTTCGCAACACAGCCACGGGAAAGAGAGCAGAAGTGTGGTGTGCCGCTGCGGTGCGGGGCAGGGCGGTGAGCATCAGCCTGTACTGGAGGACCTGCTGCTGGTTGGAGGTGCAGCCAGCGGGTGCCTGCAGGAGAGCCCCACGCTGCTGGCGGAGCCCGGCATTTTTCCCCAGCCAGGAAGGGAAAGCCCTGCCACCAGCAGCTCTGCAATGCCCCACACTGCCCTGCACCAGCCCCACGTCTTCCCGGCACCATGGGACCAGTCCTGCGCTGAGACATGCAAAAGAGTCTTCCCCTGCATGGCTGGATTGGAGCCGGCGCTGGGAGTGCACTGATGCCTTCGTCATCCCAATCTGCTCACAGAACACAAGCTTTCCAGAGCAAAGTCCGCCGGCATAACTCACTTTCCCATCAGCGAGGCATTGCAGAGCGTTCCCAGTTCTGCACAGGCTGGGGAGGCGGGACGGGGAATTGTGATAATTGCTCGTGCTTTGACGTGGCGGCACGTCCACAGGCAGTCGTGGGAGTGGGGGGAGACGCGGCTCGGGGTAAGCGGGCAGCTACCCTAGCACTGCTGAGGCTGCACTTCAGTGCTTGCTGGCTAATGGGCTGGTATTTGCACCACACTCCACTCCCACCCAGAACATGTGGAGATGGGAGCCCTGGGAGGAGGCAGAGCCTCATGGCGGTTTGCCCTGGGCTCCCCAGCATTCCTTGCCCACCCCCACCCACCTGACACAAAATGTCCCTTTGATCGCCAAGAGGCCCAGGACCCCCCCTTTGGAAAATCCCACTGGCTTGGGGAGGGCTGCGCTGGGGCCATCCTCAAGGGAGGAAGAAAGCAACAGCTACGCAGGCACCGGGCCCATCGCCACAGCCAGGGTGCACGGGCGAGGGGTTCAGGGGCGACCCTGTGGGCATGAAATGCAAAGGTGGCAGCAGCCAAGCCCCCCTCGCAGCACGTGACAGGCTGGGGTCCTGCGGCTGGCTTCACCTGGGCTGGGGGGGATGCCACCCCTGGTCACTGGTGACGAGTGCCCGCAGGGCCAGGCACAGAGGATGGACTGCAGCTGCCCGGGGCCGTGGCTGCTCCTCTGCAACCCGCTCCATGCCTGTGCCAGAGCTGTCCTGCCCGGCCAGCGGTGCTGCCCAACGGCCCTGGCCCTGCCAACCCTGGCCCTGTCAACCCCTGGCTCTCGCAGCCCGTCCTGGAGCCCAGCGGTGCCAGCGCTTGGCCACGTTTGGTGCACGGCAAGCATAGTGCCTCACGCCAGGCCCCGAGAGCACCATGCCGAGGAGGGAGGATGCACCCTGGGAGCAGCCGCCCATCCTGGCAGCACGCGCAGCACAGAAGTGCTCACCCCCCCTCGCTCTGCCAGGGAAAGAGCCGCCCCCACAGGCACCGCGTAGAGGTAATTGCAGGTTATTACACTGCTCTGTTGTTAAATACGGATCACTTCTCTTCTGACAAGCATTCTGTGTAATGCAAACTCAAATCATCTCCCTCCTCCACCGAGCACCTCTCCTCACCTGCCAGGAGCCGTGGCAAGTCATGGTGGTGGCAGATGATGCAATGTGCGTCGAGTCACATCCATGGCAGAGGATGCGATGTGCATCATGTCATGGTGGTGACAGAGGATGCGAAGTGTGTTGGACATATCATGGACATGGACACCTCAAACCACAAAGTTCTCTTCCAGACCCAGAGTACATTTGTCCACAGCATCAGCTTGTGGGGGGTTCTCAGGCAGGTGAAAGCTGTGCCTCTCCCACCATGTATTTTCAGCTGGTAATTCAGCCCGCAGTCTTTACAAAGCTCTCCCTGCTGTACCGCCCCAGCTAAGTGACAAAATTGTTATTTTGTTGCCTTCTCCCAGAATCCCTGCTGCTTTCCGCTTGAAGTTTACCCTGTGAACTGTGGAGGTAAGGTGCTGCAGCAGAGCCATCCCTTCCTCAGGCATCCACTTCAGGTGCTGCTCATGTCCCTGGCCACCAGACATTTTGTTACAGCTGCCCCAATAATTCTTTCATTTACATGATTTTAAGAAAAAACTGGAATTAACCAAGCACTGGGTTTAACCACTGTGGCTCGGCCCCTTTTCCACCACAGCACAGGCCAAAGCAATTGTCACTGTAATTACACCCATGTAGTGACGAGGGGAAAAGGTCGGAGTCCTGGAAAAAGGTGAGAGTCCACCTGTCCTGTCCCCCTTGCTGGGTGGCCCCCCAGCCTCCCACCCACCTGGTTGGGATGTGGTGCCATGAATGTCTTCTGCTCCCATGGAGAGTCATTTTGAGGCAGAAAGAGAAAATTTCATCCCAGATGGCCTCAATTTTGACAAAGTCAGAAACCAGCTGCCCAAATCCCAGGCTTTGTCTCCAAAACTAGCAAGCCTTTGCACTGATAGGCTTACTTCACGTAGTAGGTTGACCTTGGCTGGCTGCCAGACACCCACCCAGCCGCTCACCCTCGGGTGCCTCCACCCTCAGGTCCCCTCCTGAGGACACTTCAGAGACTCAGGTCAAAGAGATGCACTGTCACCCCAGTCCCTTTGGTGCAGCACCCCTAGCACCTGGCAGCCAGGGCGAGCCGTGTGCTGTCGAGGGCTGATGCTCTGGCACAGCGTGTCCAGTGTCTTGCCCTGTCTCAGCCACGGCTGCCCTGCCAGCTGGGGGGGCTCCCACCACAGGCGATGTTCAGAGCCACACATCGTCTGGAAAGGGGTGAGCAGTGCTGGGGTCATCTGCTTTCAAGAGACAAGGACATGAGCTTGAGGAAAGAGAAATAGAAAGAAGAAATGCTTACTAGTGACACTTGTATGGAGCATGGCACACAAGGACCCCCAAACCCTCCAAAATCCTTAACCCCTCTCTGTGAGACCCTTGCAGCCCGGGCACAGATGCAGCTGCTCTCCTTCAGCAGTGGGTCACGGAGAAGCCCAGATCCAACAAGTGGCAGAGCTGAGACAGGAGCACACGACCGCTGGCTGCTCACCCTCCTGCACCACTACCCTGCCCATAAACTAATGCACTCACCCTCATTCCCTGACCACCTTCAGCTGCCCTTCTCCAGGCAATCATGAAAATGAATGTTTCATCAGGCAGAATTGGTATGAGGTCAAAAAAAAAGTACTTTCTATATAAACGAGCTTAAAGCAAGATGATTTTTACATGAAAATCTGTTTGCAGTGATGGGTCTCAGCGCTACATGCATAAGGCAGGAGTGCCAGAACAGCAGGGCCAGTATTTACCCAACCCACCTGGAGCACAAAAAATTTCTGGAATGGGAATTCAGCAGAGGACGCTGATGAAATATGGATGCCAGCTCGCAGCCTCAGTCCCCACAGACCAGGAAGCATGAGCATGGCGAATTGGACACGCGTGCTCTGCGTGGTCCCCTGGGCAGGGCAGCCCTGCCGTGCTGCCAGCTGCCACTCCAAGAAATAGGAAATTGGTCGGGGGGGGGGGAGATCCTTCTGTATTTTGTGGTTACTGTATTAGTAAGGTGTCCTGGTTTCAGCTGGGATAGAGTTAATTGTCTTCCTAGTAGCTGGTACGGTGCTGTGTTTTGAGTTCA
>JAVJGG010000002.1:24328355-24338846 GCA_035590195.1 Aviceda cuculoides
TATTAAACTGTTCTTATCTCAACCCACGAGTTTTACTTCTTTTCCTGATTTCCTCCCCCATCCCACTGGCGGGGGGGCGAAGTGAGTGAGCAGCTGCGTGGTGCTTAGTCGCTGGCTGGGGTTAAACCACGACATAAGGTAAAACAAGCTGGCTTAGCTTCTTAACCCTTTGCTCTGGTGAAATAATGTTTCCTGGCCAGGAGCACAGAACCCCAGTGCCGCTGGGCAGAGGAGAGCCGGGAGTAGCCGATGCCAGAGCCCATCTCTGGGCTCTCCTTGGCACGGCTCAGGCACAGCTGCCCCAGTGCTCGCAGGATTGTGTGATGCCTTACACACACACTACTAAAATTCACCCAGCAGCTCCTGTTTGCCAAGTCTCAAGGTGGTGGATGGGGCTGGGAGGGCCGGGGGGTGAGCTGCTTCACATGTGCTTCCCACAGCAGGACAGAGAGCGTGCAGGGGCACCAGAGAAGAGACCCCTCTTGGTGTCACCAGTGGGTGTCCGGGAGCACCCATTCATGGTGCAGGGGGGCACTGACTCTTGGGGCACGGGTGCGGGTGGGTGCCTGCAGGCCCCGAGGCAGCACGTGCTGGCTGGGGTCCTGACGGTGCTCCCCAGGAAAAGCTGGGGTGGAGGGAGACGAGCTCCCCCTGCACAGACCCTCAGCACAGCGGTGGGATCTTCTCCTATTTCTTGTTAGAAAGCACTTTCCTGTGCATCACACTATTTCACCTTTCGGTCTGAAGCCCCGTGCCTCTGCCAGTCCCGAGGACGAGGTGCTGACGTTTTGCTTCTGTTGTTCCATGCACTGTTACATTTGGAGATCCTTACAGGGTTAGAAGTGAAATGCAACCCAAAGAGCATTGTAATGACTTCTCAAGAGAAAATGAGTTTCTAAAATTAAACCAGCAAAATGAGAGAATGGAATATTTTTGCATTGACTTCATTGCCATGAATATTTATAAAACTTAGTTTAATAATATTAAATAAAATAAAAAAGAGCACTGGGTGAGAACTACTGCCTGCATCTCTCTATCCCCGTCAAACTGCAAAGGACACATGAGAAAATGCCTTGATGTCAGCCACTCCTGAGCCTCAGCAACTGCACACACACTGCAAGGATCAGAGCTGCAGCATCGATCCCAGGAGCTCAGAGCAGGGAACTATCAGTCTAGAAACAGGTAAAATCCCCAGAAAGACTCGTAAAACCCCATGGAGTTTATTGCCCATCGTGACAGCTCACTCCTTGGAGGGGCCCTGATGTCCTGGGAACCCGAGTGCCTTGTCAGCCCCAGCGTCACTGTCCATTGCCGTGCACCTGCCTTGGGATGCGACCGGTGGGCTCATGCCCCTGCCTAACACAGGCAGAGCAGGCAGCAAGAGATGGCACATGGGGCCTGAGCTCTGGACATCGCTGCAGATGTGCCATGTCTCAGACATGGGGTGCCAGCATCACCAGGCTCGTCTCTTCCCCCCTTGCATTTGCACTCCCAGCTTCACCTCTGCCTTTTCAACCCCTGTCCTCAGGCCAAGCAGCTTTTTTCTCCCGTCCCAAACACTGCCTGCCTTCATCTTAATTGGCAAATAATCGCTACAAATTGAATTGCCACTTGGCTCCTCCTACGCCTGCCTATTAACTCCTGGAGTTAGCGGGTGCAAAAGCACCCGTGTGAAACCACTCTCCATCACAGGCTTCAGCCCATTTCCAAGCTCCAGCACTTGGTGCTGTTGCCCCGGGCTTGCCCACGTACTCCCAAACCCTGGCACCTGCCAGCTGCCCCAGCCCCAGGAGACCCTGGGGGGGTTATGACTTTGGGGAGCAGGTGGCATTGCCATGACAGCCCATGGCTTTGGAAGGACACAGGACACCGTCCACCACAGTGAGAGGGAGCAGTGCCACTTTACCCAGCTGCAACACAACTGTCCTCATCTTCCACCACTGCCTATAAATATTCCCTCCTCCCGAGGTCTGTGGTTTTCCAGCCTGGCACCGAGTGCAGCCCCCTGCCTTTCAATCCAAAGGGCTTCTCTGCAGACCCTACCGGAGTACAGCCACGATGAAAAACACCCAACGTGGAGGTGCGAGAATGTATAGATTACAAAGGAAAAAGGATGAAAAAGTGCAAGGAGAGGGATACGTTGTCAAGGCAACCACTGACTGCGGGGATGAGAGAGGGGGACCGAGGGGAGCAAGGCGAGGGGGGCAGCGGAAAGCGGGAGCACCTGCGGCTCGCGGTGGCCCAGGGGAGCTGGATGAGGTGCTGCACCACTGACAGGGCTCACTGGAGGAAACGTGGCTCGCCGGCGCGCGGCTCTGTAAGGACAGGAGTGGGTCTGCAAATGTTCCCAATGGCTTTCAAAACACATTCCCACCCCACCTATGGCCTGTATGTGAGAACAGAGAAGGGGGAAAAGGAAGTTTTTTCTGAGGTGGACCTTGGACTCGGGAGCCCGGGGCTCCAGCGCTGGAGACAGCAAGGCCGGAAAGCCCAGAGGTGAGGACAGGACCGAGACAGGCTGCTCCCAGCCCCTCTGCCCGCCGGGGCAGCTCCTGCCCCTGCTTTGAGCAAGGGAGGAGGACTCCCAGCACGGCAGCATCCCCTGAGCCCATCAGCCCGCATCCTGCTCAGTCCCACAGCCCAGCTCCCTGGAGCAGAGTGGTGAGGATCCAAGGGATGGAAATTGCAGTTATCTGAGGGCCAGCACATTGAGTTAATTGTGCAAAATGTCAACCGGTAATTAGAAAATGAGAAGCACTTGCTGTTCAGTGACACATAGCAGTGGCATTTCCATTTTCAGACCTTAACACAACTTATTAGAGTCAAAGTCTAATTAATGCACCACACCGTTGAGCAGAGAACGAAGAGTGACCCAGATCTCACTCATCTCCAAACGCTCCGCCCTTACAGGAAGATTTTAAACTTTGTTTGTGCTTCCGACACAGATCAGAAGGACATGGGCACTGAAGTCCCCAGAGCAGGGCAAAGCACTGGCACTGTACAGGGGCTCACTCCCATGCCTGTTCTCTCTCTCTGTACAGGTGCCGTTTTGTGCTTCACTTGCAAGTGGAAAATGAAGTAATGCCCGACACATCCTGCCGGGGAGGAGCTGGCAGAGCCAGGCCCAGGGAGGTGATGGCGAAGGGGAACAAGTGGATTTCAACATGTGGTCTCCATCTCTGCAGCAGGGAGTGATGCTGGGAAGCTGCTGGCCCCCAGCCAGGCTGGCCTCATGGCACATGGAGGAGGCCACTGATGCCCCCGAGGTCCCCAAGCCTTGGTGCAATCCCTTGCAGAGGATGCCGCACCCAGTTGCCCAGCCCTGGTCCCACTGAGCATCGCTCCCGCTGCAGCGTGGAGCTGGGCCACCAATGGGATGGCCATAGCCCCGGCGCATGTGGCAGTGTGCGGCAGCGGAGCAAGTGGGTCTGTGTGGAAGGGGCAGAGCCTGCACCTGCCACATGTCCCCGTCACTGGAGAACGGCCCACGCAGGGTCCCCAAAGCACAAGGTGTCCTGGGAAGCAGCAGCACCCACCCCTGCCTGAGGATGGCCCTGCCTCTGTCACTACAGCAGCACTGCTGGGACAGCAGCGAAGCCCTGGTTCTCCTGTGCCCCCCTACACAAATCACTGCAGGGGATGAGTGCCCCCACTGACCTGCCCCAAACCTGGGGTGAGCCCAGGCTGGCTTTGGTGTAGCTGGAGATCCCCACCTCTGATGCTTGGAGTTGAGCACCTAAACCCCTCCGAGGCCCCTCAGGCTGGCCCTGAAAATCACTGTCCCCCAAGGGCCTCCAGTGGGATTTAGGCTGCTTCTGTGTTCACCTGATGCCGGAGCTTTGAAAGCCTCCAATCTCCACATGGGTGGGCAGCAAACACCATCACGCAGAGCCCAGAGGGGTCTGAGCCGCAGCCCCTGCCTGGGGTACACGGGTGTCTGCAGAACCAGGGCAGCCCCAGGCACAGGGAGGAGGACAGCAAGGTGCAGCCACCCGCAAGGTCCTTGATGGCCGATGCAGCTGCAGAGCTGCCGATCCAACACAGGACGGCAGCAGGGAGGACAGCCTTTAATCCAAGTTGAACAAGACAGCAGTGACCGTGCACGTGTGCTCCAGGCACAGCAAATCCTTTACGTTCGTTCACCTCCAAGATCCCCTAGTGCGCAAACGCCCATCACCGTGCCTTCGGCCAAGAGCCAGGACCGGGAGAGCCCGGGCGCTATGGGGCCGAGGGGACAGGCGGGGGTCGATGCGGGAGCAGCCCAGGGCTCTGCGCTGCCACGCTCATGTCCTGAGCCCCACACCCTGCTCCCTCTTCCCTTCGCTGCCGGTGGCCCTGGAGCAGCCGTGGCACAGACAGCAGCTCCCAGGAGCACGGTGAGCCCTGCTCCCCTGGTGAACCCCTGCTCCCCCAAACACCGCATCCCAGGAGATCTCCCTGACAGCTCTGAAATTCTCCAGCACTATTTTTACCCCACGGTTGCTATAGAGACATCAGACCCACTCACAGTGATGCAGCCTCTTTCGGAAGCACCGCATCACCAGCTGCCTCCAATAACGCACAGGGCAGGAGGCCACTATTTTGGGCTGAGCCCCACCACAGCTCTGCAGGATAGCCTGGCCTGGGAAGACCGATGGGTCCAGCAGAGAGGGGAACATGTGGCTGGGGGGAGAAGGAGGACAGCAGCATTTCAGAGCCCTGGGAGCCTGCCCCTGCAGTCCATCATCATGCCTTCCCCATCCAGCCCCGCTGCTTTTATCCCTGGGCAGGAGAGGCTTAGACCTGGGCTGCTTTTAAAGCAAGAAGGGAAATGTTCTTGTCCAACACAGGATATGTCACAGGAAGGGTTTGGGGCCCAGGAGTTCAGAGATGGAGATGAGAGAGCACACATGCAGGATTTATCCCCTCTGCCAGGCTGTGTCCAGCCCTGCGATAACCCACAACAATCAGAAATAAAGGGGCAGCAGCTTTCTGAAGATGGGAGAAGGGCTCGGTTACAGCCGTGCTGGAGCAGGAGTGGGGTGCAGGTCCCCCTGGACACCCCCTCCAGCCCTGGAGAGCTTTGCCAGCTCCCCCTGCCCTGCCGAGGGGCAATGCCACAGGACATGGGAGCAAACAGCTGCCTGCTCCATCGCTCCTGGTGCCCACAGCTCAAGGGCGAGCTGCTGCCTCCCCCCAGCCTGGCCGAGGTGCAGCCATGCCCGGGCGATGTCCCTGTGCTGGGGCTGTACTTCCCCACAGCCAGCTTGACCCTCTGGCCAAAGCCAGGGACATGAGAGGACGTGGAGCCAGCTGTACACAGCACAGGTGCAGCACTGCATGGCCAGACAAGGTGTTAGGGGCAGGGCTATCACTAGCCAAGGCTATCAGGGATATTAGCTAATTAATTTCCATTACACCATGGGAAGCTGGTACCTGTTTGCTTAATTTTTCCAGCAGGAGAAATCAAGGTAAAAATTAAAGGAGATGCAAACCTGCACCAGGCTTTGGCCCTACTCAGGTCTGCAGGGAAAATATCTGGATGCTGTGGGAATGGCTGGTCCCCCTTGCCCATGAAAACCCCCACAAGGAGCACAACAGGGACCTGCTGACCCCAGAGGCTGCACCTCCCTGGGGAGTGCAGGCAGGGCTGAGAACCTGACCCTGAACTTTATAAAGCCATCATCTGTCCCAATGAGTAACACACACCTGCAGCATCCTCCTGGAGCAGCAAGGCATGGGACAAATCACAGACTGCTGTGAGTTACGAGCACACTGAAGGGCTGGAACCCCCGGCTGCCCTGTACCGGGCATGTGAACCCCCCTGTGCCCAGGGCAGCCCCAGGCCCTGTGCTCCACTCTGCCCTGTGGGTCAGGAGGCACAGGCCATGCCCCAGCCAGGGCACAGGGCAGCAGCAGCATTCACGGCAGAGCTGGTGGTCCCCTCTGAAACACCAGCACTGAAAGCTCCCCCCATCACCTGTGCTCATCCCTCCAGGGAAGCGTGTTTATAAAAAGAGGCTGTGCGTGGATGAGCTGGCAGAAATAGCTGCGCACAGCCCTCTGTGTGGTGTAAGGGATGATCACCAGCTGTTCTGCAAAATACCCAAAATAGAACCAGCGCCAGCACCACGTGGCCCCCGGGGAGATGGTTCCTATTTAGCCAAGGAAGCCAGAGCTGCGAGGCTGCGCTCGCGTCCTACCTGCGTCTGCACCCCCCCACTGCTGCAGGGGCAGCTGCTGCTCCCATGGGAGTCTCAAGGCAGCCTGGGAGCCGGTGCTTTGGGAGAAGCCCCTTCCCCAGGAGATGGACCAGGCTCTGACAAGCCATGGACTGAGTTGCTGCAGCTCCTCCCAGGGCTTTAGAAGCACACGGGGCCATGATCACCCCTTACCCTCCTGTCCCTGAGCCTGCACACACAGCCTCAGCCTCCTGAAGCATCACTACAGCCTCTGCTTGAATGCTCCTGGGGATCACAGCTGCACCACACACAAACCAGACAGGCCCTTTACAGTCCCAGCAAGCAGCTGAAAGCAGCTGCCTCCTCCTCTCAGCTGGGCCAGACTCTTAATTATAGCTTCAGAAAGCTGTGAAACAGATGAGAGCTGCCCGACAGCTTGTCTATGGTGAGATATTGCTGGAGTGGCCCAGCAAAACATTCTACATCTCTGCCATTCTCTTCAGTGTCAGTTTGTCACCTCCACCTCTCTCCGCCCTGCCTAGGAAGAAGGCAGCGTGGAGGAGAAGGAGCCCCTCTGCCAGGATAAGGGTTCTGAGAACCAGTACCCCTTGTGCTGCCACCCCATTCACGCTGGCGGCACCACCAGGTCAGCGCCCAGCCCTCCACAGCCTGTCAGCACTGTTTGGGCAGAGCAGAAACAGGCCCAGAGCATGCGTGGGATGGCACCCCAGGCATCCGCAAGACCACCTCCATCCCAGTCTTGCCCCAAGCTGGCTGGGTCTGGACACCATCCCACAGCCCTCGAGCCTGCCCAGGGCACTGCTGCAGCATTGAGGATCAGACCAAGGGCTCAGAGCCCTTGCGTCAGAGCTGCAGCTTCTCCTCCAGCAGCCACCCCTGCCAGCCCTGTTGCCATGGCATCCTCAGGGATGGCACAGATGCTGCGAGGAAGATGAGGAGGATGAAGGTGGGTGGACATGTTGGTTCTGCATAGCCAGGACAGGCTGTGGCAGATCCGGAGGCCCTCCTGCAGCAGGCAGGGGCTGTTCCCATTCCCCTCCTTGGAGGTCCCAGCTCTCTGGGATAACTGGCAGCAGTGGTTCCTGGAGAGCCCTTTGCTCGCTGGCCTTGCCAGCTCTGGGAAGCCACATGAGGTGCTGAGCTGGTCTTGACAGCACAGGCATCACTCGCCCAGGGCTCCACCACTGCCATCCCAATCCCTCGGCATGCCAGCGGGGAGAGCTTCTCCTCTCTCTGCAGCTCTGGCAAGGACGTGGAAAGAAATCAGCACCTGCGGACACCTTGCACTAGGTTATAAACGGCAAATGAGCTGGGGGCTGCTGCCCCCAGGTCCACCCCTGCCTCTGTCTCCCTCACTCTCCTGTCTGATCATTTTCTGGAGGTCTCAGACCGTACTGAAAATTGCACCTGTGCTGGCAGAGATCAAAAAGCGAGCCGCAGTGATGTTGGTCCCACAGCAGAGGTGACAGAGATGCTCATCCAGAAGGACAGCAGGGTTCAAGCTGAGACAACAGAGATGACACTTTGCAGGCATCTTTACACATCCCTGGGTTCAGCCAAGCCCCCTTCACGTTCACTGCTCCTAGTAAACCAAGGGAGGAGCAGGGATATTCAGCCCAAATCTCCTATTTAACCCGTTGCCCATTTAACCCAAATCTCCCATTTTAGGCACATCTCATCTCATTTTCACAGCAACTGAACTTCATACTCGGAGCCCAGTAAGCCAGCACGGGGCATGCAGTGCCCAGAGTCCTGGTACCTGGGCAGGGAACAGGAACAGTTCCCCCGGATCCCACAGTGAATCACCAGGGAGTAAACTGCAGCCCAAGGAGCAGCGCAGACATTACTCAGCAAATCATTATGAATAGCTAATAGCTCTGAAAAAAATGCAACCTGTGATCATGTGTGAATAGGAAGAGCGGGGGGCATCTCCATTAATCACTCATTATGAATTATTCAGCAAAAGAGGAAGCAGAAGGCAAACACAGAAATTACTTGTGTAGAAAGAAGGTGGGTTATGATCAGCGTTCAGCTCCACAGCCACCCCGGGCCGTGGTCCCAGCAGCACAGCCCAGCCCAGGCAAGGCTCTCCCCAGTTGGCACGAGGGCAGCCTGCATCCCATCCTGCCTTCTGAGCGAACCGTGGGCAGCCTGTGGGCAACCCTGCCTGCAGGCAGCCCTGCCGTGGCAGTTCCTCTCTGGACAGGCAGCTGATGGGGAGACAGAGCTGGCATTACCATGCTTATCCCTCCCTGCTGGGAGCAGAGCCAGGGCATCTCCCATTCCGCAGACAACTGGAAGCTGCTGAGTTCAAGCAGGTGGAGCAGGAAAGCAAACTCTTGAGTCCAAACATCTGCAAGGAAAGGTTATTCCTGCTCTCCAGCCAGAACCAGCCCCAGCAGCACCGCAGCCACCTCGGCAGTGAGCGGCAGAGCCCTGCACTGCAGCCGGGAGCCGGCCTGGGCTCCGGCACACGGATGATAACTAAGGGGAACTGCAAGGTCAGCAGAAGAGGAAGGGTTGGTTACAGGTGAGGGGGAGTCGGTTCCCCATCACTTGTTGCTGACACTCTCCTAATTGAGAGGAGAGCTACCAGGAGGGGTAATTAGAGCCTGGAGAAGGTTGCGTGTGACTCACTGTGTCTCAGCAGCCCTCTGCTTCCAGCCACAGCTGTCTCTCTGTGCAGCAGCTCATGCTGCACACTGGGAACAAGCAATCCCCCCCCATTTTGAAACAGCCCCACCAAACCTTTCAATGAAGCTGCTGGCAGATCTCCTGCCCTCCAGGACGTGTCCAGCCTAGGCACTGCAGGGAGAGCCCACGGATGGGAGATGGGCCTCCTGCCCAGGCCCCTGAGCACCCAACCACCTGCTTGGGGTCATCTGAATGAATAATCTGGTGTGTGTGCATGCATCTGAAAATGAACGGACAAACACATACATTTGCAGGGCTTATATGGCCAATTTAGCAAACTACTGAGAAATCTCTGTGTTACTGGAGTTAGCAAAGAAGCTGCCATAAGGTTTTCCTAAATGCTTGCTAATGTAGTAAGACCTACTTAATTTCTCTGCTAGCTCTGATTATTATTGTTATTATCCACTTTTATCAAAGAAGGTTGCAATTTTAGATTATATTTTAGTAATCACAAGAGAAATTTCCCCTAATGTTAATCTAATCTAAGAGAGTGCTATGATGAATAACGTTACAGGCAGCAGTAGTCTGCTAAATTACAGAGCCATGTGTAGCAGTGTGTTTATTGTGCATTTATGACCATTTCCCCACCTTCCACCCAATTACCTGTTTCTGCTGGGACTGCTCCTAAAGAGCCAATCTTCTCAGCAGCCATGGAGTAAAATGGGCTGGAGCCTGCAGGAAAGCAGTTTTCTGCCCAGATGAGAGATTCAAGGACCAGAGAGGTCTGCCCAGGGACAGCAGAAGGGCACTGGTCCTGGAAACTTCCCGCTGACACTGAGGGGAGCTTTGTGCCCTGGAGAGCAGCATGCAGGGACTCTGGCTTTCCCCTGCATGACACAGAGCACTTGGGTACCCCAGAGGTGCACTCGGACCACAGGGTCATTGACACTGGAGAGGAACCCAGGGCGTCTCTAGTCTGACCCCCTGCTGCAAGCAGCATCTGCCATGGGCTCAGACCAGTTTGTTCATGGCTGGGTCCTGCTGGGTCTGGAAACTCTCCAAGGACAGAGACAGCACAGCCTCTCCGGGGAGCCCACGCCAGTGCTGGATGGTCCTCACAGTGACACCGGGGCACCGTAACACCCGCATGGCACACAGCACCATGGTGGGCACGGGGGCACTGGCAGCACATGTGTACCAATGCACACACACCCTCAGTGCCTGGGCACAACATGGGCACCAGGGAACACGTGTGGCACAGCTCCACACCCGCACGTGGGCACACCGACCCACAGGACATGGGCAGCCCAGTGCAGACGCCCCCCTGCACGTGGACACATCCTCGCATGTGGGTACACACATGGGTACACACATATATGCAAGGACATACACACATGGGCACACACACAGAGGGATGCCGCCCTGCAAAAGGACACGCACCCACAGCACACCCCACGCACGCACAGAGACACACCTTGCACATGCATGGGAACACCACCCCCCCACACACACACACTGGCATGGACACAGACACCTCCAATGTGTGCACACCCCCACCCTGCACAAACTCACCCCCACGGACACCAGCACACACCCAGCCTCACCCCCCCGGCCCCACACCCCTGCACACCACCGACACCCACGCACGGGTGGGCACGGACACTGGCACACCCCC
>JAVJGG010000002.1:24364876-24386116 GCA_035590195.1 Aviceda cuculoides
CCTCTGCCCGCCCCCCTCCTCCGGGCGGCCGCGGCGGGGTGGAGGCGAGGGACGCCCGGGCCGGCAGCTGGGGACCGGGACCGGGACCGGGACCGGGGCGAAAACCGCGCCCGAAGTTTGGGGAGAGTTTCCAGGCGCTGGGGACCGGCCAGGCGGCGGCCGTCCCGGGTGTGCTCCCCGTATTTACGGCAACAGAGGGAAAGTGCCACGGGCGGGGGGAGCTGAAATGAAATGGGTGGGTGACTCCGCAGGGCCCAGACTGCCCCATCCCGCACCGAACAGGCCCCGCTTGCGCTTTCCGTCACGGAGGCACCCCCAGATTTCCCGGTGTTGGGACCCCCGATGGCTCCATGGCAGGGTCCCAGGCTGGGGGCATCACTGCTGCCGGGCCGGGAGCTGCTTTGTCTGCTGCTTCCCGGCTAGGGACAGCGGCTGGTCCGGGACTCCCTGTCTGTGCAGCCCTTTGATAGATCCCTGTTGATCAACAGGATGCAGTGGTTAAATCAGTTATAATTAATTAATTAGTCAATCATTAGTAGTTTCTTTGTAAGCAGCTTGTGTGGGCAGAGGAGGGGGAGTGATGGGAGTGGAAGGCGACATCTCCGGAGCCTGACCTCCCACTGGGTCTGGACCCAGCAGCGCCACGAATTCGGCCAGGCTCCCACGCTTCTGCTGCGAGGGACCCGCTCCACACCACGCTCCCAGCCTCGGCTCGGTGGCTTCTCATGTCACTGATTTGAACCAGCCTCACGAAGACATATATTCGGCAATTCTAGCAAACACGGTTTCAATCTGATTTGTGCAGGTAGTTTGGGCTGGCTGCAGAATTTTCACAAATGCATCTTAGGTTGGAGGGAAACTCCAGGCCCATGGCTTTCCCAGGGAGACTCCTGAGAAGTCACAACAGAGACACTCCTCTCAGTGTCCCCTTTGGAACCCCAGGGGGTAACCAACTCCTGACAGTCAGTTGGGGAGCAGCAGCTGTGGCAGCAAACACCATTTCGTCAGCAAACAGCAGTGCTGTGACCAGTCCCCACTGCTCCCACCCCTGGGTGACAGCTTCCCCACCCACAGGAGCCAGGCAAATCCTCCTCAGGGAGAGCCAGCACGGGCAGAGCCCAGATAACAAACCTGCTGGGCCAGGCTCCTCTTCTGTGAGCAGGCTCCCATTAATGCCCTCTTGAATAGTGATCCCATTATATCCCTATAAAATGGTAAATTAGATCACAGTAACTTGACCCTGCTACACGCCAAGAAGCATTCCTAACCTAAACTTGGGAGGTGACTCAGAGGATCAGGCGCGGATACCTGCAGCGGACGGAGTGGGAGCATCTTCCACAGTGCCCAAGTAGCGTGTCTCCTCTTGTTCCTTTTGACATTGGCAGGGTTTGGTTTAATCTCTGAGAAAGGGGTTTTAGTTGGTTTTATTGGACCACAATGCAAAGAAGGTTTTTAATTTATAAGTTAGTTTAGGAAACATGGTGTAGAGAGGGATGAGTGCCAACCTCATCCTGCTCTACTGTACCACTGGAAATGTTAAGGAATAGGCAAAATGGTGGTTTTGTACTGCAAAGAATGTGCCAGCATAAAATCTTGTGAGTGAAAATGTTGCCTGCACTCCTTACGTTTACTTTACATTTATTCTTTGTTGAGAAGTAGGCTCCAATTCAGCACCTGCTTGAGCACGGTCTCCTTAATATCAGCTGAGCAGGTCATGTCCTTGGTGTTCTGCCAGGCCAGGGCCAGAGCAGAGGCAAGGGGAGAGCTGAGTGCTGTCCCCAGCAGGCTGGGAGCAGGGGGTTTCCTGCCAGTTTTATTGCTGTTGCTTCCCCTTCCCTCTGCTGCCTGCCATGGGGTTGGGTTTCCCTTGACCCGTTACATCTCCTCCTGTGAGACACTGAGTGGGTTCACCAGCAGCGAGGGCAGCACATGAAATGTCCTAGATACCTGCTTGGGGCGTGCTTGCCATGGAGGCGGCCACAGGTTTGACCGGCAGAACGTTGCTGGACAGCCACGATGTGCTGGGAGTGCCGTGGCCCCATCCCCAGTGCCTGCTGGCGGCCCGGAGCTCTCGGGATGAGTCACGGTCCCCCGCTGAGGTCCCTGAGGCCTTCCCACAGGGCTTGACCTTGGGCAGAGAGGACTGTGATCCAGTGATGAGTGTTTTCCCTTTGTCCCGCTGTCCCACATTTTCCTCCTCCAGCCCTGTGCACAGCTCTCCTCCTCCCTCGGTCCTTCTTGCAAACGGCAGCAAGTCATGGTGGCACTTGTGTTGGGAGAGGGACCCATGTCAGCCCGCCCACGTCCAGGCGCAGCTTTCCCTAAAAAAACAATTTCTGTCAAAAGCATGGGGCAGTGGAGTGAAATGCATGAAGTTGATCGGGAAGGGTGCTCTTGCTGGAGTGAGCTGTGGAAGGGTTTCTGTATTGGAAAAAATAGGAGGCTGACACTCTTCTTTGCCCTGGTTTTGATGGAGGAGTGGGGTTCTCTCCTGCTGAGAGAATGAGCATGTAATACAGTTTGTTTCCCAAACTTTAAAGTAAGAGGGAGAAACATATTTTAAATTTTCCTGGTCTTTACTCTCAACTGTCTGTCCACCATTTGAGTGACAGTAAAGTATTTCTAATGAAAATAAATAGAAACAACACATAAGCATCCTGTGTAAAAATGTCTCTGTAAACCATGGAGCTTCCACAATGCCCTTATGCTATCACCATCCTCCTGCTTCTCTGAACATTTGCACAATGTTCGCTACAAAGTACCATAGGGTTTTTAGTAAAGGAGAAGTAACTGGGGGAGGGGAGGTTTCTTGTTTTTCAGATGCCAGGTCTCCTGGATCGCTGTGAACATTCTCAAATGGGAAGAAAAGCCTCATATCCCACCCTTCCTTCCTTCCTTCCTTCCTTCCTTGCTTCCTTACTTCTCAGGCCACCTCTGATTTCACAACAGAGAAAACAAGGGAGACAGGCAGTGTCTGGATTGCTCTTTTGTGTAGGGCAAGGAAAAAACTTGTAGAAAGTTAATGTGAAACTTTGGAAGACTTGCTCCAGAGATAAAAAATAGCTAATTGGGTGATGTTGTAGCACCAGAGGCGGTGCAGGGGCAGGATGCTAAATTGGAACAAGGTACATCCTGCAGCCCTGGGGTCTGTCCAGGAGTTTGCAGGGGCATCAAAGTTGTACAAATGGATTTTAAAAAAACAAGACACGTTATTTTTAGTTTGAAACAGGCAATGCCCTCCTTAAGGCTGGAGGGCCAAAAATGTTACACTGGGTTCATGCAAGTCTGTGGGAATGAGATGTGGGATCGGGAGCCCGAGGCTCTCACGCTCACAGGTGGCGAGTTGGAGGGACCGGTGTATGTTCAGACCCACTCCAGGATCACTGGGGAGTCCCGAGCTGGCAGGATCCAGCTGGCACAAAGCGCAGTCTCCCTGAACGCACAGGATCTGTGCGATTTGTTGGTGCGGTAGTGGATGAGGGAGGATCAGGGCATCACTTGCTCAGGCTGCCAAGGTCTCAGGGAGGTCCCAGAGCAGCGGCCGGCGGGGAGCCACTTGGCGAAGACCAGCTGGCTGCCTGCGCGGCACGGGGCGGTGAGGAGCAGAAGCACCGGGGTTTTGCATCGGGCCTTGCACGGCTCAGCAATGCACAGCTCACGCGGGAAGGGATGAGTGGGCAATTAGTGAAATGCTGCTTTACCCCCAAAAGTGATACTCACTTTCCAGGAGTGGCTCAGAGGAGGGAAAGGGCAGCACGGTGCAGAGCACAGCGACGGTGACATTTCGTGTGGGTAGCTGAGCAGTAACCTACAAAGGAGGAAAATTTATAACTGTTCTTCACCTTAGAAGGTTAAAAATTAACTGAATCAACCAAGAATTGGACCTGAGCATTGCTGCTGGCAGCTTTGGGATGCAGCTACGGCTGGAAGTGCTGATGGGTAGGATGCTGCTCTCTAAATAAAGCAGGAGGGATGATGCCACTGGAAATGCCACAAAGTTTTCAGGCAGAGGGTGATGCAGAGGTGGTCACAGCATGAGCGACGGGAGTGGTCTGACAAATCCATCCCAGAAGTTGCAGCAGTTCGGGAGTCACAGTAATGAAAATCTGTCTGATGTACTGGGAGTGTAACACATGAGCTATGAAAAAGGCTGGTGAGGACAGACGTGCAAGCAGACAAATTTTGGTGGAGAACATTTAATAACAGGGATCTTTATGGCTTTGGGAGAGCAGCAGTTGAAGCAGGTGGGTGGATGGTGGAGGGGGAGCAATGACCGGAGCAGGTTTGGTCTGCGCTGCCTGAACAGGAGCCCTTCCTAATGTTGGAGCTGCCGAAGAGGAGCTGTGGGTGCTGGCATGAGGCAGGACTTTTGGCACTTGGAGGTGGCCCCAGTGGGTTGAGGACGCCCCAGCCAAGGCTGGATGGGGCAGGCAGAGGGGTGAGGAGGGCTGGGGATACCTGCCCAGGGCTACAGGGGGAAGGTGAGCGCAGCACCCAAACCCACCCTCAGAGCAGGGGGCTGGAAAGGACCAGGGACGGGTTATTGATGCCAAAAGCGGCACAGCTCTGGCCTGAAAATGGCCTAAAAATGGCACTGCTCAACAGTTCCCAGTGCTGCATGTGTGTGTGTGCATGCGTGTTTGCACCTCAGAAGTGCCCATGGGCCGGGGGTCTTGGTTGTGCGGGTGCTGCCACGGTGCCTGGTGGATCTGTACCTGGCTGGGCACTGGGGTTGGAGACTTCAGTACTGCAGCAAAAAGCAAGGTCCAGTGCAAGTGTGTTTTAAATGGATGCTGTGGCGCAGAGTGATTGGAATGAATGAGTTTAGGTAAAGTCAAAACTCTATCCTTCACCTGTTTCCCCTTGCTCTTCAGCACATTCTGTGGGCCCCTGCGCCCTGACAAACAGCACGTTCCCCTCTTGCATGCAAAACCATGAGTATCTCCAGCACAGCCTGCGAATGACAGACACAAAGAGGTTTTGACTAAGAAAGAAATATCAGTCAGTCCTTTAAAGGCTTTATCTCAGCACGTCGGTTTGGGGAAGAATGTGTTTTAACTAGGAAGCAGCACGTGGATGTGTTCATTGTTTTACTTCCATGTCTTGCGTATGTGAAACCGTATTTCTGCTTCAGCATTGTATGCCCAGATGAACTTTGCTGGGCAGCGTGGGAGCCACTGTAGTTCAAAAGGGGAATTTTGTGGGGATTGCAGGCTGAGGCCACAAACAGTTGGTGCAGAAATGAAATCTTTAGGGCTTGCTGCTCGCTGTCCATCTGAAGCCTTTAACATCCTTCCCACCACCGCTCCGCAGCTGGCACCATGGCAGGGCTGGGTTTGTTCCCTGGGTAGGGCCAGGACCAGCCAGCAGCACTGCTAGGCTGGGGGGAGAGCTGGGCTTTGCCCCCAGCAGGCAGAAGCCAGACCAGGCTGGAGCCCATGTCCTGCCTGTGGTCATGGGTGACCTGGCGAGGGAGAGGAGGGGGAGGAAGGACGGGCAGAGCTGCAGGAGGAAGAGCGCTTGCTGGCTGCCTCTAAATTTATCTTTCCTGTTTCTCGGTAGCAGTGTTGTCTCATGTCCGTGCTCCGTGGTGCCGGGTCACTTCTCCCATCCCTGCTCTTTCGCCTGACATCTCATCGCTCGTCTGTGTTATCCTGGGTTTAACGAGCTCTCTGTCCTTTCCCTGCTTTTTCTTTCAAATTTTTAATTCTTTAAGTGCTCCCTGGTTGGTGTTTTTCCCTTCCTTCACCCTAGGTCTGTTCTCACACCCCTGTGCCAAGGCTGCTGTGTCAGGGCCCGTTCAGCAGGGGCCGGGGGGGCAGCCCCTGCCTCCTCCTGCCATGGCCGGGCAGGGCTCCGGAGCAGCCCCTGGCCAGGGGGTGTTAAACTCCGAGTTGGGGGGTGTCTCAGTGCCTGTGTGTTCAGCACTGCCAGGACTGGAAATAAGGGCACGAGCTGCAGGACAGTGTTGGGATATTTTCCCTTGGGGAGGCCTTTGTTTGACGTTTAATACGCCGTTCTCTCCCGGAGAGGAGACTATCAGTGCAGCCCACCAACCTGGCGCCACTTCAGCACTTTTTCCCCTTGCCGAGTATCTCTCTCCCACTACCCCTTGCTGGCACACTGGCATCACTCCCACTGCTCCCCCGATGCTGACCACGGCTCCAGTTTTAAGGCTCAGGACAGTGTGAGCGGAGATTTTGGCCATAACATGCCCACTGGAGCAGAGCCAGCAGAGGATGCAGGCGGGTGCCGGCCCACAGGCAGTCCAGCCATGCTCGTCCTGGACCTTGCTGGGGAGATGCTGAGCATAGCCAGGTAGATCAGGAGTGTCCAGGACTGGCCTGGCTGGTGGCCGCTTTTGGGAATCATTAGTTACTGTTGTAGGGATGGGTATTCCGGGGAGCTGGCTCCCGTTCCCAGACAGGACACATATCCATGGGGATTGTGAGACTCCTTCCTCGCAGAGTTCTCCGTGGCTATTTTGCGCTCACCATGCGAGAGGCTCACCCTTCAGCCCTTGCTCATGAGTACCCGTGGCTGCTGTGGGCAGACCAGTTCATTGCAGGCTTCTGCCACTGTTCAGAGGAGCTGCAGACCCGGGGCCTGGGTTTGTAGGCACGGGTGCTCTCCAGAGAAAAACGACTTTCTAGAAAACAGAACTGTAGGCAGAACTGAAAGAGCCTTTTCCGACCGTGGTACCAAGCCTCTTTGCTGAATTTCTTCTTGTCTTTCCTCATTTTACGCCTTGGCCGTTCAGCACATGCTTGTGAAGCCCATCAGGGTAATTGAAGAACTTGTCTGCAGAGAGCAAGTCTTGATTTATGAGAGCTTGAGTGGTTTGGTTTCATTTTGTGATTATCAACAAGGGACACATATAAGCAAATTATTTCAACAGCTGAATATTCTGTATATTTATAGGACTTTCTTGCTGTAAGAAGAAAGAGTGTGAAGTACAGTAATTATGCAGATTGTTATGAAAATGAGGACTGGGGTGGTTCAAGCAGACCCGAGTGCGAGCCGGCCCTTGGTGCTGCCAAAGCAAAGGCAAAACGCCTATAGACAAAACCAGCCTTGTAGATACATTATGAAATATTTATTAAGACGAGTAAAAACTACAAACTTTCCCACCCTCCTCAGTCATGGCCAGTGTTTGTCACCTGCATTTTCCCTTATATCAGCCAGTGAGCTCTTTCTGAGTGCATTCCTTCCAGTGCCTGTGCAGGTCCCTGCCCAGGTTTGCCCGACATCTCCTCCGGTTTCAGGAGCGAAACGGCTGTGAGCTGCAGCGCCCTGGGCACCGTGCAGGGCAAGCTCCAGGTGTGCGAGGCTGTGTCTGTGCCTGATGGTCTGGCTGGTGTGCCACACTCCGGACAGCTGTGCCAAACTCTGTCCTCTGAACTCCATTTGAAAAAACAAATAAATATGCAGCTCTTGTGTAAAGTTTAAGCCTCCACTTGGAGTTAGGAGTGCCAGGTGAACTCTCAGAACATGGTAACGTACACAAAAATGTAAGTGCAATAAGTGGAAATTTCTTTTTAACTTGGCCACATAAGCCCCACAGAAGTATGCAGTTAATGCAGCATTTCTCCAGACCGGCGAGGACCTTTGCCTTCCCCCATGAGACAAACAGCCGTGGTCCTCTGGCTGCTGTGGTTTTAAAAGACATCTGCCGTGGAGAAAGACCAATGCTTTTATGGTTTGTAGGCGGCCAGTGGCAAGCATGTAAATCCAATCACATGGGCTACACACCCCATCCTTGGTGGGAACATGCAGCCCACTGCCCCCAGCACCCAGGGAGCCGGCTGCTGGACACGTCTGCTGGAGCTCCGGGAGAGCAGAGGTGTCCCTTGGGACTGCTTTTCCCTCTGCTTGCAGCTGCTCCAATCTGATGCATTTCAAGACTCAGATTTCAAAATCAAAATTTCTGCTTCCCTGAAGTCACCAGGAACATGAGGGACAGCAGATGTGGAGTCCTTTGTGCAGGGAGCCTTTCTGCAGAGATCACCCCAATAGGTTCCTCACTGATGTGTCTGAAGAGGAATAAAAAGTAGCTCAGCTTAAAGAAAAAAAAAAAAAATCCCCAAACTTCACTCTCTCATAGACTCTCAAGCAGTCTGAAATTACATATACAGCCTTTATTTTCTGAAGCACCCGTCCTATAGCTGCCATACATTCATTATCCTTCATTAGGGCAGATGCAGTGCCTCCTGGCTTGAAGAGGCATTTTCCATATCAGTCACTCTGACTTCACTGGCTTGAATTTTACCTGTCACTGTTTCAGACTTTTCATCTGTGTCAGGTTAGGCTCTGTGCTGGAGGATTTTTCCTTTAATAATAAAGTTTGGTATTTTGAAACAGACTCTTTGTGTTTCCATGGTGCCGCTGCTCAGGGCAGGGGGATTTGGGACAAACCGCCGTCCCTGGCCCCCGGCAGTGCGTACGGAGGGTGGCCATGGACAGAGCCGGTGTGCGCGCACCAGTGCTCGGAAACTTGTTTGCTGAGCTTTGAGAAAATGAAAGCAATGCGGGGTGTTAGCTGTATTCCCAACTGAATCCCTGACACATGCAGGCACAGTCAGAGGCAGAAACAGCCTCGCTATGGCCGTGTGCCGCCAGGTACCAGCGGGACAGAACAGAACAGCGCCGTTGGCTGCAATGGCCCCATTTGCCAGGTCAAGGTTTTGGCTACCGAAGCCCTTGGTGCTGGCCGCCAGCAGGCAGCCATGCTGTGGCTGTTGTTCATCAGCGTGTGCTCGGTGTCCCCTGTGGGTGGCTGTGAGGCGGCGGGTCCAGTGGTGGGGATGGAGCTGGGCACCCCGGGGCTGGGGAAGGATCGCTCCAGGAGGAGAGCGGCAAGACGGGGCAGAGCAGGGAATGTCCTGGAGCTGGGCAGAGCAGCCCATGTCCCCCGGGCTGCGTGGCCATTCCTCTGTCCCACAAATCCAACCATGCTGCATGTGCCCCTTCGGCAGATCCCCCCCAGATGCCTGCAGCTGTCACTTACCCTGCCCGGCCAGCACTGCCGGGGGATACCATATTTTCCATATCTGGCTTGGCACAATTGCTTCCTTGGGTCAATCCTGAGCTGAGACTGCATGAACTGCCACCAGCGGGGACCCTCGCCTGGTACCTCCCGCTCCATCTTCCCTGAACCACGCTTTCCAAACACTCATCTTCCTGAGCTGCTCAGAAAAAGATCTGAAACATTTTTCACCTTGTGGATCTGAAAGTAATGTGGCGTTTGCAGCCGAGCAGTCAGTTTTGCTCCTAAAATGATGCAGCATGTCCAATAGCGTTGTTATCGGAGAAATCAGAAGTGGGACGTTCCCGGAGGGCCCAGCCTGGTGCCTGGTGTGGGCGGGAGGGGGTCCAGGGGCTCCCCAGCCCCTGCCTGTACCTCGGCCTCCCCGCTGTGGGAAAGCTCTGATTCTCCCTCCTCCTTTCACCTGTGGGCTATAGAAAATTGCACTGGGTATGTTTGTTATTTAACATTTCTACCCCCGTGGCTAGTGTCACCTGTGAGTTCTGCAGGGAAGATCTCGTGTGTTGGAGGTAATTCCCTGAGACATTGAGCTAGGAGGTCCTGCGTTCCTCCACGCTGTTTTGGCTGCACTTTGCCTCGCAAAGGCTTATCGGGGATCTTTTCCCTTCAGTAAGAGCAAACTGCAGTCGGTGGTGGTGCACTCAAGGACGTCCCGATGGCTGCTGGCTTGCAGGGGCTGGTGCAGTTGGTAGCAGTTTTCTCCAAAGCAGAACAGCCTGAAAATCTGAAGTTCCCGGAGTGCAACATCCCCTCACCCGACAGCTCCTCGCCCTCTCCTCAGAGCAGACTCTGTGCTGGCAGCAGGGCCTGGCTCCACTTCTCAGTAATAGTGGGCTTCAGAAGCTCTGACAAGTTTTACATGTGAAAGATTATCCAGTCAAGGATTAATTAACACACTCAAATTAGAACCCCTCGGCTATGATTATCATATTACCCGGCCCAGCAGAGGTGACGGCGGATGCGGTGAGCACTGTGGTACGAAGCAGCCCCGGCTCCCCGGGCACGCGGAGCAGCCGCTGCTGCCCCGTCCGGCGTCTGTCCTTGTGCTGCGCGGTGGTGTGGCACCAGCAGCAGAGCTCAGCCGATGCTCGGCCCCGGTGGGTGCAGCATCCCTGCAGAGAGCGGGGGGGCCAGGGCGGAGGTCCAGCGCCGGCAAGGCTCTGGGACCCCCTCGTCTCCAACACTGGGAGCGGCTGTTTGAGAAGCAGAGGAGGGTTTTGCGTGACCGTACTGGCTGTTGTGCTGAGGTTCCTGTCCCTGCTCACCCCGGGGCCATCGGTCGCCCTCTCCCCCTTCCCCGCAGTGAGAGGGGTAATTTGTGCCCAGGTGCAGGGGCTCGGGGGGAGCGTTTCGCGGCTGGCCATAGCTCAGCACGTGGGAAGACTGAACTTGTCATAAAAAATGACGTGCAGTCTAGAGCATTCACCTTCCTCCCGGCCTTTTAACTCTCTGGTTGGAAATTTCTGGCTGCCATGAATGGATCCGGGCAGTCCCTGTGTCCCCATTTCTACATTCTCACAGCCCAGCGCAGGATGGAGCCCAGGTGAAAAGGGGCAGCCGGGCCCAACAGCTGCCGTCCTGTGGGCAGCACAGCCTGTACGTGGGCAAGCTCCACACGCGGGGAGTATAAAAGATATATTAAACTGTTCCCAAGGATGAGGGCAGCAATGCTCTTGAAAGTGAGACTGTCTTCCTGCTGCGGGCATCTTCCCTTGGTCCTCTCACCCCGAGAGGCTGTTTCACATCCCATTGGGCAACCCCTGTTCCCTTTGGGGTGGCACGCATCTCACATTTATAACATTTTGGTTGGTTTTCCCCTTTTACAACCAGCCAGCTGGGTTATACATACAAGGGTGCTTGAGCTCCTACTTGTGTATCAGTTCCTCTGACCTCCAGCCACTTTTATTGCTTGGCTTTGAGGTCCCTGCAGTTTGTGATTAACCCCTGGCACTGGGGGATGCTGAGCAGGAGCGATGCTGAGCGGCTGCTCTACAGGCTCCCACGCGGGAACGTCGTCCTCTGTCTGCTGCTGACTCTCACCTCCCGCCTGGGTCTGCTTTGCTGTCAGACAGCGTTGCAATTCCAGGTCTAGCTTGCTGCCAGCGGGAACCTAGGGTGCCTTTTGTGTCTTGCTCTGTTTCGCTCTGTCCCTGGGGGACCCTGCTGTCCTGGTGGGCTCCAACTTTGGTATTTTCTTCTCACTGCACTTTTACTTTCCCTTTGTCACACATTATAATGCCTCTCTCCTTACTGCGCTTTTTGGTTCACCTTCACGCATGAGGGTCTTTTAACCCCCCACCTCTGCTGAAGATGCTGAACAACACGGGACAGTACTGGGTTTTGCAGACCTGCGGTAAAAGCCCATCAGGCCTCTCCTGGCAGGGGTGTCTGCTGTTGCTTTCGTCTGCTGAGGAGTTTGGGGTTTGCAGGGCAAGGGGGGCTGCACTGGGCATTGGCCCACCCTTCGACTCCCCAGTCCCCACGGAGCCGGCACCTGCAGTGCCTGGCTCAGAATTGGGCCCCCAGTTTTGTGTCCATCACAGCCATGCATCATTGTTCTTTGGAAGGTTTGGGTTTTGACCCAAATCTGTGGCGCCGGTTGCTTTTCATGGCCATGCTTGTTTCTACAGAATTGTTTTCTCTGAGTATTGGCTCTGTGGTTTTTCCTAGGGACAGCGTGGTGGCTTTTCATCTGGGAGACCTGATGGTGAGGACAGGCCTTCCCAGAGCCACTCTGTGCGGAATTTCGTTTACTTTTTTTACATATCTGCATGTGTGATTACTGGGAGAGATATTTTAAAAGTAGCTTGGTGTTTCTTTCAGGGAGTTAGCAAAGAGCAGATTTATTTTCTGCTATGCTGAGAATTAACTCCCCTTTCTTCCTCTTCCCTCTGCCCCCGCTGGAAAGAGAGAGAATGCAGAAAAGAAGAAAGGATTTACATTGTGGTGGTGATTGGCACAGGCTGTGAATGAGAGGTCATTTCATCTGGCTGTTTCTTTTCAAGCGCTCTTTTTTTCATGCACACTGTATTCAGGCTGGGAGCATTCTTTCTTTTCAAAGCTTCTCTGTCTGTCTCTCTCTTCCCCCTCCTTTATTTTTCATCCCTTTTCTTTACTTTTGCTGTCTTTTCATTCTGTTTTTCTCCACCCCCTTGGGGCTCCATTTTTTCTTTCCTCTTTCCTCTATTCAGTTCCTTTTTTTCTTCTCGCATCTTTTTTGAATAGCTCTTCTATTTTCGGAGAGGAAAGGGAGTATGTCGAAGAGAAGTCGTTGCAGCAAGGAGGAACTTGAAAGTCTTTCTTTCCCTGTTTATTTCACTTAAAAGCAAAAATTGTTTTCCAAGGGAGAGCGAGGTTTCTGTGCGAAGCCTTTGAAGAGAGGCTGGGATGGCTGGCCAGGGTGGGATTTCTCCCTGCTCATCGCCACACCACAAACACCATCGGGCCCAAACTGCTGACAAATGCCCAGAGCCCCATAAAGCACAGTGAGGTCTGTGGGTCCGTGCTGTTTTGGCTGGGGTGCGGGTGCTCATGCTGCGAGAGTGGGGTCCAGGCAGGAGCAGCCCCTCTCCCTCAGCTCTGGCTGGGCTCACTCCCAGCCACTGCTCGCCCTGCACCTTCGGACAGCCATTACTTGTATTTAATCACTATTTCTGTTGCTGGTGCTCCTGTGTGAGCTAACAGGAACATTTTAAGACATGACATGATGATAAGCTCTGAAAGCAAGATCCTGAGAGCTTTCTGCTGCAGTGTGTGTCCCTGCGCGGTGTTGGGGAGGAGGCAGGTGGATGGGGACGGAGAGGCCACGTTTGCGTCATTTTGAAGAGGGAATGTTGTGTTTGCACAAGTAGCCCATGAGAAAACGTGGGACGTGCTGGAGTGCTGCGCCAGGGAGTGGTGCCGGGTCCCCGGCGTGCAGGGTGGCCATTGGCCATGGAGAGTCACTGTGCTCAGATCTGATGGACACGGGGCTTCGGAGTGCCAGGGTTCCTTGGGTTCGGGCCCTTCCACAGCAGAAGAGCAGGAAGGGTGTCGTACATGTCCATAAGGCCACAATGATTCCAGTCGGGTCTAAGGAAAACATCTCAAAAAAGTACGAGGTGGGTCACTGAGACACTGCTCCTCAGATGAAGTTTGGTGTTGCCAGCAGCTTGCCATCAGAGCTCTCCTAGCAGCTCTGTCATCTTGCTTCGAGAAGAGCTGCCTAGGCAGAAGGGCTGAGAAATCAGGCTTAAAGCTTGATCAGTTTGGTCTTCTAAAGAAGAGATGTTGTTGTGCCATGTAGCAAAGCGACCGGAGTTCCCCAAGGAAGGCACCTGGGGCCCCGAGCACTCCCAGCCCGAGTGCTGGTCCGGGCATTAACCATCAGCAGGCTTTGGTGTGGCTTTGGCTGCTCAGGGAGCGAAGGTTTCGCGATCCCTTGGCGGAAGTGGAGTGCTGGCTCCAGAGTTTGCTTTGGCTCAGTCCGTCTGTGCACAGCAGTTTTCTAAGGAGACTTCCCTGGTGCAGGGACAGCATTCATGGTAACAAACCTACCCCAATGGGCTCCTTGCTGTGCTGCATACCACAAAATGGGGGTCCCCTGGAAGTCGCCCCGTGCTGCCAAGTCATTCCCAGGCCTCCTCTGCTCCTTCTTACTGTCCCCCAGACCCCGGAGGAGAGCATCCTCCCTGGGTGGCTCTCGTCCTTCTGCCACTCTCATGGCCAAACTGATTTTCAGAAAGCATCTTTTCCCCATTAATTTTAGTCTCCCCTAGGTTGCTTTGAAATAAAGTAGAAGTTGAGAGCTGATGTAAGACACATGAACAGACGTTGGACTGGAGCCACCGGCTTTCACGTTTGCTGTGTTAGAGAGGGGCTGGAGGACCAGGGCTCAGGACCGGCTGGCAAGGCTTTGCCCGGCACCCGGCAGCCAGGTCCTGCTGTGGAAAGCGAGGCAGAGAGCGCGGGTGTGTGCCCGGGGCTGCTCCTCTCCTGCTCAAACAGCGGTTTGGGGCGAATAGCATGTGCTCGGAAAATATAGCAAAGCAGGGACTCCTTGTACTGCAGCCCTGACAGCCAAATGCGGGACGGTGAGCCCTGTGGGCAGCTCAGGAGGGGGATATGGTTGCTCAATCCTGAACATCTTGTAGTGTGAGAAGAGAATTCTGCTTCCCCTTTGTTTGAAGGGCTTTGGAGGAAGGTTGGAAGGGCCTTGCCAAAGCATGGTAACTTTATTGTCCTCTGGCAGAGGTGCACATCAGGGCTCAGGCATGGGCAGGGGTCCTGAACCCTGCGGGTGGGCTGCCAGAGGAGCAGGAGGCAAGCTGGTGGCATGACAGTTAATGAAGTAGATTATTTTTTTTTAAGTGAGATTCAAATAATTGTAACCCCAAGATAGAGAAGACATTGGAGGAGATGAAAAAGGAGAGAGAAAGAAAGGAAGCAAAGGACAGAGGTTTGGAATAGAGAGGGAGATTAGGAGATAGATGAAAGAGAAAGGAGAAAGATAAGAGGGAGAGAGGGGACAGATCTCCGGCGTGAGATGGGCGTTGCCAGGGAAACGGGAAAAATGAGGGAGCGACGGAGGGATGGAGGAGCGGAGGATGCTGGGGGCGGGGAGCAACGATGGAGGGATGGAGGCTCGGCCTCCAGTGGAGGAGGAAAGTGGATTCTCAGCAGAAAGGGAACCCGGAGGAGGGATGTCCCGAGTCTGCGTGGGTGCCTGTCTGCTGGGAAGCTGCAACAGCATTTGGGATCACAGCTCCGTCCCTCCGCAGTGAACAGCAGCGGCATAAGCTGCTGCTCACAAGCTGACCCCTCTCACCCTGCGTTTCCATCAGCTGAAACATTGCTTGCCCACCGCAGGGAGGCTTTCCTCAGAAACTGGACACCACGCTGCGCCCATACCTAGTGAAACACGTGGATCTTCTTCTGGAGGGCTGGCGGGAGGTGGGAGAGGATCCAGCCTGGGAGGGAGAGCCCTTGCCTCTGCTTGGCCTCGATATTTATATTCCACTTCCAGATGCAGCTGCTGCATTTCAAAGATAAAAAAAGGTAGTGTGTATGTGACGGTGAGGCCAAGAGGGCAGAGCAGTGACCTGCTTGCAGGGGAGGACGGGCACCGAGGTGCCGTGCACACCGTGGCGGCAGGCGAGGGCAGCGCCAGAGCTTGGCTGGTGCTGCCTGAGCCGGTGCCAGCCCGGCCACCGCCTGTGCCTGCACTGTGCCGGTGCTCGGTGGGCAGGGGCAGGTGAGCATCCCCCTGCCTTGCCAGCGGCAGGACGGTGGCTTCCCAGCACTGCCAACCTCCCCGCAGCAGCAGCGTGGTGCCCGATTCCCTACCCATGGAGCAAAGGTTCCCCAGCAGAAATCGAGAGCTGGGTCGGGATAAATCTCGGTGTAATTTATTGCAGTTGCAGGCGGCTCCCGCAGCCAGAGCGGGGGCTGCCGGGCAGAGCCCGCGGCATGATGGGGCATGGGGCCGGGGCTGGGAAAAGAAAAAACTTGCTTGAAAACCTGCGGTAATGGTGAAGCTTCGCTTGTGATCAGGGCGCTGCAAAGCAGAACCCCTCCTTCCATGACACCACGGGTGTCATTTCAAAGCCCAGAGAGAGTTTTGTGCTCAGCGGCTTCGGCTGGTTCCTGGGAAGGTCTCAAAGGCACCAGCTGCTCCCACATTCCTGGGTGGCAATGGGGGGGTGACCAGGTGGCTTTGTGCTCTGTACGCATTTATTCTGCAGAAATGGCAATCTCCAGTTATTTGAAAAACATTCCTTTTCCCCTTCCAGTCAGAGTTTGCCAATAACCTAGTGGCTTCAGAGAGGTAAATATTTACTTCTCACCAAGGAATATAATGGCTGGGGTAAGAATCACTAAAAGCAAAATCAACAGAGCGATTGGGGAATGGTTTAACATGATCTGACAAAGCAGGTGCCGCTCCCTTCCCAAGACATTGTCTGTCATATGGACCTGAAGTCATCATTTTCCCCAATTTTTTTTCCACCTAATCTTACTAAAAAACATTATCTATATCATGCTGCAAATTGTAGGTTGTGTTCTTTTTCTTTTCTTTTAAATCAAAGCCCCCAAAGATGATAATTCCTCCACCCAGAATCTCTTCACGTGATACACATCGTGCCATGTATGTCTTTCCTTGTCAGAAAGCATATCTGAGGCTGAAGGCAGCAGTTCTGCCTTCTAATCAACTCACAATAAGTAGTTTTTCTTTTTTCTAGAGAAGTCAGTAACAAAAGCTTTCCTTAAAAAATTGAGTTAGATAATATCTAATGTGGAGACACTGACTGAATGAATTTTAAAATTGTTTTAATTTCTTTCAAAATGTGGAGTTTGTTTGGTAGCAGCAACCCAGCACCATGCGTCCTCTTTCCTGTTTCTCAGAACTTCAGCTGATTATTTCAAGTCCAGTTTATCTGCAACAGATGTCAGTTGTGAGGTGAGAAGTGGTGTTTTCGGTTCTGCCAGGCTCAGGTGCGTGCCCCCCGTGTTCCGCAGCTCTTGGCCTTGACCAGCCCTGGTGATGGGAGCTTGTGCAGCAAGACAGACGTTTGGGCTTGGATGTACTCGGTGTTTGAGCCTGGCTGCAGCAAGCCCTTCCCGCAGTGTCGGATGGATCATCCTGCATGGGAAAGCTTTCATGGCCCTGGCAAAGCACGGGAGACCCCACTCATCCTTCCCTCACTCAGCCCCAGCTCAGCGTTTAGTGAAACCAAGATGAACTCGTAAATCCTTAGGCCGGATACAGGACAACTCTGGATCAGTTTTATGAGTAATTTTAGATGTTGTGATTTTCAGGAAAAAAAATATTTTTCTGTTTACAATTTTTGTGGATGCTTTGAGCAGCTTTATGTGAAACTGCAAGAAAGATGAAAGGCTGATTTTTCCTTTATTAAATTTAAATGAAAGCTTCTTTTAAGTAAGGAAGAAAAATAAAATCAAAGCTATTCTCACAAATATTACAGATGTGTTGATCGGCCATTTTCCATTAAAAATTGTTGAAAAGATTTAACGCCTCCTCCCCCTACAAGATCACCCCCACATGCCCAACTTCATCCAGTCATCTTTAGCCCCAGTTTATGCTCGGGCTCAACCCCAGCACCTCAGGAGCTTTGCACCATGCCTCCACTGCTGCGTCCACTCGGCGGAGGGGGTTCTGCACAGGGTCCCGCAATGGGGGTCCCGCAAAGGGGTCCCACAAAGGGGCCCCACAAAGGGGCTTCTGCGATGGGGGTCCTGCAAAAGGTTCTTGCAAAAGGGGTCCGGCAGCCCCCCAGCTCTGACGGCGCCTTCTGTAGGGTCGGAGCCCACTGGAGTTAGGGTGTGGGAGGTGCATCTCCTGCAGCTGTGGCGTGCACCCCTTGGATGGCCAGCACAGGGGTGCAGGTTGGGCTCCCGCAGCCCCGGGGACTTGGCACTGTGCAGGTTTAAAGCCGAGGAGCTTTAAGGGAGGTGCTCTCTGCCCGCCCGGGCAGCCTGATTGCATTGCTCGGGTTGCACCATTGATTTTCTTTCAGAAGGGAACAAGTCCTAAAGGTCCTCCCAGATTGCTGTTGGGTTTGTCATACAGCCTGTAACACGGAATCCGGGTGCAGAGGTGAGTTAGGAGAGATAAGCTGCCGCTGGTACCAGCTGGGCCTTGACACTCGCTCATGTGCTGGCACTTACCCTCTGATGGGTTGGTGATAACAGGCGGTGCTAACACAGGGTGGCTGCTGGTAGTAAGGAGGGTTCCTGTGGTCCTGGTGGGGGTGTCACTGCTCCTTGGGAAGGCTGCAAAAGGTAAATCTCAAACCCTTTGGATGTCCTTGACTCCCTTTCCTGCAAGAAGGGCTGGGTGAAGTTTGGTGACTGTATGGCTCACCCTGCTGCCTGTGGGACTGATGTAAAGAGTAGCAGAGAGAAGGGTGTTTGATCAGTAAATGGAGCCTGATAGAAGATGAGGGTCTCTGCAACAGTTAACACCTTGAGCTGTGGTCCCTTGCAGAGCACCTTCAATGGGCCTTCAGCTGGGATGGTGCTTTTTGGGAGTGGGTGGTCCTTTTACTCTGGTTACCCCCCATCGGATCTAGGGTGTTGTAGGCAAGCCTTGTTTGTGTGCACAGGTGAGGTTTCCATGAACCAGATGTAATTTTTTTAGGCTGCTTAATTTGGGATTACCAAAAGTCTCATTTCCAGAACTGCTGTGTTGGTGTCTGTTGTGGCTCAGCTGCACCAGGTGCTGGTGGAGGGGCTGGCTGGGTTGATGGTGCAAGGTGGTAGAGGTGCTCGGGAGCAGCTGAGTGAAACCGAGGGAGTTAAAATGGGAAGGGAAAGGAAAATTGTCCAGAGATGGATGGTGCTCAGTCTAGTGCAGTGGCTGGAAAATCAAATCCAGCAAGAAATGTACTGGGAGATGAAGAGGCTGTTGGACAAAACCCTGCTGCAGGAGGGGACCTGTCTGGTGTAAGAGGCCCCAGGTGAGAGGTGTTCAGGTCATTAAAAATGAAGCAAGAGAGGTAAAATTACAGAAGGAAGTGAAAGCTAAGCAAAAAAAAAAAAAAAAACCCCACACAAAAAAACCCCACAAAAACAAACAACAAACAAACAAAAAAAACCCCACAAAACTTTAAGTGCTTAAAGACCAGGAGGTGAGTGAGGAGCTGGTGGAGGCTCTGAGGAGGCATCCAGAACTGGGGCAGGCAGAACTGCAGGGATGTGCCAGGGCAGAGCCTGACTCTTCCCAGCTGTGTTGAGAAAGACAGGAGGAGAAGAGAGATTGCACTGAGACAAAACCCTCCAGGAGTGGGAGGAGAAATGCTGCAAGAAAACTGAATTTCACAACCCCCAGCGGAGCAGGGACAGGAGCCGCTGCTGCCAGCCCTGGGTGCGTCCTTCCCACGAGCATCGGAGAAGGGAGACCGGTGGTGGTGGCCAGGGAGAGGCGGATGAGGGGGACCGGGAGAACACAGGCGGCTTTCAGAGAGGGTGCCAACGAGTACGTTCGTGTAACCCCATGTGCAGGAAGGGTGGTGGCGGGCAAGTGTCTCTATCGGCAAAGGAGCTGGAGAGCACCTAAACCTGAACTAAAGGGTTTGATTTAAGCCCAGAAGCAGGTTCAGTTCACAGCTATGGTATGTGGGCAGGGACGGCTGAGTTTGAGCAAAAACCTGCCAGGTACAGCCATGGGAAGGGTCTGCAGACTCGAGATGGGGGGAAGAGGAGTCGCTCTTGTCTTAATATTGATCTGAGTAGCAATGCATGTTTAATTTACTTTGTTTTTCTGACATAAGAGGTGGAACAGAGGGATGACTCAACACACCGAATAATAGTTGGAAAAGGGGATTAGGGAAGTTGGTATGGAGAGATGTAAAGGTGGTGGATGGACCATGTAGCTGTGGGAGAGCAGGCCCAGTCCCCAGCAGTGTGTGACACGGCACCTGGCAGTAGGGCCTGTCCCCTTGGGGTGAGGGCAGGAAGCTGCAGAAATGGTATGATCCTGCAAAACCAGGAGCATTTAAAAAAAAAAAAAAAAATCAGTACCCGCAGCAGAGCTGGAACCCCAGCCTGCAGCACTACTGTGCATGTGCCTTTTTACAGTAATACTCGCAACTCTTCCTCAAAAACTGATCTTGGTGTTGTACATAGTGAAATAGATACGGACTTTGCCCTCAGAAAACAGACAGTTGGAGGGAAGGACAGGGCGAGCAGGTAAGCAGAAGAACACAAAGACATGAGAGCCTTGCTGGAGCTGCCCCATCACTGCTGAATGTCGGCAAGGCATGGGTGTGCTCTAGGAAGAGATTGGAAGAAATCAGTGTAGTAGCAGATTTTTGCATAGATTTTTTTTTTTCCCCCTAAAAAGTTGTGAATATGTTGAAAAATGGGGTGGTGAAATTTGTTATTGCTGGTGCAGTTGTTTGTTGGCAACCAAGAAGAGATGGGATGAGAAAGGGCTTAAAAGGCGAGCAGCTTGTGACTGGTGCAGAGCTGAAAGATGAGAGGGAGAAATAACAGGGTCACAACCAGAAGTCAGCAGCACAACTTCTGCACAAGTGTCTCCCATTTGTCCAAGGGGAGCAGGATGCTGCCAGCCAGCGCAGCACAGAGCTCTGCACCAAACTCTGGAATGATTAGTAGTTACTGAAATGTTCAGTTTGTAGGTATAGAAAAGAAAGGCAGATCTTGGATTGCACAAGAACCTGGAGTGCAGATGGGGGAGGTCAGTGCAGGACTGTGGGATGGTGGGCATGAAGGCAGGAGGAGATGTTTGCAGGACTGGGGTGGGAAGGCACGAAGAGAGTTCAGTTTAAGGTTCAGCCTGGCATCGTTTGCTCTTTGTGGGGTGGAAGATGGGGAAGAGTGGGATTTACCTGGCTCCTCCTCTTACCTTCAACCTGCTAGCTTGCCTCTGGGGTCGTGTGCCTGTAGCCCACCTTCCCCACTCAGCCTGCATGTCACCCTCAGGCAGAGGAATGGGCATGTCCTGTTTGCTGGCCAGAGTTTACTTATTATTAGGGGCATTATCAAGGCAGTATGGCCCTTCGTAAGGCTCCTAACAGTCTCCTTTTCTGCAGAGGGGTGGAGTTTCCTTGTTAAAGCATCCTTACAGCTCCTGGAGACCCAGCCTGGTGCTCTGGCACTGGAGCAATGCTGGGACTGTTGCTTTGTCAGGACAGACTGGCAGAATCCTCTCTTGTCTGTGCCCTGCTGCCCATGGGTCTTCCTGCTGTGGTGCTGCAGCTCCCAAGTCCTGAGTTTTGGAGGGATGAATCTTTAACAGCTCAGCTGGTGGTATTCTGTTGGCGCCAGGAGGGACAATGTATTTGTGCTTATTTTCCTTCCCCCTGCCCCCCTTCTCATGCAGCTGAGGTGGGTCAGGGCTGACTGGGTCCTGCTGGGGCAAGTTCCTTCTGCTGCACTGCCCCGGCTGTGGGCCTGTGAGGGGGAAAGCGGCAGCGGTCACCAGCCCTCGGCTCCTCTGACAGCCTGGTCTCTGCCGTGCCAGGGCTGTGGAGGGCTCCTGCACAGGGATCTCTCTGGGACTTCTTGGGAGGCTGAGAGCTCTGGCTGGGTTTTGGGTTCAGGTGTGCAAGTGCTGCACAAGCCTCTGCCCAGTGTCTGGGTGCTCTGCGTGCTTCAGCCCTGGGCGTGCATTGCCTGGCTTCACCCAGGAGTGATTGCTTCATGTGGGACTGGCTGTGGCGGGTCTGTGCTCA
>JAVJGG010000002.1:24387877-24398479 GCA_035590195.1 Aviceda cuculoides
CCCCTCCCCCCCATCCTCTTCCTCCTCCTCCCACCCATCCTCCTCTTCTCCGTCTCCTCTCTGCCCGGTTCCGCAGGGCTTCTGCCCGGCTCCACGCCGGGGGCTGGAGGTGCGAAGGGCTGAGGCCGTCCGCTTTGCCTGGTCTCCCCTCCATTCTGGCCGGCAGCCCCCCAGATCCCGCTCTCTGGCCGCTGGCTCCGTACAGCCAGTCTCCCTCCCGGCTGCCATGGGGATGGGCTACCCACGCAGGCAGGGATGCTTGGCTGGGCCCTTTCCCCTGCCCGGGCGAGGGGAGCAGCCGGAGGGTGCTGGAGCCGCTGGCGAAGGGCCTGGCTGCCATGCCAGGGCAGAGGCGGTTGGAGCTCGGGGCATGGGGCCCCAGCAGTGTCCACGCAGCCACCAGGGCCCAGTCGTCACCCCCCTCCCCCCGAACATCTCTTCCCTGGCCTTGCTGGCAGGTCGCATGCCCAGCCTCGGGAGGGTCCCCTCGCCGGGAGCATCAGACCCTGGGTTGAGGGTGCCCGATCCTGTGGCCAGATCCAGGACAGTGGGGGCTGAGCAGCCCCTGCAGCCTGAGCCCCCAAGCAGCCAACCCCGTGCTGTCAGTGTCTCTCCTCTTCTCTGTCTCTTCCTGTTTTCATGCTGGTTCTTTTCCCCTTCCTCATCGCTTCCCTTTCCCCAGAGGGATGTGTTTGCTGTGACCTGGTGTTTTGGTGGGCACAGAGCTGGCGTGAGAGCACACACAGGGCAGATTCTTCAGGGCTGCACAGGAACCATCAAGAGCAGGCAGCTGCTGGTGGTTTTGCCTGCAGTGGTGTGTTTGCAGTGGAGAGGCCAGTGTGCTCTGGCCAGTGCTCCTTGTCCCTGCAGTCTGTAACTGGCCTGGCTGGCAAGCTGCTGGTGGGACACAGCAGGGAGGCCATGTGGGTGCCATGGTGAGAACCATGCAGACGATAAGCTGGTAAAGCGAGGTTTCTCCACGTTCTTTAGCCCACGATTGCCTCTCACGCCATGCAGGTGCTCCTGGGACTGCAACATAATCTGGTTTAGAGTTTATTCCTGTTTTACTTCCCCCATAGGATTTCTCTTTGTTGTAGCTGCAGAAGTAATTATATTTAGGAGAACATTCTTCACCGCGGGAGGAAGCAGCAGCCTCCTCGCTTTCATCTGGTGGCGGCTCTCCAAGCACCTCCTTGCCAGCTGCCCCAGGGCTGCTGGGGACCCTGGGCTGCACCCCATCAATGGGGGTTCTGGGCTGGCTTGGCCCGGGGGAGTTGGGCACTGCGGCTATGGGCTCTGCCTCCCTTCAGGACCCTGACCCTTCATCTCTGGGTTAGGTACAGGGCTGTCGGACCCCTGAGCATGAGCAAGCTGAGCGTGAGCACATTCTCAAAGTGTTGTTTTAATCCTTGCAAAACAAAACACATAAACGACCCTCCAGCTGAAGGGAGAATTTTGGCAGCTGGTGTGCCTTTCCCCAGCCTACCGATGGGCTGCTCTGCTGGCAGACCTGCCTGTGCCTTTACATCTTGCCTGCTTCTCATTTTGCTCTGTTTTGCTTTGTCTGATGGTCTCCCCTCCCTGTTTTCCAGCCTGAATCGCCAAGGAACTTGCGGCCACCAACCAGAGGGATCTGGGGATGGATGGCAAAACTGCATCCCCAAGGTGCGGTGGTGCCTGCCCCACTCTTCTCGGTGCAGCAGCTCCTCCGTGCTTTGCTATTCCAGATTGCCAGGTTGTTTATGGCAGCAATTCCTCGGATTGCTGGCCAGCTGCCCCTGAATTCTCCTGAAAGGGCTGGTGCTGGTGGGGCGGGTGCAGGCTCTGTCCACCTGCTGAGGAATGCCGGCTCTTCAGAAGGGCCTCGTCCCTCCCTGTGGCCGTTCCTATGCCGGTCATGTGATTTCAGTGGGGATGTGCCCCATGCCCTGCTCTCCAGGTTGGTGGGACCCCAGAGACCACCAGAGCACCGGGACCTCCTGGTTTGTCTCAGGCCCAGGAGCAGAGCTGCTGTCCCCAGGGTGCTCCGTGCCTGGCACTGCTGCAGACCTGGCACCGGTGCCCTGGCAGCTGCTGGTTGAGGCTGGTGGTGACTGCCCGTAGGCATGATATGAACATGGTGTTTTCTGCTCATTTGCCTTTTGACTTTTGCTGCTGAAACAGCAACCCTGTGAGTTTGCTGTGGTCCCACATGTACCCAGTGGTGATACCATGCCATCACCATGATCTCCCCGTGTGCTCCCCTGTGCTTGCTTACCGCTCCTTGCTTCTCCACCAAAGGTCATTTGTCCTTCTAGTCAAAGCTGGTTGGTGTCTACCTGACCTTTCAAGTCAATATTTCCCAAACTGGCTGGCACCGTGCGCTGCTCCCATGTGAGCTCCACCACCACCTTTCCCCCAGCCATCACCAGTATCTGATGCAGTGAACAGCAGCGCTGGAGCAGCTCCTCTTGCGCTGCCTCTCCAGCAGGCTCTGGCATGCTCCTGCAGGTTGCCCACCTGGGTGCTGGAGGCTCCACATCACTCACCGTTCCAGGCTGCTACCTCGTGCCCTGGAGCCATGTCCGCGCCCTCATCCCTCTCCTTGTGGTCTCCCTTTGTTTCCATCAGGGTGACTTCCTCAGGGGATCTTGTGGTGCCAGCATGCTCAGGCAGGCTGTCCTGCCAGTGAGTCCGATGGTGATGTGCTCCTCCCTGCACAAATGAGCATCACTGTGTGTGTCATCCCTGAGCAGTTATCTCACTTTTTCCTGAAAATGGGTGGGTAGTTAAATAGCACAATGCTGAAGCTGGAGTCCTGCAGAACCCTGTAGTGAGCCTTCCTGGAGGGCGGTGGGGATGTGTCTCTGAGCGGTGATAAACCTGTTGTGGTCCGTTTGCCGTGTGCCCCAGGGTGGCATTGGTGTTGGGTCAGTCCCACTCTGACTGTGTCCATGTCCTGTGCCTCTTCCTGGTGTAACTCGGGCATGTGGTGCCTGCCACCCCAGAGCTGATGTGGGCATGAACACTTGGGGGCAACCTCGGAGAGGGGGGCAATGGGGCAGGAAGAGGACTCTCAAACCTTTGCAGCCTGGGGGCCATTGTCTGCTGCTTGTCTGTGTTTGCATTGGGGCCCTGGAGAACTGTGGCTTTTACAGGGATTTTAACTGACTCTGTAGCCCTCTTCTGATAAGTGACTTCATAACTATGTAAGCAGGCTGTGCTGGTCAGTAGTGCTGCAGCAGGAGGGAGGCTGGAAAAATGGAAACAAACCACTTATAAAACCTGAAAAAATACTGCTGGAACAAAAAGGGTGATGCTGAAAGGTGTTAATAAAAGCGAAGGGGAGAGGAGGTGCTTGCCATGGTGATGAGAGGGGGCTGCGAGGCAAGAGGGATGGGCCAGGCAGGGAAGGCGAAGCTGGAGCCTGGCTGTCGTGGGGCAGGGGAGGTCAGAGCAGTGAGGGGGTTCAGGGGGTACCAGCACAGCCTGCCTTGGGCCAGCACGCCCAGACCCCGAGCTGCCTCCTGTGCTGCAGTGATGCTCGGACCCCCATGGGTGAGTGTGCCAGAGGCACTAGCACTGAGCCAAGCAGAGCCTCTGCCACACACTTCACTTGGGCTCATGAGCCTGGCAGCGTGACTGCTTTCTAGATGCTCCCAAGAAGGAGGGTTTGGGCTTTGGTTCCTTGAGCTCCCTGTGCCCTTCATTGCTGCTTCTTGCTCCTTGCAAGGAGCACAGAGTAGAGTGGTATGTTCACCTTTCTTGACTGGTCCCCAAACTGCACAGGTGGCTGTCCCCAGGAATTGCTGCCAGGGAGCTCTGGGACACACGAGGAGCCAGACCTCATCCTCAGGGTTTGATAGCCTGGCCAGAAAGGCTGACAGTGGACACAGAGTCAAACTTCCCCGCTGCAGCCTGGTTCCCCGGTCTGCCCCTGCAGCTGAGACCCCTGAGGCCATGCTGCCCCCATGTCCTGGGGTGTGTGGCGCTGGGGACCTATGCTGGCAACACCCGTGTCAGTCTGGGGCTTGCTGGGGATGTAGATAAGGAAAGGGGTGATGACTGGAATGAGCCCCTCACAGAGCAGCATCCCTGGTGGCTGTGTGGTGGCAGGCACGCCAGGAGGGCTAATGGCTGTCTCTCTCCCTCCCCAGCCATGACAGCGTAGGCAGGCGGCGAGAGATGGATCGCTTCACTGAGTGCGGGACCCAGACGGATGCGGTGGTGGTGCTGTCCCTGGCGCAGGCTGCGGTTCTGGGCTTGGTGTCTGAGAATGAGCTGCTTGGGGCCACCGTCAGTCCCTCCGGCTTCTTCCCAGGGCTGGGAGGGAAGCTGCCGGAACCTGCTGCGGTGGAGCCCGGGGAGCCAGAGGGCGAGGGGCAGGCACCAGGGGATGGGCAGGAGGAGGATGCCTTGGAGGCAGAGTCCTCCCTGGAGAAGCACGCCCGGAGGAGGAAGAGGCCTCCCGTGAGGCTGGTGCCCAAGGTCAAGTGCGAGAAGGCAGAGGTGGAGGACGAGGTGCTGTACGAAATGTCCATCCCTGGGGATGAGGAGGGTGAGCGGCAGCGCAGACGCCCACCCCCCCTCCAGGACCCCGGCCAGGAGCAGATGGTGCAGAGCAGCGCCATGAAGATGATCGACCTCGGTGCCTTCAGCAGGAAGCCCCGACGCCTGCGGCACCTGCGCCGGCATGTGCGCCAGGAGCTGGAGGGCACTGAGTGCCGCCTCGAGGGCCCTGACCCTGCCAGTGCGGTGGATGGTGGCACCGTGGGGACCCTGCGGACCGAATGCGCCTTTGAGGCGGGCGCCCCATCCCCTGGAGAGGCAGAGGCCCCTGTGCCAGCATCCCCTGAGCAGGTGAAGAGCGAGCAGGGCTTCACCTGGCAGGAGCCGGGGGAGCTGGATGCGGAGGCAGCGGGTGCCACCAGCGAGCGCAACAAGAAGGCACAGCTGGACCGGCTGGACATCAACGTGCAGATCGATGACTCCTACCTGGTGGAGGCGGGGGACCGCCAGAAGCGCTGGCAGTGCCGCATGTGCGAGAAGTCCTACACCTCCAAGTACAACCTGGTGACCCACATCCTGGGCCACAATGGCATCAAGCCCCACTCCTGTCCGCACTGCAACAAGCTCTTCAAGCAGCCCAGCCACCTGCAGACCCACCTGCTGACCCACCAGGGCACGCGGCCCCACAAGTGCGAGGTGTGCAGCAAGGCCTTCACCCAGACCAGCCACCTGAAGCGGCACATGCTGCTGCACACCGACATCAAGCCCTACAGCTGCCGCTTCTGTGGCCGGGGCTTCGCCTACCCCAGCGAGCTGAAGGCGCATGAGGTGAAGCATGAGAGCGGCCGCTGCCACGTCTGCGTGGAGTGCGGGCTGGACTTCTCCACGCTCACCCAGCTGAAGCGGCACCTCTCCACGCACCAGGGCCCCACGCTGTACCAGTGCCTGGAGTGCAGCAAGTCCTTCCACTACCGCAGCCAGCTGCAGAACCACATGCTGAAGCACCAGAACGTCCGGCCCTTCGTCTGCACTGAGTGCGGGATGGAGTTCAGCCAGATCCACCACCTCAAGCAGCACTCCCTCACGCACAAGGTAGGGGCTGGGGCACGTCGGGCACCTGAGGGGTGCTGCCCTTGCCATGCCCGGAGGAGGTGTACTGGTTCTGGATGTGGGTGCTGGGGCAGAGGGGTGTCCCAGTGCCCCAGAGTCCTGGCCAGCCCTGGGAAATAGGTGGTGTGGGTGGGCAGCGGTGCCCGTAGTTGACATTTGCTAGGGGTCATTGATTAGCAGTGAAAGGGCATCATTATGAGCACGGCCTCCTTTCTTCCTGGGGGTCTCCATCCTCAGGGATGGAGGTTTCAGACCTACTGCGGGTGCTGTGGCAGGGTGACTTGGGAGACCTGCTGCAACCACTCCCAGCGGGCTGTGAGTGAGGGATTTGCTCTTTTCCAGGGGTTATTTCAAGGGGAAGCAACTGGCCTGCGCCAGGGAGCAGAGCTGGATCTCACAGCTGGGCTCACAGAGCCCATCCAGCCGCGCTCCCTGCAGCCCACCTCCTGCATGCTGCCAGGCTTGGGCAGGGCTTTCAAATGTACCTGTGCCGGCTTGGCCACCGTTTGGCGGCCACAGTCCCCAGCCAGCTCCTTCCCGTAGACACCACTTGCAGAGCTGCTCTCACTCCAGCAGCACTGACTTAATACCGGGTTTTCCAAGTGCTGCAAGTGCATTTCCAGGGCGGGTGAGATGATGGTATCTGGGAGTGAGCCAGGATCCTGCCTGCTGCAGGATCCTGCAGGGGGAATTGCCCCCCGGGGCAGTGTGGGGATGGCACCAGGCTCTCTGTAGTGCCCGCTGTGTGTTTGCAGGAGGGCCAGGGAGAGTGGAGCAGGAGACTTTTGAGAAGGTGAGATGAGATGAGATGAGGGTAAATTCCACCCCCCCCAGCCCAGTTCCTGCAGTCCAGCCTGCTGACAGTCCCTGAAGCTCAGCTTGGTGCGAGGACCCTCTCCCATGCACCTTGGGGAGCGCAGGTCCCTGCTCTGCACCATGCCGGGCACCACTCTTGTGCCCCCAGCTCCCGCGGGGTCTGGTCAGAAGCCTCGGAGCCACCCTGGCAGCTCTGTCCGCTGGCCCCCACCACTTCAGGCAGAGCTCTGCCTGCTGCTGCTCTGCGCCCAGGTCTTGGCTCTGCCCCATGGTCACGGATCTCCGAACCCCTTGCAGGGTGTGAAGGAGTTCAAGTGCGAAGTGTGTGGGCGGGAGTTCACCCTGCAGGCCAACATGAAGCGGCACATGCTGATCCACACCAGCGTCCGTCCCTACCAGTGCCACATCTGCTTCAAGACGTTTGTGCAGAAGCAGACGCTCAAGACCCACATGATTGTGCACTCACCGGTGAAGCCATTCAAATGCAAGGTACCGTCGGGGGAGGTTAGCTGAGGCCCTAGTGTGCTGCGCTCAGGAGAAACCCAGCCAGGCTGGGTTGAGCCCTCAGTCACAGGAAAGCAGTTTTGTGATGCCTCCCTCTGTTCGCTCGAGCAAACAGCTCATCCTGACGCGTCTACTCAGAGCTGCGCAGCGCAGAGCAGCTGCTGCGGGCAGGACATGGGCACCGCGAACAGAGAAGGACAATTGGTACCTCTCTCTGACCAGCACTAGAACTGCTGGAGTTCCCAGCACAGCATCCCTGAGGCCTCCCACCGCAGCGGGGGAGGAGGGAAGCGGCCCCATTACTCTTAGAAGTTGGTGGGAGCAGTGGGGGACCCCAGGAGCAAGGTCTGCTCTGGAAAGCATGCGTCCCCGCGGCAGCACCAGCCATCGCAGGCGAGTGCCTGCTGCTGTGACCCTTTGCTGGGGGTGGCAGCAGGAGAGCCCTTGCTGACCCCAGGAACACTGCCCACAGGTCTGTGGGAAGTCCTTCAACCGCATGTACAACCTGCTGGGCCACATGCACCTGCATGCGGGGAGCAAGCCCTTCAAGTGTCCCTACTGCTCCAGCAAGTTCAACCTGAAGGGCAACCTGAGCCGGCACATGAAGGTCAAGCACGGGGTGATGGACATCAGCCTGGACAGCCAAGGTAGGTGCAGGCTGCGGCCGGTACCTGGCGCTGCCTATTGCAGACTGGCGCTGTGATCTTCCCTGCTGTGGCTGCTCCTGGGAGCACCGGGCTCTTGGCTCTTTGCTTCGGGAGCTGGGCTGTGCCTCAGTGGCTCCAGCAAGCACCTTTCGGCAAGCTCACGTCCTGTAGCCTGAGGGCTGCCCTTGGCTTGCTTGTCCTGCCAGTGCCCCGTGGTGACAACACTGTCTCCCCAGCCATGCACGTGCCCTCCATGGAAAGGTACCAAGCAGGAGCTGGAATAAGCTTAATAAACTTGGTACAAATACAAATAAATAAACTTAATTTAAAAAAAAAAAAAAAGTTAAAATAGCTCCTCAAGTTGCCATTGAGGCTTTGGCTTCTCTGGACAGGATGGTGCCCTCTGGTGATGTGGTGACTGTGGTCTTGGTCAAAGGGTTTTGCAGGGTGAGAGGAGTAAATCTTGCTGTTCTTGCCCCTGCTGCCCCTTCTGCACCTGCCCAAAGGCACCGCGCGGGGACAGGAGATGCTCCTGCCACAGGTTTCTGCACAGCATCAATACAGATGCTCCATCAGCAGTCTTGTGGCAGGACCACCCCTGCTTCGTACAGACAGAGCTGGAGACAAGCTCTGGCTGTTTCATCCCCTCAGTTTACCCAGCAGCTCAACAGCCACTTTGAGCATGTCCTGGGGGACCCAGCGGGATCCCCTGTTCCTGCCCTTTTCTCTTCCTCCCCACCTCGGGCAACTCCCAGCCCAGCCAAGCCTCAGCCAGTGCCCAGCACCGCGATCCAGGCAGGGAGCGCAAGTGCAGGGACAGCGCTGGGAGGATGCCTTTCCTGTGCTGCCGTCCTCACCTCCCCCAGACCCCATGGTGGGATGGATGCTGCAGACCCCCACGTGTGGCACAGGCACTGGTCGGGGTGAGCACATGCATGGCGGCTCTCTGCTCTGGCAGCGCTCTGCCTGCAACCCATCCCTGCTGCGGTGTGTGGCTGGGGATCCTCTGAGTTGAGAGCCCCCCACAAACAAGTGGCCTGGCTTGAGCAGAGCTATAGCTCCTGGGGAGCTTTGGGCTCTAAAACCTGAGCTGCCCAGGGAGGATGGGTGCTGTTGGCCCTTGGACCTTCATGCAGATCCATCATCAGGTGTCCCTGTGCTAAATCCTAGATCCCATGATGGACCTGGCCGGGGCCGACCATGCTGAGCTGGATGGGCAGCAGGAGATGGATGACTTCGAGGAGGAGAACTCTTATGGCTACGGGGGGGTGGGCAACCCTCCGGATGAGCATGCCCTGACCGAGCAGGCCATGAAGGAGATGGCGTACTACAACATGTTGTAGCCGAGGCTGGAGGAGGCTGCCAGGGGCCTGTATGGACTTTGCGTGGTAAGAGGAGCTGCCGCCGGCAGGCTGCGGCACCCAACCAGACCTGCACCACCACCCCTGGAGAAGGGGGGCTCCAGCTGAGCTTGGTGAAAGAGAAAACAGGGATGTCCAAAAGCCTTTGCCAGGGCAAAGGCAGGAGCAGAGGCTGGAGGTGGCAAGGGGCAGCGGTCGCTGCCTGCCACAGACACACTGAGCTGGTGCAGCGAGGGCTCGGCTCCAAGCTGCTGCCAGACCCTTGCAGAGCCCCAGTGGAGCTCTCTCCTTCGCTGGGGTCCTTCCCTCCTTTCCCCCCACTCCCAGAGAGGGAGCTCCAGGCTGTGCACCAGCTGTCTGCAGCTCTCTTGCCCACTGCTGACCTCCCTTCGCTCTGCTCCTGCCTGCCCGCCCACCCCACCGCACGGTGGCAAGCCGGGATCTTGCCTCTGTCTTCGCCCTTGCCTGTACTTCTGCGTCCAGTGTACTTGAAGCTGCAGGCAGGGAAAGGCGCATCCCAGAAGATGATGAGCATTACTAATTATTCTACCTCCTGGGTCCTCCCCCATGGCTGTGCTGGGGCTGTAGCCCAGCTGGCCCCCTGCTCCCCCCTCCCAGCGCCCCGTGGGGCAGAAGCCCCTCTGCCCACGGGAGGAGGTGGGTTTGCATTTCTTGCTCTTCCCTGTCTCCCAGACAGGCGAGAGCTGTCCCACTTGCTTTGGCACCAGCTGCGAGCTGGCATGGGCAAAGCTGTGGCAACCTGCGTGAGGCCACGGGGCACATACAAAACAGAATATTTTCTTACAAACTAACGGCAAAGCTCAGAGGAAACAGCAGCTCTGGGTATAGAGCAGCTGTAGTGAGCAGTGTATTTAAAGGAAGGTAAACCCTGTTCAACTTGAGCAAATGATGGTATTTTGAAAGTAATTTATTTTTTTCAGATGTGCCGCATGGTTGGATTTATCTTTTCACTGAGTTCAGTTTCCTTCAACCAATGTGCTTTGTAAACCTGTGTAATGTGTGTGGTCTGTGCATGGGGAGCAGTGGGGGCTGCGATGGTGCTCAGGCGGGCTGAGGGCCATGCTAACAAACCGCAGCTGCTCTTAGCACTGCTAGTACCCACTCCTCGCCCCCCTGAGCTGCTGTGGGGCTCAGGAAAAAGGCTTTTGCTTGGGATGCGCAGCCCTTGGGATGGGGGGTTGCCTCCTCTGCTCCCAGGTGCTGTGGTGGAGGGAGAAAGGAGCTGGGGCGGGGGTTGCCTCCTCTGCTCCCAGGTGCTGTGGTGGAGGGAGAAAGGAGCTGGGGCAGCACTGGGTCTGGGATCACTGTCCTGGCTGTCCACCCTCCCTGCCGTGGGGCAGGGGGCCAAGCAGCACCGGCAGCATTGCTCCCCGAGCATGCCTAGTGCCGAGCAGGGTCCCGGCAGGCACCAGTACCTCCTGGGAGGCTGCGGCAGGCCCACAACCTGGGGTCCAGCTGGGGCATTGGCACAGGTTCCAGGACCCCTAAGCTGACCTCCCCTGCAGGCACAGGTCCCACCACACTCCCCAGGGCAGGCCAGCATCTGCCCCATCCCCAAAAGCCCCAGCCTGGCTCTGGGGCGTGGCACCACTCAGTCCTCCAGCCCCCAGCAAGGCAGGGTGCCCCCCAAACTTGCCATCACCTCCCCTCCCTCT
>JAVJGG010000002.1:24411912-24424616 GCA_035590195.1 Aviceda cuculoides
AAAGTTGCAACTGGAGTTCAGCAATCAGCAAGGAAAAATACAAGAATAACTATATATTAACATATGTGTATTTAACAGGGTCAGCCTGCCCTACGGTGAGTGTCTGCCCCGCGGGGCTCCGGGGACTTCGGCGGGTCTCTCCCCGCCCCAGGCCGGCTGAGCATCCCGTCTGGTCTCCCGCACGCCCGCCCCCCCCCCCTCCCCGGGCTCCCCACGCTGCGGGACGGGGCGGTCCCGAGTGGAAACACCTTGTGACAGCCGGCAGTGCTGAGGCTGCACAACACCCTCCCAGCCAGCCCGGCAAGCCGGGGCTCGTGTCCTGCCGCGGGGCTGGGGCGGCCACGCTCCCCGGGGACGTGGGGGGACGCGGGGCGGCGGGGCCCCCCAGGCAGTGGGGCACAGCAGCGAGGGCTGGGGCCGTGCTGCTCGGGCAGGGCAGAGCCCTGGGACTGCACGCTCACAGACGGGCAACAAAGAGGCGTGCTTCCCTGCATCAGGACCCAAAGCGAGGGTGTGACGGGGTCTGGGACACCCAGGGGTGCTCGTGTCCCTGCATGCAGGGCAGCGGTGGCAGCCATGTCCTGTGCAAACGTGGGATGGGCTGAGCTGGCCACTGGGGCTCTGCCTGCCTGCTCTGCCGTGCGGTTTCATCCTCATTTGGGCAGCCAGATGCCTGCAGGTGCCCTCCCTTCTCAGCTGCATCCCTGGGGCTCTGCACAGCCCCTTGCTCTGCTGTGCCTGGCCCCAGGCTACTCCGGGACCCACTGCAGCCCCCATCAAAAGTGTGGCCCCGGCAGGGCTCAGGGCTGCACTGGGGCAGGGGCTGGGGAAGGACAGCTCAGAGGCTGCTCAGCCAGGCAGAGCCCTTCGCAAATGGGGGGTCTGGCCTGCAGACCCCTCTTGCCCTGCAGAGAGCCCCCCCGGCAACTGGCGTGGGGTGGGTGAGCAGCAGGACGCGCTCCACAGGCAGCTTGGGCTCGGCACCGGCAGCTGCTGGGCCCAGCTCCATCGTCTGGCGCTGTGGCTGTGGCATGGTGGGGGCCGCCCACGTGTGTCTGGGCTGGCTGCGCTGCCAGGAGAAGATGGCTAAATCCAGCTGCTGCCGGCCAGCGGAGCTTGTCCCGTGCTGGCTGCTGGCTGGGCAGCTGGGGAGGGTGCAGTGGTTTGGGCCAGGCCGGCTCTGGCAGTGAGGTGCAGGCAGCTGGGAGCACTCCCTGGCTCAGCACACCGCAGTTCGTCGGTGTGGACGTGGCCCCGCCACATGCTCCCGTGACTGCTGGCCATGGTTGTGGTGGCACCAGCAAATCTGGGACCCGCCGAGCTGGACGGGAGGCCTAGGAGCCAGTAGGACAGCCCAGCTCGGTGTCATGCCATACTGTGCCACACCACGTCGAGCCGCACTGCCCGGCCCTGCCTGCACAGACCGGTTCTGGACGAGCTCTGCCCAATTGCAGAGGCTGCTTTGGCTGTAGGGGCTGCAGCTCGCAGGCAGTACCCGGGGGTTGCTACCTGGACCCCCAGTGCTGCCACGGGGAGATGGTCAGGGGGCACAGGCCGGCTGCTCTGCTGACAGCAGCGTGCACCCAGCGGTGGCTCCTGGGGAGCATGGCCGCATGGGGCTTGCGGTTGGTGGGAGGGAGGAGCTGGCGAGCTGCTCCCCTGGAAGCGCTGGATGTGCCTCCAGCAGGTTTGTCTGGAAGAAGCAGGTCTTGTCCTAACAGGTCCCCTGGCAGCCAGCACTGGCTCCTGCAGCTCCCTGGGCTAGGACAGTTCTGTGGGTGCAGGGGCTCCCGCTGCCCCTCTGCTGCCTGCACTGGGCTGTGCTCACCGCAGGCATCATGACCCTGGTGCTGGGATGCAGGACCCCTGGCAGGAGGATGCCCTGGGGGGGTCGGCATCCCTCCCTCTGCACTGCTGCAGGAGAGCTGGGGCGGGTGCTGGGCCAGGGGCCAGCTGAGCCCCTGGGGACAGGGGAGATGCTGCCCCATCCAGTGGTAGCTGGGGCTCATGGAGCAACAGGGGAGGGGAAGAGGAGCAGGGTCCAGCACTGCAGCACCTTGAGCCCTCACAGTGGCTTGCACAGAGCGGGGGCTCGTGGGAGCCCCAGGGCCATCCTGGCAGGGATCCAGGAGCGGGCAGGGTGTCAGGGAAGGTTGGGGCGTCCCTGGGGTGCAGGGTGTCAGGGGTGAGGGAGTTGGCAGCATGAGTCAGCCCGACGTGTCCCGCTGACACAGCCGGGCCATCTGATTCAGAGTGGCTGCGGGAGAGGAAGGGCTTCCGGGGCCAGGCCACCCACGCGGGACGGGTGCGCGGGCGCTCTGTGACTCAGCCTGCAGCCTCTGCCCCGGTGTCCAGCACAGGCAGCCGCTCGGGCCGCCCCATGAGCCAGGGTGGGCAGCTGGTCCTGGCACCCATCTCTCCCTGCCGCAAGCTTGGGGTCCCCACGGGGCTGGGCTGGGCCACCCACTCCGCAGGGCTGAGCCCCGGGGGGCTGTGCGCGGCCAGGCAAGCGCAGACCTGGCTGTGGTGCCCAGTGCCGGGCAGGGCTGCTGTGACAGGGCCAGGACAAGGCAGCAGCTCGTGCTCGCAGCAGCACAGGTGCTGCCCTCGGGCACTATCGCGGCTGTGCATGGTTCACTGCGGTGCAGTGCTATGTGTGTCTGACCGCGTGGGGAGAGCTGGATCCAGCCCTGGCAGCTCCGTGTGGGCAGCACGGCTGAGGTGCGAGGCCGGGGCAGTGGTGCTGAGCAGAGGGGCCGTGAGCGAGCCGTGGCGCGGGGGCCCCAGGGGGTCGGGTGCTGACCCACGCGGGCTGTGCGAGGCTGATGCCCGTCGCTCTCCCTCCCCAGACTCGGCTGAGCGGGTCGTGCAGCGGTTCGAGGTGCCTGACGTGTCCAACTACACGGCCCTGCTACTGAGCCCGGACGGTGGCACCCTCTACCTGGGGGCGCGTGAGCTGCTCATCGCTGTCAACACCAGCCATTTCCAGCCCGGGGCACCGGCTCGCAGGGTGAGCCCGTGGATGGGGGCCGAGCCCCGTGCGGGACCACAAAGCCCCTGGGGCTGGGCTGCCCTCGGGGAGTGAAGGGGGCAGCAAGCCAGCTCTGGTGCAGGGGGTCCCCTCCCCAGCAGCGTCTGGGCTCTGTGTAAGCTGCCACACATTCGGGAGCTGCTCGGGACGGTGTGGAGGCAGGTGTCCCAGCTGTCCCAGGCAGCGGGGTGCTTGGTCCCAGCCAGTGGCTGCCTTACCAGTGTGATTGGGGTGGGGAGGACATTGATGCTGGGGGTGAGCTCTGCCAGCCTGAGGTGGGTGGTGTGTGGAGACTAGCCGGTGATGGGGGGGCTCCCGGTGACTGTCCCCTCTCTGCAGCTGCCATGGAGTGCTGATGATGAGAAGAAGAGGCAGTGCGTGTTCAAGGGCAAGGACCCCCAGGTGAGCCCCACTGCTGGCGGGTGTATGGGGGCTGCAGCAGGAGCAGGCAGTGCCCCGTGCTGGGGTGGGTGCGGGCAGGGGGGCTGAGCCAGGTCCTCTCACCCCTGCAGAGAGACTGTCACAACTACATCAAGATGTTGCTGCAGCTGAACAGCACCCACCTCTACACCTGCGGGACCTGCGCCTTCAGCCCGGCCTGCGCCTACATCGTGAGCACGGGGAGCGGGGATGGGGTCCAGGGGTCCCGCTGGGACTGCGGCTCCCCCTCTGCCATCAGGGCCCTGCAGTGGGGTCTCAGGTGCTGGAGTGGGCGCTGGCGGTGCTGCCGGCTCACAGCCTAGTCCCATTGCAGAATGTGCAGCGCTTCAGCCTGGAGCGGGACGTGTCAGGGAAGGTGCTGCTGGAGGACGGGAAGGGACGTTGCCCCTTCGACCCAGAGTACCGGTCCACGGCCGTCATGGTCGGTAAGGCACGTCGCCCTGTGACCCTCACCCTCTCTGCAGCCGGGCTGCCTCTCTGGGGCCAGGCCAGCATGGACCCCGGCGGGGGAGCAGAGCTGTGCCGGGTGGCGTGTGCTGGGTCCCAGCGGGAATGTCTCTTTGGCAGACGGTGAGCTCTACGCCGGGACTGTCAGCAACTTCCAGGGCAATGAGCCGACCATCTACCGCAGCCAGGAGAGCCGCATTGCCCTCAAGACAGAGAACTCCCTCAACTGGCTGCAGGGTGAGAGCTGGGGCTGGCATGGCAGGTTGGGGTCTCCATTCCCCGCAATGGGGGAGGCGTGGGGATGGGGGGGCCAGCCCCGGCAGCAGGACAATGCTGAGGGTGCCTGTGTCCCCAGACCCGGTCTTTGTGGGCTCAGCCTACCTGCGGGAGAGCCTGCCTGCTGGCAACCCTGAAGGTGATGACGACAAGGTCTACTTCTTCTTCAGTGAGACGGGCAAGGAGTTTGACTACTTTGAGAATACCATCGTGTCCCGCATCGCGCGTGTGTGCAAGGTGGGCACAGGGCAGTGGGGATGTGTGTGTGGGGTTGTGCCCAGGATGTCATTCACTGCTGGGCTGGGGGGGATGTGGGACCACCCTGCACATCTACATCCCCGGGTTTCTGGACACCCCAGGAGGAGACCAGCGCCTGTGGGAGACCCCTCTGGGGCAGTTATGGCTCTGAACTGCCGACCCTGGGGCTGTGACTCGAGCCTGCTGCTCCTGCCAGCCCCATTGGTGGCAGCGACCCTTCCCCATCTCCTCTGCCTCTTGCCAGAGAGGACACGAGCCCTGTCCTCCTCTCAGGTCGTGTTTCCCTTCCCCTGGGCTCCTCGGACACTGCTTGGCTTGTGCCTCTCCAACACCAGGGCTGCTCCACTGGGGCCTTGGCACTGCTGGATGGATGGACAGACTCCTGCTCCGCTCACTCAGCCCCATGGGGCTCCCCACTGCTGGGCAGCCATAGCATCGTGCCCTGACCCACTGTGTCATGCAGGGGGACCAGGGAGGGGAGCGTGTGCTGCAGCGGCGGTGGACAACCTTCCTGAAGGCGCAGCTGCTCTGCTCTCACCCCGAGGACGGCTTCCCCTTCAACGTGCTGCAGGACGTCTTCGTGCTCACGCCAGGGGAGCTGCGCTGGAGGGAGACGCTATTCTATGGGGTCTTCACCTCACAGTGGTGAGTGGCATGTGGGGGACCCGGGAGAGCAGCCCGTGGTGCCGTGGGGTGGTCACGGAGGTGCAGGTCGGCTCCAGCCATGCTCAGGTTCCTGGGGTGGTGCAGGGGACTCGGTGGAGCTGGGGTGCCTGATGTTGCCATGGGCTTTGCCTCTCCCCTGCCAGGAACAAGGGTGGCCTGGGCAGCTCGGCCGTGTGTGCCTTCCCCATGCGCAGCGTGCAGCGAGCCTTCGGTGGGCTCTACAAGGAGGTGAACCGCGAGACACAGCAGTGGTACACAGACACCGGCCCTGTGCCGGAGCCCCGGCCGGGCACGGTAGGTGCCTCCTCGGTGCTTGCCCAAGTGCAGGACACAGGGCAGACCCTCACAGTCTCCTGGTCCTGGCGGCTACCACAGCACAGCCACCCACCTGCCCACTGCCCCATGCCCTGGCCAAGCCCCTTCCTCTCTCCCCAGTGCATCACCAGCCACACGCGGCACCTGAAGATCAACTCGTCCCTCCAGATGCCAGACCGAGTGCTGAACTTCGTCAAGGACCACTTCCTGATGGACAGCCCTGTGCGCAGCCAGCCACTGCTGCTGCAGAGCCGCCTGCGCTACCAGCAGATCGGTGTCCACCGCGCACAGGGCCTCCACAGCACCTACGACGTCCTCTTCCTGGGCACGGGTGGGTGCAGCTGTGGGCTGCCGACAGGGTGGGTACTGGTGTGCTATGTATCCCCAGCCCCACTTAGCACAGCCCTTGCGTTTGCAGATGACGGCCGGTTGCACAAGGCTGTGCGCGTGAACCACGGAGTGCACATCATCGAGGAGATCCGCCTCTTCCCCGCTGGCCAGCCCATTCTCCAGCTGCTGCTGGACCAGGACCAGGCAGGAGCTGGGCACAGACGCACTGGGGCTGGGGCAAGGGGGGGGATGCTGTGGGATCAGTCTGCATTGGGCAGGTCCTGTTCATGGGCTGGGGGCCAGGGAGCCTGGGAGGGCAGGGGTGTGCAGGGGCTGTCCCTGCTGCATGGCTCTGGGGCTGGGGCTGCCCGCTGACCCCGCTGCGCCCCCTCCCATAGGGTCTCGTCTATGCAGCCACCTACACGGCAGTGGCTCAGGTACCCTTCGCCAACTGCAGCCTGTACCGCAGCTGCGGCGAGTGTGTGCTGGCGCGGGACCCCTTCTGTGCCTGGAGCCGGGGTGCCTGCCGCAGGATCAGCCTGCACCCCCCAGCGCATCCCCAGTAAGTGCTGCACCTCCTCTCCACCCCACTGCCCGCCACAGCACCCTGCAGCACCCCGCTGCCCTGACCCCTCTCTGTCCCCAGGCTCTGGGCGCAGGACATTGAGGACGCTGACACAGAGCGGCTCTGCCAGCTGGCCAACACCTCCCAGCCCCGGCCCCGCATCCTCCTGCCCCCAGGTAAGCTCCTGCAGGTGCTGCCGTGCCAGCCCAGGGTGTCCCGGGGGCTGCCATGTGCCCCAGGCTCCTGCTTGGCATCCCCCATCACCCTCATGCCTACCGCTGGGGTCCCCACAGCCTGGCTGACTTCCCCATGGGTTGTCTCCCTGCAGCCTCAGGCGCCCCATGCCAGCGGATCCAGCTGCCGCCCAATGCAGTGCGGCCGCTGCCGTGCCGGCTGCTCTCCAACCTGGCCTCACGGCGCTGGCTGCACGACGGGATGCACGTCAACGCCTCCTACCTGGTGCTGCCGGATGGAGCCCTCATCCTGGTGGGCAGCCCCGAGCGGGCGGGTACCTATGAGTGCTGGTCGCTGGAGGAGGGCTTCCGCAAGCTGATGGCCAGCTACTGCGTGAGTGTGCAGGAGCCAGCCCGGGGGCTGCCGGACCCCAGCAGAAAGGTGGCCACTGGCCGGGACGCCCTGGAGACTGTCAGCACGTCCCGGAGCACCTCAGCGGTGGGCAGTGCCGCAGCCCGGTTGGATGGCAAGACCTACTGGACCGAGTTCCTGGTGATGTGTGTGCTCTTTGCTGCCGCTGTCCTTGTGCTGGCTCTCTTCCTCCTGCACCGGCACCGTGATGGCATGAAAGCCTTGCTGGAGCCCGGTGACCCCGGCCGGCACCAGAAGCCGCCCCGCAAGCCGGTGGAGAGCCTGCCCCTGAACGGCAGCAGCCTGCCTAGCGCGGCATCTGAGCACAAGGGCTACCAGGCTCTGCAGGACAACTACATCGTCAGCACCCCTGTGCACGAGCCCCCGGGCCCCCCACGCGCCTTCTCCGAGTCGGAGAAGAGGCCCCTCCACGTCCGGGACAGCTTCGTGGAGGTGTCTCCTGCCTGCCAAAGACCCCGGGTGCGCCTGGGCTCTGAGATCCAGGACTCGGTGGTGTGACAGGGACAAGAGCTGAGTCCTCACCCATGACTGCCTCTGCTCTGCTGAGCCTCACCGGACCACTGCGCCGCAGCTGGGGTCCATCTTGTCTGTGTGTGCATGCCCGGAGCCCGCGCCCTGCTGTGGCACCCACCCAGCCGCTGGGGCCAGCCCCACCTTGTCCCATTGGGGCTCGGCTCCTCCAGGAGGTCCCCGGGTGTCACCTTGGCTGCTCCAGCCCCGCTCCTCAGGACGGTGCTGGCAGCTCCAGGTGTGAGGGGTGCTGCGTGCCTTCCAGGGACATGCGGGACTTCTCCCCCAGCCCGGTGTCCCCGCTGCGGGGATGGACACGGTGCCCGGCTCAGGCTGCTGGTGCGGCCCCCGGCTCTGCCGGCTCTGTGGGGCCACAGCCCCCTCTATGCAGAGGGCAGGAGGGGGCAACTGCAGCCCCCTCATGCCCCAACTCACTGTGACGTCCCGCTGCGGGACCCAGAGCCACATGTGCGACCGGGCGGTGCCGGTGCAGCAACCCCGCGGCATGTGCTGTGTGTCTGTGCTTGGTTCGTTTTTAATACGTCGAAAATGTGAATCGTGTCCCGGGGAGGGTACGGGGAGTGGCGCTCGCCCCGCACTGGGCTGGGCAGCGACTCGCCCCCATGTCCCCATGTGCGTGTGCAGAAACGTTTGTGGTTTTTATATAAAGTCCAGGTGTCTCCTTTAGACGTGTGTGTGCTGCTGTGGCAGGGCTGGGCACCTTCCCGGGGCCGACTGTGGCCAGGACCATCCTGGCGGCTCTGTGGAAAGGAACTGTGTCTGGCTCTTGCTGCGGTTGGGGGAAAAGCCTGCCCATGGCTGGCAGCTCCTTGCCCAGGTGGGGACAGACAGGGCAGGAGGGTTGTACTTGCGGTCAGATCTCCTGCAGTCTGCAATGTCCCCATGTGCTTATGGCTGTGTGCCTGTGCAGTGATGCTGCCCAGGGCTGGTGCAAGAGAGTCCCTGCGACCCCGCTGTCAGGGTGTCATGCATCCACGGCAGTGAGCTCAGGCAGCACTCAGCTGTTTTGGGGCTGTGCATGGAGGTGTGTGCTGCGGTGGGGAGTCTGGTGGGGGCAGAGCAGAGTGGCCCCCGCAGTGGCAGAGGCAGGGAGGCTGTAGAGCAATGGGGTGATGCCGTCCCAGCACCACAAGAAGTGGAGGAAGGCAGAGGTGACTGAGGGGAAGAAAAGTGAGTGCCTGGGGCTGTGGCGGGCCACGTCCCTGGGACCATGGTGTTGCACTGCATGTGGGACCCCACTGCCAGCCCAGGGTGCAGGCAGCTCTGCATCCCCATGCTGTACAGCTGCAGGCAGACCCCAGCTGCTTTGCCAGCAGGACCCGACTCCGTGACAGCTGACAGCCAGGACCAGGACCTACGCTACAGCACTGCTCGTGAATCCTCGTGCACCTTCGTGCCTGAGAAGCGCTGGCAGTACGAGCACGGGGCTGGGGGAAGCGGTGAGCCCCACACCAAGCTGGCGTGTCGGGGCATGCTTTCCCCCAGGGACCAACACTACCTCGCTCCCGGCTGGACCAGCGCACCAAACTTCCTGCCCAGCCTGTTCTGGGACATCAAAAAAGCCACCGGAGGCGTTGGCTGGTACTGTGCCAGCAGACACGGCCCCCAGGGCCGCAGGGGCACAGGCCATGGCAGGCAGATACCATCAGTACCGTGGGGCACCAAGCTGGAAGGGCCAGCACTGCCAGGAGCAAGGAGCCGGTACGTGAGAAACAGCCGCGCCGGCACCCCGAGAGAGCCATCAGCCGCTCCACCCCGGTGCTCCCGCGGGGCAAGCCAGACCCCAGGCACTGCGCTGGCCCCACCCGGCATATGGTGCTGCCGCCCAGACACCGTCTTGCAGAGCAGCTCCGGTGAGGAGGCTTGCCGGCATGGTGGGAGCGCTGCTGGGGTGGTCGGGCTGGCCAGGGACTCGCTGTAAAGCGCAGACAGGGCCGTTGCCTGTGGCTGGCAGCGGGCCAGACCAGAGCCTGATGGATGAACAGACACAAAGGGCTCCAGCGCTGCCCACAGCAAAGGTAGTTGCTCGCCTGCCCTGGATTTCCCTTTGTGGCTTTTGCTGGAGAGCTGAGCTCTTTGTGCCACTGAGAACAATCCCCGGCTTTGGAGGAGGGAGGCGGCCCACGGAAAGGGCTGTCACCGAGCAGGACGTTGGGACCTGTCCCCTGGAGCTGTGGCTGGCACGCAGGCAGAGGGGCCTGGCAGGAGGCTGTGTCCCCTGCACCCCTCATGGCACTGGTCCCGCAGCGCTGCCAGAGCAGCCCCCTCCGCCGTCCCCACAGCAAGACAAAGGCAGCACAGAGCACAGGGTGAAACCAGAGCCCTTTATTTGTGTCCTTGCCGGAGCAGAGGGAGGAAGAGGCCAAGGGTGGCAGAGCAGCTGCTGAGCCTGAGCCAGAGGAGGGGGCAGAGAGGAAAAGAGGAGGAAAAAGAGAGCAGGCCCCAAGCGTGGTCAGTGCCGAGGCAGTGCGGGGTGAGCCTGGCTGCCCACGGGGCCGTGCTGCACTGGACAGGAGAGGAAGGCATCTTGTGCAGCTGTGGCAGGACAGCTCTGCTGCCGGGATGGCATATCTACAACGCCACTTGGGTTATTGCTTAGAGAAGCAGATCCACATTTGGGTTATTGCTTAGAGAAACAGATCCACGTTTGGGTTATTGCTTAGAGAAATGGATCCACGTTGCAGCAGGGAGGGCCCTGGGGAAGACAGGAGAGCCAGGCAGGGACTTGGTGGGGGGAGGCAGCTCCCTGCCTGCTAGTGGAAGGCACGAATTGGTACTGAGGGCAGAGAGGAGCTGTGCTCGGTGCAGTGTGGCCCCCAGCCAGGACCACCTCTCTGCGCCTCCCCCCACCCACAGAGCTGCCCTTGGTTTGCATAAGAAGTTAAAATCTGATCCTGGGAGAGCAGAGTGGCTGCAAGCAAGGCAGCTTCGCAGGGCCCCACTGCTGCAGGGACATCTGCCATCTCGCCTGTCGGGCATGAATGGGGAGCAGGAGGGTGTCCTGCCTAAGGCACTGTGTGGCACTGCCAGGCTGGTGAGGAGTGGGGGCCTCTGCCGCTCACTGAGAGAAGAAACGTCTGCGACCACGAAGAGCTGCAACAGCCGGAGGAGCAGTTCTGCTGGAGAGCTGCAGGGCTCTCACAGGACGATCTTGAAGGAGCTGCAAAAGACATGGCAGGTTCTGCACCTCCTCACTGGGACACACGCAAGCGGTTTGTGAGCGCCCAGTGCTACAGGGATGCAGCATTACCCTGTGTAGGAGAGGCTCTCTGCAGAGCTAGCACGGAATCCAGTTCCCTCTGCTGTTACGGGAGACCTTGTACAGGGTAGCCTTGCCTTACTGCCACCAAGAGCTCTGCCCCAATGCCAGCACAGTGATCAGGGCAGGCGAACTCCCCAGAAAGGCGCCCCAGGACAAGCTGCGCCACTGGAGACCACCGTACCTGGCAAAGTCCGGGGAGCGGGAGACAATATGCTGGAACTCGGAGAGGTTGATGGTGCCATCCTTGTCGATGTCGGACTCCTCCAGTATCTGGAGGGGAGGGAAAGGCAAGCGGTGAGCTGTGTGGCCAGGACCATGCAGCAGCCTGTGCCCTGCCCAACAGTCCTTACGTTTCGGATGAGCTGTTCCATCTCTGCGTTGCTCAGCTGGGACTCCTCGCCTTGCCCTGTCAGACAGTTCACCAGTTTCTCCAGGTCCTTTCTGTCCAGAGTCCCATCATCATCAAAGTCTGTGGGGAGAGGAAAGTTATGTTTCGGCAGGGCTGCACTGACCCCAGAGAGTCATCAGCACCCATGCTCAGAGAGGAGAGGGCCTGCGTGACCTCAGAACACGGCAGGCTCCATGCCACACTTCTCGGTGCACATTATTGTGCCAAACCAGCAGTTCTCACAGGGAGTTCTTAAAAGCTGCCATCCCTGTGGGTGCTCCAAGGGCACTGCCAGCCCTCCTGAACACAGATTCATCCCTGCCGCCCATCCTGAGGTGCGAGGACCTCCAAACACAGCATCTGCCCCCGGCCTTACCAAAGATGCGGAAGGCATAGTGGGATTTGATGTCTGAGGTAGCAGAATCGCTGAAGACGCTCAGCATATCAAGGAAGTCTTCAAAGGACATGCTGTCATCCCTGTCATCTGAGGTGGAGAACACCCGGCAGATCCGGTGCTTGAAGGGGTTTGCCTGCCAACACAGGAATGGCTCAGGGCAGGGCTGGGCAGTGCCAGGCTGGCTCCCTCACAGTAGAGACTGGCCACAGGCTGGTGCCAACCCTGCGGACGAGTGGGTACCCCACTCTGCCACTGGTCTGTCACGCACGGCACGACCGTGCCAGTCTTGTGCCTCCCCGGGACAGCAGCCCCATGCAGCAGGGATCTCTGGGCTCCTCCGCGGTGGGGTGGGGATGAGGAAGCTCTTTATTGGCACAGCTGACGTGCGGTAAGTGAACAGCCTCCCGAGGTGACTGTTGGAGCAGCATGTCGAGGGCAGAGCACCGGCACCGCAGCGGGTAAACATGGCCCTGCCCAAACACGTCCAGACCCGGGGAGCAGCAGTGAGTCCCGCTGGCTGCCAGGCACCCTACCCGCAGCTCTGGCAACATCAGGATCTGGCTCTTGGGAACCCGTGCGGAGCAGGCATTCTCCCTCTCCTCCTTTGGCAGCAGTTCACTGAACCTCTTGTAGGCACTTGAAGAGGCAAGAACAAGAGACGCTCTGTGGCGTGAGGGGCGCGGGAGGCAGCCCTCCGGGCACGGGCAGTGCAGGCAGCTCTGCCCAGCGCTGCACCGAGGCAGACAGCCCGTTTCCCACAGCTCCCTGCCAGCTGTGCGCAGAGCCGGCCCGGGGGGGTCCCGCCACGGCAGAGTCTCCCCCCGCAACTACTCCCGGGACCCCGAGGACCAGCAGCGAAGGGAAAGGAGCCGGCCCTGCTGCCTGCCCACCCGGACGGCTGGCACTTCTGAGGGGGAGAGAGCCGCAGCCGAGCCGGCCCTGCAGCACCCGCAGAGCTTCGCCCCTCCCCCGCGAAGCCCCGGCTCCGGTCGCGGCCCCTGCCGTCTCCTGCCTGGCGTCGAGGGGAAGGGAAGTCCCTGCGGCGGGGCCGGGGCCCTCCGCGCCCCCACGGCCAAGGCGAACCCCTTCATGGGGGCCGAGGGGAGCGGGCTGGCCCCGGAGGTGTGGGGGGCCCGGGGCCAACACCCCCGCCCCGGCAGCCAGGGCCGGGTGCCCGCGCCCCCCCGGGAG
>JAVJGG010000002.1:24426073-24438796 GCA_035590195.1 Aviceda cuculoides
CCCGACACCGGCGCGCCTGCCTCCGCGCCGACTGCCAGGAGGCGTCTCTGTGGACGGTGAGGAGGGGTCCCTGTGGCCCCGCCCCCCGCGGGCCCCGCCCAGCGAATGCGTCCCCGTCGCCATGGGAACGGGGCGACCCTGACAGCCGGTGCGATGGAGGCGGGCGGCGGTGGGACGCCCGTCCCGGGAACCCTCCCTGGCCTGCCCGCTGTCCCCGGGAGCCCCCCCTGCCCCGAGCCGCAGAAGAGGCGGAAGAAGCGCAGGCGAGTGCGGCGAGAGGAAGGCGGCCTCCCCCCCCCTCCCCCCGGCAGGATCCGCCCTCGCGCTGCCGGGCCGTTGTGCCCGTGTTCCGCCGGGACCTCGGGGAGCCTGTCCGCCCGTCTGCCGTTAGCGTGGGGCGGTGTCGCCGCCGGGCTCTGCCTGCCCGCCCCCGCCGTACAGACCGGCGGACTCGCGTTCGTTCCCGGCCGCGGCGGCAGAGGCCGGCGGGATGCAGCCCCGGGGCTGTGGGAGCGAGGGCCCGGTCCTGCCCGACGCCGAAGGGCAATGCAACTGGGCCCTCTGGTCCTCGGCCCCAGAGAGGCTTTCTGGGGACCTTCTGAATCAGAAAATAAACGCTCTTTCCCCTAAATTATCCCGGTAATCCCAAGCATGACACGTCCGAGGAAAGCCCCCGCGTTCAGGACTCCTCTTTGCCCTGTTGCCTCACAGCTTGCTGAGCTCGTGTTGGCTCCCGATCAGATCTGCCCGTTAGCTCTGTGGAGCGCAAGTTGTCTGTGTGCGTGCAGGAAGGCGGTTGTCTCCCACCCGCCCGGGACGGGGCCCCGGTTCCTCACTGAGCGGCTGTTCTGTCCTCTCTTTCAATTCCAGTGTTCCCTCCATCAATCTGACCAGTTGCAAGTATGAGAGCGGTAAGTCCGAGATGCTGCAGGGTGTCCCTTTGGATCAGCCCACCAGCAGATGGCAAGTTCTACGGGTGTCTGCTCAGCCAAGGAGGACTGGTGCTAACAAATTTCCACTGCACAGTCGCTTTTGGTTTAGGTATTTAGTGGTTGCAAGCGTCTTGGGCCCCTGTGAAAAGTACAGAGTTTCTCACACTTTGGACTGAGGTGCCCTCTGGTTTAAAGAGACAGAAAATGTGCAATAGCAGTGCAAGCCCTCAGCCCTCCCTGTACATCTGCATTTGCCAAACATCTGCTAAGACTGGCAAGAAGGGTTTAGTTAGGGGCAAGACTGGTACCTGTGCTTGGGGAAATGACGTGAGAGCTCTCAACTGTTTAACATAAGACCAGTGATGGAACACGCAGGACTGGTACCTGGAACCTCTCCCTTTGCTGTCCATCTCCTGTGACATGCTCCAGGGAGCTGGTCCCCTCTCCTGTCTTGCTCTTCTTTGCTGCCACAAGCTGTATCTTAAAAGAACAGACTCCTTCCTAGCAGTTGATGGATGTTATTAGCCAGTTTGCTAACAACTGTCATAGCAGTGCAGCCGCATTGGTATTGTTGAAGGTCACAGCCTGGTCAGCTGTGCGAGGAACACAGTTTTTATACAGAGGGACAGGCTCTGTGCGTTTTGCCTAAGGCTGTGCTTGGGCAGTTTGGTGACAGGAGGTGGATGGGCACCCACAGCAGGAGGTGGTGTGGCAGCATGGGTGCCACAGGAACCAGAACCATTTCACAACGGTACCTAGCGCGTGTTGACCTTCATAGCCTCCCCAGCCCTGTGAGAGGCCAAACTCAGAACTGGCAGTAACACAAACTATCCTGGCAGCAACCTTCTGCTCCAGAGCTTGTGTGTTCTGCTGCCAAATAACTTTTGATTTTGAAGATGAAACTCGTACCCTCAGAAGACTTGTATCTGCCCGTGTGGTGTCAGACCCACAGCAGATTCAGGCCTGCTGTGGTTCAGGAAGTGCTCTGGCACTGTGGACTTACGGGGCTGATAGCTCCCAGTACACTTGCAGCCAGAGGCTGGGGGTGAGTTTAGCTGGGTAAAGCTTGTGTTTCTGACACCTCCTGAAGAGTCCCACCAATACCTTGCATCTCTGAGATTAGAACTGCAGCCTGGAGATCTTTGTTCCACACTCCAACCCTGGTTACTTTGGGGATTTAACAGCCCCTGGTACTTTTATCTTCTGCCGAGCCCCTTGTCGTGTGCTTCCTTTGGTACAGTGCGGCGGGCAGCACAATGCTGTGGGCTGAAAGAAGCAGGAGAGAATGAGGAGTGGACAGTGTATTGGACAGACTACTCAGTCTCTCTGGAGCGCATCATGGAAATGAAGCGGTTTCAGGTAAATACCCCCATGCAAAGGCTGCCCAGCAGGAAGAGCTCAGGAGGGAGGGTGAGATGGGGGCTGTTAGTGGAACAGTGTGTTGCAGAAGGAAAGAGCAGTGTCTCAGCTAGCACCTGTGCCCCTCCTCTGCATCAGTTGCAGAGGGTGCAGGTTCACAAGCCTTTACTTCTGTTGTGTCTTTGATACGGTGCCACTGGCAACACTTTGGCAGTAGTGTGAATTGGAAAGCCACCAACCTGTTTAATGTAGCATGAAATAAATGGTTCTTGATGACAAACGGCTCCCTGAAGCTGCGATATTCTAGGGAGGGAGAGCTCCAGGGCTGAGATGGAACAAGCAGATAAATCACATGGGTGAAGTTCAGATAAAGCAGCTGTAGCATAATCTTGTCCCTCAGCAGATGTTCAAGGCAACTGCAGGCCCAGCTTCCTGTTCTGCAGGCCAGTTTCTCCATACACGGGCTTTCCGCAGGTCTCGAGGAGGATCCCTGCTGTTCCTTTGCTGATTCTGTTTTTTGTCTGCACCTCTTTCAGAAAATCAACCATTTTCCAGGCATGATAGAGATCTGCCGTAAGGACTTGTTGGCTCGCAACCTTACCCGCATGCTCAGGCTCTTCCCCAAGGAGTACAATATATTTCCTCGCACTTGGTGCCTGCCAGCTGAGTGAGTGATATGCATTAATGCAGCTGAGAACAGGGCTATGAAATTAGGAAGTGGGAACCACTATGCTTGACAGCTAGGGCAGGGATGGGGGGGGCCTCTGTGAGATCTCATCACTTGGCCTGGGCCTTCGTAACCTTCCCTGGAACGGAACGGGGTGTTGAGACACGTTTCTAGTTTCACACATCTTTAATTGCAATTAGATTGAATTGGCCTGTGGAATGGTGTCCTCTGTGCTGTGTGCTTTGCTGCTGGGCAGACTGTGTGCTGAAGGGCTAAATCTGGGGAGAAGGACCTGCCCGGAAAGCGAAAGGGCAGCAGGCGAGTGGGAACTGTAAATCGATGTTTGGGTGGAAGGCCTCTTGGCAGCTCAGGGCAAACAGGAGAGGCAACTGCAGGGCAGTATGGCAGTCTCCCTTCTCCACTTGCTGGGTCAGTGCCCGTCACTCACCCAGGGAGGGCACAGGACCGGAGCATGAGGCAGTTCCACCCCACCGACTGTGATGCCTGTCTTCACAGCCTCCTGCACCTCTGCTGTCCGCTGCAGTGGAGCACACTGATGGCAGAGGGTAGTGGGACAGCGCAGGTCACTATGCTAGTACATATACAGTTATACGTAAACCATCACCAAATTACTCAAGCTTTAGGGCAGAAGGCCTGGCTTCTCTGATCATATACAGGTAAGCAGTGATAGAAACATAGCTGAAAGAGACCAAAGAGCACTTGGAGTTTGGGTGGTTGCAAGGAGACAAGATACCCATTCTTAGACAGATTTTATTCTTACTGTTTCCTGAAGACCTCAAAGTTGGGCTCCCGTCACCTGTTCTGTAGCTGAACTTTCCTCATGGTCAGAATTAATTTCTTAGTATCTGACCTAAAGTATCTTTGCTGAGGTATCAGCACTTACTACTTCTCACTGCTTTTGCACTGGCCTTGGAGAACAGTGGTTTGCTGCATTTTGCTAATAGCTTGTCATGCGCAGGAAGGCGATTGCCATGTGTGCTCCCAGTCTTCCCATTTCTGGAGAAGACAGACCTAGTTCTCTCATCTTTCTTTTCCAGGCTGCATTTCCTGGACTTGGATTGCTCTTGGCACTGCTTTCGGAGATTTGTCCTGTTCGCCTCTCTCTTCCCCTAAATGTGATGCCCACTAGAGAGACGGTGCTTCTAGGACCAATTTGTAATTCATGTAGATCAGGAATAGGTGCGCTATTCCTCTGCTGCAGAAGTTTGGTCTGTACTGGCCCACAGCACCATAGTTTGAGTACCTAACTGTTATGAGAGAGAGGAGAGGCTGTTTTTTTGCAGCTTGTTACAGTTACCCCTTCCTTGCACAGCTATGGAGATTTCCAGGCCTACAGACGTGCGAGGAAAAGCAGAACATTCATCTGCAAGCCAGACAGCGGCTGCCAAGGGAGAGGTATCTTCATAACGCATAATCCAGAGGAGATCAAACATGGAGAGCATATGATCTGTCAGCAGTATATCTCTAAGGTAATGGAGACAGTCTCGAAATACATCTCTTCCAGCATCCCACGTCCTCCTTGTGTCCTTTGCCCTTTGTCCCTTGTCTTCCTGGATCTGCCAGGGGCACTGGGGTGGCTGCAGCACAGCAGAGGCACGGCAAAAGCTTGCCTTTCTCCTCACTGCTGAGCTGCCAAGGAAGCAATGCCAGCTGGATAGAGCAGCCAACCTCAAGGAATCAGCAGCACACCTAGCAATGTTTGCTCACGCTTGCTTCTGCCTTTTTTCTCACAGCCTTTCCTCATTGATGGCTTTAAATTTGACATGCGTATCTATGTGCTGGTCACATCTTGTGACCCGCTGAGGATTTTTGTCTACAAGGAGGGTCTGGCCCGGTTTGCCACCATGAGGTACATCCATCCCAGCAGCAGAAACCTGGTAAAAAAGGGAAGTTTCCAAAAAACTCACACAGTATCTGTAGGTATAAGTCCCTAATTCGTCATAGGGGCATTCCAGACCTTAAAGAGGCAGGGACTGGTGGGTTTCATGGGACTCAGCTTTCTTCTTTCCTGTTCTCCCCTCCCTCTATACCTCCTCCTCTTCCTCCTCGCAGGAGGTATTTCAGGAGCGCCTGAAGTAGATCTGCTCCCAGGCCCCACATTTGGGCTGTTTACTAGCATTATCACAGAATCATGGAATTGTTTCACTTGGAAGGAACCTTGGAAGGTCTCAAGTCCAACCTTCTGCTTAGAACTGGGTGAACAATAAATTCAGATCCAGTTTCTTGGGGGTTTCACCCAGTCAGGTGTTGAAAACCTGCACGGATGGAGATCCCACGGCGTGTCTGGGCAACATTCCTACTGCTTCTTGCCTTTATGAGCATTCTCAAATCCACACCATTCCTTGTCTGCCTGCACTTCAGGCAGAAAAGAGGGACCTGGGGGTTATCTGGTGGTAGTGGAACAGCCTAGAAGAGACAGGGAGGAGAAGGAATTGGGAAGGGAAGGTGCAGAGTATGGCCATGCCCACCTCCAAGCAGGGGTCTGTAATTTGTAAAATCCCAACAGAGGATGGACTGTAGTGTTGGATTGCTGTGCTACAGTCACGGGCTGCCCTGAGATACCCCAGGCTTCTGGTTATCTGCCTGCTTGTCCCAGAGCTGCATATGTATATGCCCTCTCTCACTCCACTACGTGCATGTCTTGGAGACATCTTCTGCTTTGGGTGAGTGAAAGAAGAGGAAGAATCTGCAGAAATTTGCTGCAGCTTCTGTCCTGAGGAGTCCCTTGTTTATCAGTGAGGCCACAGTTGGAATGGCATTTGTGGAGCGGACTCCTGTGCTCTCCCGCAGAGATAAGGGCAGAGGAGCGGAGAGGGTAGCGCTCTTTTAGCTGTAACTTCTGGCTAGAGAGGGAATCACCAGCATGATTAACTCCTTGCTGCAAGTCACCGCCACAGACAAGAGACAGAAGCAGGTGAAGTTGGTGGCTAGACTAGTGCTAATGGGGGTGTTTCTATTTATGCTCTGTGGTTAAGAGTAAATGAAAGTCTCTTGCCGTTCCTCTCTCAGGATGATATCTGCATGCATTTGACCAATTATGCTATCAACAAACGTAATGAAAACTTCATCCAGGATGACATGACGGGCAGTAAGAGGTATTGTCTTGTCCAGCTACCCCAATGCCCTGTGCACATCCTGCAGGAAAGTTGCACTTGGGACACTGGTTTACTTCCATCCTTCCTGGGGCAAACATGCTATCACAGGTCGGCTCTTATCATCTCCTGTCCTCCACACAGGAAACTGTCCACCCTGAATGCCTGGATGACAGATAATGGATACACCACAACAAAACTCTGGGAAGATACTGAAGATATCATTATAAAGACTCTTATTTCAGCTCACCCTGTTGTGAAGCACAATTACCAAAGCTGCTTTCCGAACCACACGACTGGCTGTGCCTGCTTTGAGATACTGGGTTTTGACATTTTGCTAGACAGAAAGTTGAAGCCCTGGCTGCTAGAGGTGAGGAAGGAGTCTCCTGCTGTGTTGAAGCAACTCTGGAAGCAGCAGACAGCCAAGAGCTGGCTTGTCTGGGGGACGCTCCAGAACAAGGGGTGGTGGGAGGGACAGAACTCGTTTGATTAAAAAGGGCCACCTCATTCACAAAACTGAACAGGCTATGAAGACTAGTAGCCAAGCAACCTGCTGTAGGCTAAGTGGGATCTAAGAGCCTGTTCCCTGTACACCCTCTCTAACAGCAGGAAGTTTCCTGAACCTTAGGACTCCTTGACCTGTAACAGCATCTTGAATTTATGATAGCTGCCCCATGCCTATAGTCCTGCGGGGTGTGGGATTTGAATGACCTGCAGCATGGATGGGCATTACACTGCAGAAGGACAGAACCAGCTGCTGCGTGCAGCCTCCTGCTTTCTGTCACTGTTGCAGGGAAGAACATGCGTGGAAAGTGTGCACGGGAGCAGACTGGGGCCAGCGAGCTGGCTGCTGGCAGCACTTTCTGGGAGCTGGGACTTGCCAGGTTAGATTAGCTAGCTGCTTGTTTTGGCAGGTAAACCACTCTCCCAGCTTCAGCACAGACTCTCCCATAGACCATGAGGTGAAGGATGCTCTTCTCTGTGATACCATCAACCTGATAAATGTGCATGCCTGTAACAAAAGGAAGGTGCTGGAGGAAGACAAACAACGGGCAAAGGAACGGCTCCTCCAGGCCAATCAGACTCTCCATGCATCCAGGTATCGCTCTTCCCCACAGTGCTGCAGGTCCCCAGTGAGAAAGGATGGGGCATGGCAGAGCAGGATAAAACCAAGGCTGTCTGTCTCCAAATTAGAGCTCCCAGAGGCTGTGGCACTATACAGCCTCTGGGAAGAGCTCTCCCAAGCCATCTGCATCCTGCAAGGAAGAGCCAGGGCTCGTCTCTTGGTGCTAGGAGATCTGAGATGCCTGGTTCTCTGGGCCCTGTACAGAGTCATCCCAATCGCGCTGCGCCTTGCTTTTCACGTCTGTCAGTGCCAATGGGCAGTGCCAGCATCCGCGGGCTCACAGTGAAGCTCGCAGAATGGACAGCAGCACTGCTTCAGGGACCAAGAGCACCTGGGGGCACAGGGCCCTTCTCCAGAGCAGGGTTCTTTTCCCAGGGCTGAGAATTTCCCCCCCACTTCTCTGTCTGCATGTCCTTTCACGAGGCCATGTTAGATTAGCCTGCTGCCCGGGCTTTTCCTGCAGGGTGAGGCAGGAACTCCCTCCAGCTCCCATTTCAATTAGGAGACCTGAGATCACTCTGAGCTGGAGACGCTGCGTGTGTTAGCCGTGTGTTGTGCCTGCCCCTGCAGCCGCGGCTGCTCTGAGCTCCCCGCTAGCGAGGAAAGCTCCCAGCAGCATGCAGGGTGGCAGATACGCCTTGAATAGGCCCATTTTAACTGAACTTCCCTTGTAACTGGGTTAGTTGGGTGAAAAGGCTGAGGGGCAGGGTGTGAGCCTGGGCAGCAGGGGAGAGATCTGGAAATCTTTCACCAGCACTCTACAGGGCGAAGATGAAGAAGTGTGGGTTGTCTTGGTTCCCTGCAGTGCACCCATGTGAAACAGGCTCCCAAACGGGGAAAGACGGGGGAAGGTGCTAGCTAGGCCCTTGTCCCTCAGCCAGGACAACACCTGGAACCTCCTATCGCAGCTCCCTGCCTGTGCTTTCTCCTGGTTTGCAGACGCGAGGAGTTAGAGAGCAACCAGGCTGCCTGGCTGTCCCAGGCAGAAAAGTACGAGAACTCGCACCTGGGTGGTTACCGGCGCATTTATCCAGCATGTGGAACAGAGAAGTATGAGCCGTTTTTCAAGCAGAGTGGCTCCCTCTTCCAGGAAACAGTGTCATCGAAAGCACGAGAGGAGTGTGCCAGGTATGCTGCTCCTGCGGAAAACCCACTCCTCACAGGGGTGGCATACAGACCGGTTGCTTCTGATCCCTTCTTGGCAGCAACTCTGCTGCTTACAGATGTAAGCTAGTGAGAGCTGGAAGGAAAGGAGTCTGCATGTGCTGTGTCACCATAGCAAAGCAACTTCCTTTTGCATGTAGCCTTGAGGGGCAAATGCAATATTCCATTGACTTTTGGACTCTGGCAGCACCATATCGCAAGTGTCCTCCACCCTTCTGGCCGGCACAGCCTAATTCAAGGGCATTTCTCACAGCGGTGAGAGTCTCTTTTAAAAGCACTCCTGGCCTATTTCTTGGCACACTTCTATTATAGTCTATTCCCTACAGAACTTCTGACTGCAGTAAAATGTCCTCAGATTGAAGGCTTCATAATAGCCTTTTGCTATTTTGGCTCTTCTCGTACCAGTGACTAAGACTACTGTTCTATGGCAGGCAGCAACTGGAGGAAATTCGCCTGAAAGAAGAAAAGTTGAAAGCCATTACCAGGAAGAAGAAAACAGAAAGGAAAGAAGACCGGCACGGAGAGTCAGCTGGGGACAAATCCCAGATCCGTAATAAAACCACAGCTCCTACGACCCGCCTCATCTATAGAAGCACCAGGATGTGGGATAGAAAGGTACCTTGCTTTGTCAGTGGCTGTTCACGGGGCTCTCAAAGGCAATAACATGGCTCTGGGAACAGTGCTGGGCCATGGGTGTCTCCCAAGGAACAGGACTACAAGGTTGGACTCTCCTTCACGAAGTCCGGAGAGTTGGCAGCTTGTGCTGGGAGGTACTTGCAAGCACCACTGTTGTCCCCTCCCTGCTGTGGCTCCCACCAGGATCTTCATCCCACTCTGCCCCGAAGTCTGTAATTCTCCTTAAGGCTCAGAGCAGTCTGTGGCTTTGTCTCTCTTGCACATTACTACAGCTTCAACTTTGCCGTAACTCAGGTATTTCTTTCCTAAGATACGGCGCATGCAGTACAACTCTATGCAACCCCAGGATATTGTGGAAGATGAGGAGAAGAAAAGAGTAAATGCTCTTCTGCAGCGTGAGAACCTTATCCGAGGCCTGGGCATCATAGATCACCTCTCCCAGCTGCTCCCCACAACTGATAGACCAGCTGACACCCAGAGATCCTGCACTGTTGTCCCCAAGCACCAGGTAACTGAAGATTGCCCAGATCCATCCTGCAAGGCCAACATAGGAGAAAGCCATTCGCAGGAGGATCCTGAGGAATGAGCCATGGGCATTAGGCATCTTCAGTGTGGCTCAGTTAAATGAGATCCAATGTAGCATCTGGGTCTGTGGGTTTTCATACAGTTACTGATTTTGTCCCTTTCCAGTGGGTGCGCTGGGGCTGTGCCAGTCAGCTGCACAGAGCCCCTGAGCACCCTTCCCCAGAAGACCCCTCTCCACAGTATACCAAAGAACAGACCACAGCGATACTGCCTTTTGGACATTGCTGTCCCCAGCACACAGCTTAGTGTGAGCTGCTGCTTCAGGGCAGTAGTGCGATTCTCCTAGCTGAATAAAATGAATTCCTGGGTAGGCTAGGAGCATGGTAAAGGAGCGCACACAGCAAAGAGGGCCTGAAGGGAAGCGTGGGGCTGTCTAAAAAAAAAAAAGTCACTAGGTGAATTCTGCACTGCAAACAATGCCTCTCCCCAAACATCTTGCCTTCTACATTACACCATTCCCCACATGAGGAAGGTGACCAGTTAGTACATATGCCTAAAACCCCATAGGGCTCAGCCCTGTCTGGGGCTCCCCCTTCAGAGTCACGCTACAGTGTAAGCCCTCAGCACTTGAGGCACACAGCTGAGGAAAGCTGGGCTTTGCAGAGAATTACACCAGGACAACCAGGGCTGGGACCTAAAGGAGATCTGCATGGTTGTCTCAAACTGAGTCTTGGCTGCCACACCAATTCCCAAACCAGGCTACTGGTCTAAAACCAGACGAGGAAGCCCTCAGTCTATTATCTGTGGGCTCCATTAGGTGACAAGGGCCATTCTGGAGCACTGAGGGTGGCTGTCGTCTGCTGTGCCAGGGATGGGCTACTTCTGGACCTGCAATTCATGAAAAACTGCGCAAGGTCCATTGCCTCTTCCAGTGGCACACTGTCTGTTTCCAGAAAGGGGGCCTGCTCCTGGCTGGGAGGGTGACACACCTCAGAGGGATGCAAACAAAGTCAAGGCACTAGAGCTGCAGGAATTATTCAGGACCTAGGAGTCTTCTAGTACCTTAGGAGAAATTGGAAATAGTCCATTTAATTTAACAAACGAAGTCTAAGATGGGACTTGATCTGTAAGAACTGATGGTAGGTGCCTTTTCCTCTACCAAATCAGAACAGAACGTGAAACCCAAACTCTGCCTAAAATCTCGCTAATTTTTTCAACAGTGAAGGATTATCTGGGAGTGGGTCAGGTCCTTCATTGCTGAGTCTTCCCAGCCTGCTCTGGCATGTCTTTCCACAAACCCTGCTCCAGCTCAGCCCACTGTTATGGGCAGAGGACGGGTGTCTCAGCACTGCTGCAGGCAGATCAGGCAGGAAGCTGCCGTGACCCCTTAGATGATGTGAATCTGGGATGGTGATTGTGCCACGCCTGGGAAGAAAGTGAGGGGTGATGCTTTAGCGAGCGACTGTAGATGACTAGAGAAGACTTTTCCTTCCTGTCTCTTGCCAAGGCCTCCAGAGCTAAGCTGCAGCTGCTTTCTTTCCTTCCAGCCACAGTTTCTCTGGGAGGTGCTTGGGGGCCAGGAGACCTGCTGCTTAACAATGCGCAACCCCCTCTCACTCCTGGGAGGTCCAGTCCAATCTTCGGGACGGCAGTTCATACACAATGCCAGAGACAACACTGAGCTGCCAGCCGGCCCAGGCTCAGATCCCGCTCCTGAAGGCACCCTCTCCATTCGAGGCCAGAGCATCCCTTACCACAAGCGGGGCCTCTGGGCACAGGACACAGGCTGGCTGCGGGGCCAGGCAACACGGACGTCAGCGGTTACCCAGCCCTGCACTGAACCCATGAGGCTGCAGGCAGGAGGCCAGCGGCTCCCTGGCACTGGAAACAAGGCTGAAGGCTGTGAGTATGCGTTACCTTCCTTTGGCTCCAAGTGGCTGCCTCGTGGAGGCTCAAGTCAGTGAGCCGGAGCCATGGGCAGACACTTGGGAGCTGTGGATGTTCCCGGCCTTGCTGAGGTGGGAGGAGCAGGTGGGCTGGATCGAACTCAGAGTCCCTGGGGTGCTCAGACCCTGCGGAGGGGACACCGCACTCTTCTCTGGGAACTGGTGACCACTGGAAGTCTCTAGGCCTGAGGCTGGTAGTGTCCCATTTGCCAGGGCAAGGAAGAAAGTGCGTAGTTTCCCAGGACCAAGGGTTGATATGCTGGGATGGGGGAGCACAAGAAGCCCAGAAGTACTTGAGAGTCGGGTCAGAAGCACAGCAGACAGGACAGCCAAAAGGGCATGTTAGCTGTGGGATATATGGAGGAGACACTTGGTGATGCAGCATGGCCCCCCATGCTTCCCCAGGCCTTGCTCCCTCCCTCCATGCTGCTCCCTGCTGCCCACGTCCATTCTGGAACTACACCCACACTCCCACCACCCACACCTTCACCCAGCCCCGCCCCCCCCCCCCCCCCCCCCCCCCCCCAGCTCCCCCGCCATCAGCTTAGGCCGTTTGCAGCCTTAGGAACAGGGAAAAGCAGGGGCAGGGCCCAGCACCATCACAGAGGGTGGCAGCAGGCTGCTGACCCACAGAGCTGCTGGTGTCTGCCTGCCCCCCACATCTGCCTGTGCTCTTTCAGGTGAAGCTGGCAGGCTGTCCTCCCACACAGGCAGCTGTCACCCGGGGTCCCCAGCCAGCACGGGGAATGCCACAGCCGATGGCACCTTCACTCGGGGTCCCCAGCCAGCATGGAGAATGCCACAGCCGATGGCACCTTCAGCTGCACTGCGGTCCAGGAACAAACCATCTCCTCTGCCACCCATATGCAGAACACGCGTGCCTCGCACCATGCTGGTGTCTTCACACGCTCGCAGCGTGAAAAGCACAGGTAACGTGGCAGAGGGGGCGCCCATGCTCGGCCTTCCTCCCCACGGGTGCTCGCCGAAGAACCACGGCTGCTGGACGGGGAGGCTTGTCCCTGGGCTTGTCCCGGCCCAGGGCCGGTTGTCGGCACCCCCTGACCGGAGTCTGGGCCCCAGCCGGGCTCCCGCTGCTGCGCACTCCCGAGCAGCACGGCAGCTTTACCACTGCCAGGCCGTGGGCTGGCACCCCCCTCGGCAGCAGCCGAGCCCCGCGAGAGGCTGCCCTGCTGCCTGCCCGCCGTGGGCACTCCCGGCCCTTCGTCCCCCCGACCACCCGCCCGGCACCAGGACC
>JAVJGG010000002.1:24472119-24484637 GCA_035590195.1 Aviceda cuculoides
GGCACCTCAGGAGGGGGCGGCCACAGCCCCCCACCAGCATCCCTGTGCCAGGGAGGGCCTGGCCGGGGTCAGTTTTGGGCCCTGGGGTGACACCACACCAGCCCCCAGGGCCATGCTGGGAGCCCGGAGCCCCTGCCACCCCCAAGCAACTTCCAGGCACTGTGGCCCCGAGTGCCACGGCCAGGCTGGCACCTGCTTACCGGAGAAGGCCCGGGCTGGCCAGGCTGGAGAGGTTCACCCCGGTGAGGGTCTCCAGGGCCAGCTGGGAGCAGCAGGACTTGAGAGCACGTGGGCTGGCGCGGCAGCAGTAGCGGTGACTGGCTGGGTCGGTCAGCCGCGGGCAGTAGAAGCCGGGGTGGTAGCGGCTGTCAGGGCTTGTGTAGCCCTCACAGAGGTGCAGATTCTGCAATGAGACTGGGGCAAGGAGCAGGCACTTGGCGAGTGCCAGGGCTCAGCCCCCAGTGTAGGGTGCCACAGAGCCTGAGCAGGGCGCTGGCTGGGCTTTGCCCCTGCATCGAGGCAAGTCGGTGTGCTGGCAGCTGGCACGGTTGCCGGTGGGACAGGCTGCCAGCTCCAGTGAGGTGGCCCTTGCAGGGACACTGCAGAGCGGAGCCTTTCCCAGACCCAGCAGCGGTGGGCCAGGCTGGGCTGGAAGCACCATGGCCCCATGGGGCCTTGGCACCATGGCACAGGACCCCCCAACTCGGGCCTTGGAGTGGGCTCCAGTTGCGGCTGGGCTCCAGGCCAACGGGCAGCACTGGCTGAGCACAGACCCACCCATCACTGCCTGCTGGCAGCCCTGGACCCGCATGCTGTGACCTCTGGTGCACCCCATCACCCCGGCAAGGGCAAACATGGGCAAGGAGCATGATGGTGGCAGAAGGGAGGGGAAAGCCCCCAGGCCAGCCCCAATTTCCCTGTGCTGAACACCCTCCCTGTTCCCCACCACCCCACACGGACAGCACTTCTCACCCCACAGACATGCTGCAGTAGGACCAGCCCAGGCACCACCACACCTGGGTCCCCATTCCCAGCGCGGACCACCACCTCCCAGCACAGACCCCCCAGCCTCCATCAGGGGCCATTGGGGAGCTGTCCACAAGGGACGAGGCCCCAGCAAGGACAGGGAGGACACGTTCAGGGAGCAGGAGGAGCGAGAATGGGGCTGTACCTGTCCCGAGGAGGCCAGGGCACAGAGCCGTGGAGAGGAGCAGCCAGAGTAGGAGCCCACCCAGCATCTTCCCGGCCGACCCTGGGCAGAGGCAGCTCTGGCTCCAGCAGAGGCAGAAACCACAGCCCCTCCTGCTCCCGCCTCCATCACGGCCCATCAAGAGCCGCTTGGAGCCATTAGAGCCTCCTGCACTTGCTGCCCGGTCCGCAGGGACCAGGGCGGGAGGCGGGAAGCATTGCTAATGAGCTTCTCAGGGGCCAAGTGCAGGACGGGAGGCGCCTTCCCCACCCCGCAGTGGGGCATCGGCCGCTGGTCCATGGGCCCTCGTTGGGCACCTCAGCCCATCTGGGGATCCCGGTGTTGTGGGCAAGGGCCGCAGGCCAGGCTGGGGTGAGCACCGGGCCCCGGGGCTATGGGCAGACAGGCTGTGCCACAGCCCCTCGGCAGCCCAGCCCCAGCAGGCAGTGGGCCCTGTGCCAGTAGCCTGGCTCCCTGCCAGCCATGCCATTAGCTGGGCTCCACCAGAGCCACTGGTGGCACGCTGTGCCAGCACAGGGCTGTGATCCCCTGGTCGCTGGCACAGCCCCGCAGCCTGCTCACGTCCCCAGCCATGCACCAGGCCTGGGGTCCTGCCCTGCTGCGCTGCCCCGTGCCAGGCCGTCCCTGGGGCAGTGCGAGGGGCCGAGCTGTGGGGCCCAGTTCACGCTGGCTTTATGCACTCTGCCCATTCTTGGGGCCATGGCTGAGCCTGTGAGACATGGGCCGTGATGGAGGCTGTGCAGGAAACCAAGACAGAGCTCAGCCGGCACCATCTCCTCACCCAGCCCTCCCCACAGGTGGCCATGGCCCTCGCTGCTGGCACTCCTTTGCAATAATTAGCCCCGGGAGGGACAGGGGAGCTTGGCAGCCCCTGCGGTCCCCACAGCAACCAGGAGGATGCTCTTCGGGACATGGCTTCCCCCAGCCCCTGGGGCACAGCAGACAGGTTGCCCAGGCTCCTCAGATGCCAGAGCACCCTGTCTCAGCTCTGGCCAGCCCAGCACGGCCAGCAGTGCCCCAGGGCAGCGCCCCATGGCCCTGTGCACAGGAAGAGGGTCTGGCTCCCCCAGCAGCTGCCAGCATTTTGGCCCTGAGAGCAGCTGGCACCCCCCAGCCCCAGGAGACTGCTGTGCCAGGCACTCGCCCCAGCAGCTCAGGGGTGCACGTGCAGGTGCTGCAGCAGACGATGTACCCCCATCCCCTCCCTGCTAGGCCAGCCCCCCTTCCTGAGGTGCCAGGAGGTCCCCAGTGACTGTCGGCACCTGCCCCTCAGCTGCCGGCAGCCCCAGTGGAGACCAGGCTGCCAGGGTCACACCAGAAGGGAGCTAAAGGCACTGAATTTGGGAGACACCATTCCCATGCTTAACTCGGATGTCGCTGCCTGCACAGGGAGCTGCCTAGCTTTGGTCTACACCCAGTCCCCCTTGCTCCTGCCAGCACCAGGTGCTGCCTGCCCCCAAGCATGGCTGGGCCTGGCTGTGCCACTGGCCTCTCACAGGTGTCCTGGGGCCCCGTGCCTGGCTCAGCCCCTGGAGCACCGGTGGGGCAGGGACCCTATGGGGCAGAGCGCAGCACAGCCCCAGCAGCCTGCCCACCACACCCAGACCAGCTGCCCTGGCCACCGCTCCAAGCCTGCCTCCCCACAGCCTTGGAGTGCTGCCCCATCTCCCCACTTCCCCATGCAACCAATGCGAGAAGCACAAACCAGACACAGAGCAGGGCCCTTGGAAACAGCCTCATGTTTCCTACAAGCTCCAGGCGAGCTCAGTCTCCAGTCCACAGCACCTCCCCAGCCAGCTGCCCCAACCCCGCCAGGCTCCTGGCAGCCCCCATGCTGCCCTGTGGGTTGGGGGGAGCCCAGGCGCCAACATGGGCCTCTGCCCCAAGACGCCGGGGTGGGCACCCTCCTGGACAGCCATGTGAATGCAGGGCAGCTGTGCCCATCCTGCCAGCAGCGGTAGAACCTGGCCTGCTGCCCCTGCCAGCCATGCTCTGATCGGAGCAGTGCCCAGCCTGTGGCCTCTCTGCCCAGGCAGCGTCCAGCAGCCTCTGCACAGCCCTGCCACAGCAGTTCACTTCTGAAATCTATCCGAGAACACAGGACTAATAAATTAGAAGGCAGCAGCCTTTGCAAGTCCGGCATCTCCTGCCCAGCGCCTGCCTGCCTGCCACAGGACTGCTAGCCCAGCCTCTCCCGGGCTATGCTGGTGCTGCTGGGCTACACAGCTGCTCCCACGCTGCCCAGCCAGTCTGCTTCTCTCCTGCTCCAGGAGACACTACCCCAGGCGGATGCGGAAAGTGGCAATTTCCATGGGGTCCAGGTGGATGTTGGTGCTGTTGGAGGTTGTGCCCAGCGGGTACATCAAAGTCAGTGAAGTGGGCTGCAGGGAGCCCAGCTCCAGCCCCTGGAACAGGCTGCCCAGGGCCAGCTAGGGAGAGAGGAAGAAGGGTGGGTGGCCCGGATGAGTGGGATGTGGTGCCTGGCAGCGCAGCACCGTGCACAGGGCAGCCCCACATGCACTATGCCGGCAGCCAGTTCGCAGGCCTCCCACAGCACCCAGGGCATCACGCTGACCCAGCCCAGCCCAGGCTCTGCCCTTCCTCACTGGGGGATGCAGGGCTCATGGAAGGCTCCAGACCCACTTTGTGAAAAAACAACATCCTCCAGCTTTGCCTGGGCAAGGTGCCGAACAGGGCTGCATGCTGGACCGTTGGATTCTTGACCAGCCACAGGTTCTGGGATGCTCCAGCCTCCATCCTGGCTTGGCATGAGCATGGGATGCAGGAGGCAGGCCTGGTACCAGATGTGCCCAGGGCCCCAGTCTAGCTCTGACCCAGCAGCAGGTGGAGGCGGCAGCATGGTCTTACCTTTCCCTGGCTGGTGGTGCAGTTAAACCCCAGGTTCTTGGCCTCCAGGCTGCAGTCAAAGCCTTTGCGGTGCAGGATCAGGGCTGCCTCGGCTGAGGGTAGCGAGTCATCCTGCCGGGGAACTGGGGTGTGAGGTGCAACGCTGGGGACAGCAAGTGCGAGACTCCCCCGGAAAGTCCTGCCCAAGCCATGCCCACCTCTCTTGTGGGGTGCAGCTCACCTCTGCCTGCAGCATCCGCAGGTTAAGGATGTGAAAGTCGCAGGGGAGGGTGGTGGAAAGGGGCATGAAGGAGAGCAGGGCTGCTGGGGCCAGCTTCTCCTGGGCCACGGGCATGACCAGGGCCTCAGCATTCAGGTGCATGGAGGTGATGTGGCTCAGCAGGGAGGGGAAGCTGATCGGGCGGCCATCCTGCACCTGCCAAAGAGCACGTGGGTCAGCACAGGCCAGGTCTGCAGGGCCAGGCAGAGCCTGGACAGGGCCCATGGGACCTCCCGCTCCTTGCAGCCTCTCCAGCAGCGCCTGGAGACCAGGCACCTGCCAGCACAGGGCACTCAGAGCTGCACCCACCCAGGCTTGACACCCTCCCCAGCACCCAAACACGGAGGGCAGCTGCTGGCCGGTCAGCCTGCACGGACACCAGCTAGCCGATGGTCAGACTATGGGCCTGCTACAGGGCCCGGCTAGGCTAGTTGCTAGCAGCTAGTGCACAAGACAGGGAGAGACAGTGGGGCCAGGCTGGCCGTTACCTCTGGGCTGCCAGTCCTGGCGCCGGGGAAGCCCAAGGCTTTAAACACGGAGGCCAGTTTGGAAAAGAAGCTGGAGCTCTGAATGGGTGATGTGGCGCATGCATAGGGAGCAGCAAGGGGACGGGACAAAAACACGGTGATTATGGGGGCAGTGCGGCCCTACACCCCATCTGCGGGACAAACCCTGCTTCACGGTCCCACCCTCCCCACACCCCCATGTTCCAGGCACAGCACGACCCTGTGCAATGCCAGCACGACGGCTGGGTGGCCACAGGGCAGGAGGAGAGGAGACCCTCCACCCAGTCTCACACGTGGCTTTCTGCAGACACCTCCACCCTGCTCTGTCCCAAGGCAGGGCTGGGCTCTCTGGGCGAGCAGCATCGCGCCCGACCCCCATCCTGTGGCCTCACAGCCCATGCACCTTGTTGGCAGTGGCACGGTGCTCCAGGAGGAGGCGGAACCGGTTGCAGGTGCGCTTGTTGTCCTTCAGCCCTTGGCCCAGGCCCCGGTTGTCATCCTGCATGAGGCGCCGGTCCAGGATCACCTCCAGCTGACCTGCAGAGAGCGGGTCCCAGTGCCCTGGGCTTTAACAGGAGCCAGCCACCTCTGCTGCCACGCATGGAAATGCTCCCACAGGACTGGGGACAGCTGGGGAGCCCCCAGAGACAGCAGGACCAGGGCACCCTGTGCCTAGCCCGCAGCACCCTCCTCCCCAGGAGGAGGATCCTATGCCAAGGGCAGCCCCGGTTCTGCAGCAGGCCCCCCAAGGCACAGTCCCGCAGCCCCGGCTCACCACTGCTGAGGCTGGAGACCCCCAGGGCCTGGGCTGTGTGCAGCGTCAGGCGGCTCTGCATGTCCTGAATGTAGGCCATGGTGGGCATGGGGTAAAAGTTGGCCTGCAGTGGCAGCTTCCGCTGGTACCTGCGGGGCTGGATCTGCCGAAGGAAAGAGGTCAGCAGCTGGAGGTGGCTCCTGCGGTACCCGGTGCCAGGTGGCAGGGCACTGTACCTCCGTGGGCAGCTGCTGTCCCTCCCCAGGCTGTCAGATACCTGGAAGCCATTGAGATCCGTGAAGAAGGTATCATCGCTCTCGATGTCAGTGCTGAAGCGCAGGGCCAGCTCCTTGTTGATGTGGTCACGGATGTCCACCAGGAAAGACATGTCCAGGGACAGGCCCTCCACCCCTGTGGGGAGGCAGTGAGGGGCTGGGCCCCATGGGCAGCACTGCCCAGCGCCCCTGGGCCAGTGACCTTCCCAGCACAGCCTTGCACTGTCTCACCTGGCACGTTGTAAAGCCGCACCACGGTCTGGACATGCTGGTAGTAGCTGACAACCTCTGAGAAGAGGGGTCCCTCTGTCACCCGCACTACTGGGGGGTCCTTGGGGGCATAGGGCTGTGGGGGAAGGAGGGCTGCGCTGAGGCTGCTGCCTGCAGGACTGTCAGATGGCCGTGGGCACGGCTGCCAGCTGGCTTACAGAGGCGGTGCCTGTACCTTGGCTTCGCCATCAGGCAGAAAGAGATAGGCTCCGCTTTTGTCCTTGGAGGTCCTGGTGCCGTAGACAAGAAACTCGCTGCTCACCCTCTGCTCCCGCTCCTCCCCAGCTCGGCGGATGCTCTGCAGGGTGTGGGGCAGCACAGCACTGAGCACACCTTGCATGAGGCAGCGTTGTGTCTCCCTCCCCTCCTTGACCCCCACACCACCCATCAGACCCCCGCACTCGCCTGGAGCAGGCCTGAGCGTCCTGAGAAGCAGGCCTGCAGGTGCTGGTTCTCCAAGCAGAAGTCATCGGCGGTGGCTGGGAAGACGTGCACGGATACGGCCTCCTGCTTGCGCACGGCCAAGTCCCGGCCGTGCAGGTACAGGCGCACAGAGGACTTCAGCGCAGCGTGGCCGTTGAAGGACTTATGCAGCTGCAGCACACGCAGCCCCAACGCAGGCAGGCGGGCCAGGACAGATACCTGCGGGCAGCATGGAGACCTGAGCCAGCCTCTCTGCAGGAAAACAGCCAGCACATGGGGATCTGCTGGCTGTCAGCATGGCAAAGACCCCGGCTCGGCACTTCTGGGGCTTCTGCTGAGGGGGGATGTGCACATGGGCCTGGGGGTTCGCAAGCAATGGGAGCTTGTGTTGTGGTGCGGGAACACTTGTTGCCACAGAGAAGGGCTCACAGGGTGTCCTGGCCATGGGGCAAGGGCGGGAGGCTGGCACACATGGGCTGTGCAGGCTGAGGATGGGGGTGGGCAGTGGCACTGGGACACCCCATACCTGGTAGACGTCAGGCACGGTGTCAGTGGCGGAGCCCCAGTGTGCACTGAGCTGGGAAGGCAGTGGCTGCCCCTCCTCGGAGAGCACACGCACGTGTGGGGAGTCCACCAGCACTGGCACGATGCTCAGGCGCTCCTGCTCCAGTGGGTTGAACACCACCAGGTACCTGCGGGGTGGGGTCACACAGGGATGGTGACCCCAGCCCCATGGCATCCCAGATGCCCCATGCCCCACACCACCCACAGGTCCCATGCACCCACCCACTGCTTCACAGAGTCCCAGGTACCCCCCTCATTGCCCCCCTACAGCCCCACAAGCCCCAAGAGCAAGGCGGGCAGCCCCTACCGGGGCAAGGCATCCAGTTTGACCACTGTTCTCTCTGGAAGGGAGTCCTGGTTGGGGCGCGTGTCATCCTGGGGAGAGAAGTGGTCAGAGCTGGGGTGTGCCCACCACCCCTGCCAGCCTGGCCCAGGGACACAGGCACAGGTTGGGACCCTTTCCCTGTGCCCCCAACCAGCACTGAGCAGGCAGGCAGGGCTACGCTCCCCGGGGGGATGAGGATAGCTGCCCCAGCATGGCCCAGCATGCTGGGGTGCGGGAAGCCAAGGGGCAGGGTGCTGCTCACCGTGCTGAGGAAGGGTGCGGCAGGGTCATGGTGGTAAGTGTCCTTGTCCCCCAGCACAAGGTAATGTGCAGCATTGATGATGACACGCTTGAGGTTCGTGAGGGAGTGGAGCAGCCTGGGGCAGAGGCAGAGTGAGCCACCCAAGACTGTCCCCCATCTTCTCTCAGCATCCCCCAACATCCCTCACCTCCTCCAAAGAGAGGGCCCCCACAGGACCCCCCATGCCCAACCACGCTCCCAGCACCCATCCAAGACAGGCCCCTCAGGGCTGCACCCTGGCCCCGCACACGCACCGGACTCCATAGTCAACCGCCACAGCCTCCTTGGCAGTGCCGGTGATGGCATCGTGGTGCTGGAAGAGGCCCAGGTTGCGGCGGGCGTTGCTCAGCAGGGCGTAGTCAGAGAGCGGGTACCTGCTGTCGGCACCAGCGCGGCGGGCGTGGGCAAGTGCCAGGCTGTACAGGATCTCTGCCCCCCTGCGCAGGGATAGAGTCAACGAGGGTCCCTGCCCCAGCGCCCCAAAGCTCCGGGCTGAGCAATGCCAGGACGGAGGGCAGAGGGGGAGCAGCCAGCCCAGTCTGCACACTCTCCATGCACATGGGCCTGGCCTCAGGGAGGGCAAGTGAGGGCACACGCTGCCCTAGGGCTGGGCGAGGGTTTGGCACTGCCTGGGCCGTGCCTGGGCCACCCCCAGCACGTTGGCAGCTGGGCACAGACCAGGGGACTGCCAGGGCTCCCAGGAGCCCCCCACACACAACCCCTGCCCCGGGGCCTAGCCCACTCCCCCTCACCGGAGGTGGGCCTCCAGCACCCGGTCCAGGCTCTTGTAGAAAGGGCGGGAGGTGTAGTAGCCTGTCCAGTAGTGATCCTCCCGGTCCGCATAGGAGAAGAAATCCCCACTCAGGACTGGGAACCCAGGCGGCTTCATCCCCGGCACGATGCCCACCTTCTTGTACAGGGCGTCAAAGTAGTCAGAAAGTGTCCCAAACTGCGCCTGCAGGATGGCACGCGCAGCCCTGAGTGCAATGGGGAGATGCCATGGCTCCCACCAGCCCTCCCAGCACTGCCCACCCTCCAAACTGGGCTCTGTGGGTGGCCTCCCCACAACCTCTGTCTGTGGGGCCCTGCTCACCCCAGCCCCCTGCATTGCCCCGGACCTCCCTGTACGTACTTGGACATGGAGGTTGGGTCGGGAGTTGAGGAAGTCAAAGATGCGCTGGTAGTTGAGGAACTGGGCATCCCACTCTTGCGGCTTGTCGTAGCGGAAATCATCTCCCAGGGGCACCAGCAGCACCTTGCTGCGGTACAGCTTGGACTTCTTGCGGTACTGGTCCAGCAGCAGCTGGGCTCTGCGTGGGGGAACAGGGAGTGAGGCTGGCTCCTAGACAGGGCCATGGGGCTCAGAGCCATTTGCCCCTGCCCCTGCAGCACTCACCGCTCCGCCACATTGGCATCAGTGATGGCTCGGGGAGGCACCTTCCATGGGCAGTTGATCCGGCCACCCGGCAGGCGCTTGAAGTCAAACTGGCAGCAGATCTTGGGGTCTGGCCCACAGGTGTGGGGCACATCATAGCTATAGAAGGGCATCATGTGGCAGAAGATGTCGGTGCTGGCATCCGGATCTGTGGGACCAAGGACAGATGAGCACCAGCAATGGCTCTCCCTTGCCTATCCCTGAGCAGGGGGGCCGATGGGCACATGGGCGTGGGGACAGCTGCTCAGGCAGAGCAGACCTGGCACACAAGCTCACCCACTTGGAGCACAGAGAGCACAGCAGCCTCCCCCAGAGGCAGCTGGGGAGTCACCCTGGGGCTGTCCCTCAGGACAAAACCACTGCAGGGCAGAGACATTGCACCCAGTGCTCAGCTTGCCATCCGCACAGGAAAGCGCTTGGTAGCTGTTCCCTGCTGCCACCCGCCCCGGCAAGGTCCCCTCTGCAGTCACCTCCCAACAGCCCCTACCCCACGTCTGTCTCCACATGAACTCTAGGTTCTGGGTGGCAGCAAAGTGCTTCTTGATGGCGTAGTGCACACGCTGGATGAGCATGCCCGTCAGGTTGGAGCGCTTCAGCAGGTAGGGCATGGTGGAACTGTGCCCAAAGGGGTCGACAGCCCAGCCCGACCGGGGCGTCACACCTGGGGGCACAGAGACCCGTCAGCCCCGCACTGGGCCCAGCAGCACCTCCTGTGAGGAGGCTCCTGCCAGGGATGGGGGTGCCTGCCAGCACATCAAGCAGCCCCCCATCCAGCACTCTGCCCCTCCTGCCTGGCATCCCGCCCAGCTCTCACCAATGTTCTTCTCTAGCCACTGGTGCCCCTCGATCAGCTGGTCGATCATGGCAAAGTAGTGGGAATTCGCCTCGTCCGGCATTACCCAGCCACCTGTCACCATCTCCAGCTGCCCATTGCCAACCAGCCTGCAAGGGGGACACACAAGATGTGATCGGATCCAGGCAGAGCCCTGCAGTGAGCTGTGTGTCCACGGCAGAGCCTTCTCCTGCCTTGGAGCCACCTAGGTCCCACTCACAGCCTCCACAACCACTGGCTGCCATGCCCCACTGCACCCCCCATCCCCATGCGGACAGACATCCCTCCACAGCACCACACTGGCCAAGGCCCCAGCCAGAGCTCACCCCCACACAGGCCAATGCCCTCCACTGTGTCCTCCAGCCCATGTTCCCTCTGTCCTCCACTCCCAGCCCTCCCAGTGCAGGGGGGCTGACAAGGGGACCCTCTCCCACCAAACAATCCTGCTCTTCAGGTTACCCACCCTCCCTGACAGTATCCTAGGCCTTGCAAGGCACTGGCACTGCTCAGGCTCTGTGGCAGTGCTCACGTGCTCAGGGTTACAGTGACGAGAGGGAGTTCCCAGCCTCGTGAGCACAGGGAGCAGCACAGGGCAAGACCTGCCTCCCATGGCCCCTCAGGCCCGCAGTGCTGGCAGCACCCTGGCTCTCACTCCACACCGCTGTGGTTTTGACAGCTCATGGCACTGAGAGGTTGCTGACAGCGCCAAGGCACTCCACGGTGAGCAGCATGAAGCCCACAGCTGCTGCACTGCAGCCACAGCAACCACCTTCTCCCTAGGGCCCTTCCCTTACACACCCCGTGCTCACAGCTGGCGACTCCTGCAGCACCCTGCCTCCAAGCAGGGCTCGCACCAGGCAGTCCTACCTCCGCACCGCAGCCCGCTTCTGGGCACTGATGTTGTCCCACCACTTGGAAAAGAAGGAGATCTCAGACCAGATGAAGCGCCGGCGCGGGTCCTCCTGCATCTTTAGCACCATGCTGTTGAGGATGTGCTGCGTCTGGTCATAGTAGTACTTGTCGAAGGTCTTGATCCAGCCTGCCAGCACAGGTGGGGGGTCACTGCGTGGGGCCCAGCCCTTCTCCACCAGCGATGCGGGGCAGCAGTGGCTGGGCTAGCCCTTCCCCTCCCCTGCCCACCTTTGCCTGCTGCTCACCCGGGTCATTGTGGGAGTGGGGGACCACAAACACCTGAAGGGGCTCAGTGTCCCACTCATTAGGCTCATAGGTGATATCGAAGCCCTGCTTCCACACTCCGCCATCCTGGTTGTCAAAGGGCAGCAGGGAGTACACGGCCAGCATCTGCGAGTAGGAGACAGGGCTCAGGGCCGACACTGGATTGAGAGACCCTCAACAGAATAGGGCCAGGACCCCACGGATGCCCCAGTATGGACCCCCTCACACTAGTGGAGATGGGCCCTGAGCTTCTGGGCCAAGATGCTGGCCCCTCACCTGCAGGTCTGGGGTCTGGCCCTTGCCCCCCAGGGCAAACTGGCAGTCCTGTGGGGAGACGGAGAGGAAGCTCGGGCGACTCTCAGGGGGCAGCACCCAGGAGCCATTGGGCGTGTGGTGGGGCAGCGCTGGCTGCCCCTCTGCATGGGCTGTCAGCTCCAGCACTGAGTCCTTTATGTGGCTGATGATCTCGTGGTTCTCCTCCAGCAGCTGCTCCAGCTGCTCAATGCGGTTCTGCAGCACTGAGATCTGACTCTGGGGACACAGACGCCATGGTGAGAGCCTCCGGTGTCCTTTGCCAGGTGGGTCCCGGCCCCCACGTGCACTGACACCAGCAGGGAAAAAGCCCCAGCCCTGGCAACCAAAGGGCCTCAGGCTGTGCCAGCTGGCCCCAAGCAGGCTCGGTCCTGGCCCCCTCACCCACTCTGCCATCCCCACGGCCCCGCTGCTCACCCTGGGGAAGTTGCCCCCACTCTGGTGGCGCGTGGGGTCGTGCTGCACCCGGTCCAGCATCAAGTAAAGGGAGAAGACAGCCACGCAGAAGATGGCAGCTCCACACACTGTCACCTGCTTCTTCAGCTTCATCCCGGAGAGCCGCAGGGACAAACCTGCATCCGGACAGAGCTGTTCCGGTGCCCCTGCCAGCCCAGTCACGGGGCCGGGGCCAAGTATGGGACGGGCACAGGGGCAGGAGCAGGACGGGGCACCGGGAGACAAGGGACAGGACAGGCCCGGGGGGGGACAGGACAGGAGGGGACAAGATGGGACAGGGGGGGACGGTGCCTCCCGCCCCGCGCTGATCCCTGCCGCGGGACCTGGGGTCGGGCAGCGCAACCCGGTGCCCCGGTACCCTGCCCACCCCTTGCCTACCTGCCCAACCTGCCCACCGCCGTCCCTCATCGCGACTCCCCCGCCATCCTCCTCCTCGCCCCCGCCGCGTCCTACTTCGCTTAATCCGGCGCCGGGTATTTATAGCCCGGGCTGGAGCTGCACGGGCCTAGGGGCGCCTCAGGCCCGGCCCGCCGCGGGGCTGGGATGGGGGTG
>JAVJGG010000002.1:24485066-24511675 GCA_035590195.1 Aviceda cuculoides
CTCCCGGGGACGGTCCCGCCACCTGGCCCCGGGGACAGGCCCGGGCAACCCCCAGCAGCCCTGGGGCAGACCCGGTCAACCCTCCGTAGCCCCGGGGACGCACCTGAATGTGCCCCCCATAGCCCTGGGGACAAGCCCAGCCGTCCCCCCACAGCCCCGGGGACGCACACGGACATGCCTGGCCCCCCCATAGCCCCGGGGCTGGGTCAAGGTGCCGGTGCCCTGTCCTGGTGCACCCTGTCCCGGGTGTGTGGCCCTGCTGGCTCCCACGGGGTCTGTGTCCCCCCCGTAGCCCCTACAGACGCGGTGCTGCAGAGCTCATTTATTTATTACACAGGATCAAGCCCGGCAGGAGCTATGGGTCCCATGTCCCTGGGGCGCACGGGAGCCCCCTGCCCTGGGCCAGGGTGGGGGCGCAGCCCAGTCCAGCCACCCTGCAGCACCCGCTTCCCAGGCAGGCCCTGCCCAAGGGACGGATGCTGCCGGCAGGATGGATCCGGGGCACACGGTGCTGCCCTGAGTGGGGGCGGCAGGGTGCTGCCCTCGGCCAGTGGTTCCCCTCACCGGTGCCTCTTGCGGATGGCGATGAGGTCCTGGTGGATGGTGCTGAAGCTGGGCCGCTTGTGGGGCTCGTACTCCCAGCACTGCTGCATCAGCCGGTACACCTCCTCAGGGCACTGCTCGGGGGGGTCCAGCCGCACGCCTGGGGGGTGGCAGGGATGGGGACACGGCAGCCCGGGCCACCAGCCCCTCCCTCCCCCCATCCCCGTCCTGCTCATCCCGTGGGCATGGCTCCACCACAGACCCACAGCACAGGGACCGCAACCCCAAAGTGGCCCTCGAGAGCCGGACCCCGGCCACATCCCTTACCCTGCTCCACTGCCTCTCGCGTCTGCTGGTTGCTGAGGTTGGCATAGGGGACAGCGCCCAGGCTGAAGGCTTCCCACAGCAGGATGCCGAAGCTCCAGACATCGCTCTCTGAGCTGTATCTGCCTGGGGACATAGGGTGGGATGGATGCTGGCAGCTGGGGACACCCATAGCACCACTGCCCTGGCTGTGCTCATGCTCACGAGGACTGGGGAGCCCCAGCTCTCTCTGCCTCCCTCCCCAGGACCAGGCCCATAGGAGCAGGACAGTGTGCCCTGGACTCCTGCCTCCCAGCTGTGCCACAGGGCCACCAGGCTGTGCCCAGCTTCATCCAATACCATAATTGAGTGCTTCAGGGGCTGTCCACTTGACAGGGATCTGCTTCATCCCCCCCGTGGAGGCGTAGATGCCATCCTCCTCCTCCCGTGACATCCCAAAGTCACTGATCTTCAGGGCATTCTTCTCCGTCACCAGGCAGTTGCGAGCAGCCAGGTCCCTGGGACGTCCCAGAGCTGTCAGCCATGCATCTGGCCGTCCCCAGAGATCTCTGCCTGGCACAGGATGGGGTGTAGCGAGGGCTGTGGGGTTCACCCTGCCCTGCTTGGTGCCCACCTGCACTGCCAGAGCCCACCTGTGGATGCAGTGCTTGCTCTCCAGGTACTCCATGCCAGCAGCAGCATTCTCAGTCATCTTGATCAGCTCCTTCACCCGCAGGTGCGGCCCCTCATTGCGCAGGAAGCTCAGGAAGTCCCCCCCTGCACCCAGGATTGTGGAGCTGGTGGGCAGCTGCCTTGGCACGCCGTGGTGAGCTTGCACATGCATGCACTTGCTGCCCCTGTGGCGCAAGGTCTGCAGGATGGGGCTGCTCACCCTGCACCAGCTCCATGACGATGTAAATGGGCTGCTTCTGGGTGCAGACGCCAATGAGCCGGACAATGTTCGGGTGGTTGTACTGCTTGAGGATCCTGTGGGGACAAGGAAGGACACCATGAGTGCACGGGGAGCCCAGCTGTCCCAGGCACAAGCCACCTCTGTGCCGTCCCCAGGACGCTCTGCCCAGCCAGCCTGGGGGCACTGCCCTCAGCACAAGGATGCTGCAGTCCCAGCGGAGTCTGAACAGCCCCAAGTCCTGAGGATGGACAGACGGGCTGGGACAAGAACAATGGATGCACAGACCTGGCTTCCTGCAGGAACCTGGCCTTGAGTTCAGGCGGGAGGGTTTCCCGGCAGGATTTCACAGCGACAGGGGTGTTATCAGCACGCAGCCGGCCACTGAATACCTCCCCAAAGTTACCCTGCCAAAAGACACAGGTGCACCGGCCCAGCTTGCCGGAGCGTGACCCAAGGCAACCCCTGCCCTTCCACAGACCCTGCACAGGCAGGGACCAGAGCACTCCGACTCACCCGGCCGATGCGCTCCCCCAGCAGCACATCCTCGTGGTTGAGCACCCATTTGTCCTGCAGCGAGCAGACACTGAAGGCGGTGAGCTGTCCCCCAGCCTGCCCCAGGCCCACATCCACCTGCCCCTGCAGCTCCCTCTCAAGCAGCCCTGGAGGGGGGTTCCCAGCCCTCAGGCCCCCCTGGCTGGCTGGAGAAGCATGCTTGGGGCTCCCAGTCCTGTCATGGGCAGGAGAAGGGGCCAGGCAGGGTTGCCCCACGCGCAGGGGACTCGTCCCCCTCCCCACTGCCTCCCATCACCTTGGGCACGGCCCTGGCCAGGATGATCCCGCTCTTCCGGGTGATGGGCTGCTGGCTCTGCAGAAGGTGCTCGATGAGCAGTGGGATGGTGGGGAAGCCCTCCCCCTCCAGCCGGTACATGTTCTGTGGGGAGGGGAGGCTGAGGAGCTTTCCTGCACGCACACATGGGTGTGCTCACGAGTGCTGGGGTGCATGGCTGTGCACATGTGGATAAGTGTGCACGCACGCACATGGTGCAGGACATGCATGCACACCGGGCACAGCAAGCATGCACAAGTAGGCATTCACATGCACGATGCAGGGCTCACACCCCACGCTCCACGCGTGGCCCGTGCAAGGACGGGTGCACACGACTCATACTGTACACACACGTCCTGTGCACTCACACCAGGGGCCCCATGACTGCAGACCCAGGGCCTGTGCAGGGCCACCCCCGGCCATTCTCCCTGCCTGTGGTCACTCACGTCAGCAGCCTGGATGATGAAGTGCCGGAGCTGCCCATCCCACAGCACACTGAGCACATACTCCTGCTTGCCCTGGCTCTCCCGCACCAGGAAGTCCCCGCTGCAGCTCAGTAGCTCCTGCACTTCCACGCGTGGGATGGCCCCGTGGTACCAGACCTGCTGGCACAGCGGCTTCTGCACCTCCGGGATCAGGGGCACGGGGGGTGGCAGCTGGATGGAGACGGGGGTGAGCCCAGCTGTGCCCCCAGGTTGTGCCGGAGGTGGGGGCAGCAGCGGTGCCTGGAAGCTGTGCCCAGGGCAGAGCGCAGCAGGCAGGGGTGAGCAGAGGCTGGAGGGGCTGGAGCACAGAGGGGAGGGGGCTGTGGGGGCAGAGAGGAGAGGGCAGGGGATGCTGAGGGCAGGGAGGATCAGCAAGGCAGTTGGCTGGGAGGGCAGGGTGGGCAGAAATGCCCAGGGACTCACTGAGTATTTGGGGCTGAAGATGCCTGAGATGTGGTTCTTGAGGGTCTCCAGTGTGGTGGCCCTGCTCCGCTCCTGCTCCTGGGGGGAGACATGAGCTGTGCACTGGCTGGGGGGTGACTCGAGCCCAGCATGCCCCCTCCCTGCAGCTCCCGGGGCACAGCGGGGCAGGACTCACCACAGAGGAGACTGACTGCCGGTCCTCCTGCAGAGGCAGGGCGGGCAGGGGGTCCCCGGCACCCAGCTCCGCCAGCTTCCTGGCCAGCAGGTCCCGCTGTGCCTGCAGCTTGGCCTGGGTGCAGAGGCAGCCCTCGAGCTGCTGCTGCGCCTCCTGCAGCCCCTGACGCTTGCTCAGCAAGTGCACCCTGGGGACAGGACAGGGTGGTCAGCCTCCACTGCCTCTGGCCCCTCGCCCCCCACCTGCCACACCTCACCGCTCCCCGAGGCTCCGGCCCTGCTCCGCATCCCGGATCTCTGCCTGCAGCTCCTGCACCCGCTGCTCCTTGCTGCTCACGACCTCCATGGCAGCCGCCAGCTCCTCCTTGACCGATGTCAGGCTGCAAGAGACGCAGGTGCCGGATGGCGCTGAGCCGTGCTGCTGGTGGCGGTGGCTCCTGCCCGCAGCTCGGCTCCACTCACGAGTGCTGGACGCTCTCCACGGTCAGTTCGTTCAGCTGCAGCTCCCCTGGTGCCAGGCTCTCTGTCTCCTCCAGCAAGCTCTCATCAAAGGACATGGCCGGCGGCAACTCAGAGCCATACCTGTGGGCACCCAGCATGGCTCTGCCTCCCACCTGGCCTGCGCTAGCACGGGCACCCGTCACCAGCAGGGCCGTGCCTGGCAGAGAGGGTGCAGCCACGCAGGGCTGTACCTGTGGCTCTGGATGAAGCCGCTGTACTCGGTGGCCGGCTCGATGGCCTGGATCGCGCCAGCAATTTCCCGGTGCACAGCCAGCACATCCTCCTGCACCAGGCTGCTGATGCTGTAGTACTCTCTGAGGATCTCCTTCCTGTGGGGACACAGGCGCTGGGGGCTGCCGGGCTGCTGTGCCGGGCTCCTGTGCCCCCCAGCCCAGGCGCCACCACCCCTGCCCCAGCTCTGGTGCCCAGTCCCCACATGCTGCGTGGCACTGCAGGGCAGCACTGTGAGGGCTGCGGCATGAGGGGCAGGAGGTGCGTGGGGCAGGCGATGGGCAGGGAAGCTGGCAGAACTCTGGCAGGAGGAGGCAGCACTGCTGGTTCTCAGGGGCCATGGGGGTGCCCAGGGACGGACAACGGGGCACGGGACAGGCAGTGGGGCACGGAACAGGCAGGGCTCTTACAGGACGAGGACCATCTCCTGCTGCAGGCTGTAAAGGGCCTGGTGGAGGTTTGGCAGTGCCCGTTGGTAGTGGTAGTGGTGGTGGAGCGTGGCCGCCTGCACAGCCAGCACATACTGGTTGTGCAGGGCGTAGAGCTTCCAGAGGCTGCGCACGTACTTCTCCTTCGCCTTGTCCCGCTCCTTGTCTGGGGGGAAAGGCCATGGAAAACACCCACCACTGCCAGCATGGCACCGGTCCCAGTGCTACAGCACATCCCCCCAAGCAGCCGGCGAAGGGCGTGGGCAACCAGCAAGGCTGGGGCAGGGGCAGGGGGGGAGCGACAGGGCTGGGAGGGGGTCCCAGGGCAGGCAGGGGGGCCAGGGTGGTCACAGACCTCCCCCAGGGATGCTCCCAACGCACAGCACAGTGTCCCAAAGCTGTAACTTGCAGGAGTTTTGCCCAGCTCCCCAGGGGCCAAGCTGAGCTCTCCCTGTGCCACCTGTCCCTGGACCCCCCACCCAGTGCAGGCTGCACTGTGGGTCCCACAGGGCACTAGGTGCTCCAGCCATCAATGACCCACGAGGGGATCTGGAGGGGACACAGCGGGATGGGGATGGGGGGGCGGGGCTGGGCTGGCAGGCACCTTTACTGGCCTCCTGATACTTGCGCTTGGCCTGGGCACTGTCACGCGCCAGGCTGCGGTACTGCGCCTTCAGCTTCTCCATCTCCTGCTGTGTGATCTGGGGAGGCAGATGCTGTCAGGGGAGCGGGGCCAGGCTGTGCCCCCTGGTCCCCCCTCTGGGACCTGCATACCCGGGCATACTCCTGGCTGAGCTGCTGCCACTGCTCACTGAAGGCCTTGCGAAGCTGCTGCTTGTCGCGGATGAGCAGGCTCAGCTTGGCCAGCGGCCCTGCCGCCAGCTCCTCTGCGTGCTGCCGCAGGATCTGGCTCAGCGTCTCCGTCCGGCTCGCCAGCACCCACCAGGACTGCAGGGATGGGGTGTCAGGGACAGTGTGGGGATGGCCGCCCTCCAGTACCACACCACACTGGGCTCTGCGGGGTGCGCTCCCGCACCAGGGTGTTCCTACCTCCCCGATCTGTCCACCGTGGTCACCAGTGCGGAGCTGCCCGGGGCCCTCCTGCTTCTCCAGCTGGGAGAACATGTGGTGCAGCATCCCCGCATACTCCCGGTCGCTCTTGGCACGCTGTGACATCCACTTCTTCATCAGCTCCAGGAGGCGCAGCTCGCTGTCCTGCAGCCGCAGCAGTGCGCTGTGCCCCTGTGGGCACCACAGCTCTGGCCCAAAGCCCATGGCACCACTGTCCCTGGCAGGAGGAGGCTGTGGAGCATCAGGAGAGCCTGAGCCACGACTGCTGCCCCGTGCCCCGCACTGCCCTCACCAGTGGCTGGGGTCGTTTGCATTTCACACCCTCCCACCCCATCGCCCTGTCACTGGGATGTGGTGCCCGGGCCAGCTGGTGGCGGGGGGCAGAGTTCTCCCTGCCCCATGCAATCTGCCTTGCAAAGCACATTCAAAGCAGGCGGGAGGGCTGAGCGTGCCCCAAACTCTGCAGCAGCTGGGGCCTGTGGAGATAATGTCGGGGAGGAGGAAGTGTGGGGTCAAAACCAGCAGCGTCACCTCTGCCATGCACACGGGTCTGCTCCCCAAGGGCAGCGCAGCTGTACCCCCTGCCCAGGTGCAGCCCCGTTCTGCCCATTGGCATGGTCACCCCTGCGCCTCCAGCAGGGGTGGCCGGGCACACCAGGACAGGGGAGATCCCGGGGGCCAGGGCATAGGCAGGGGGCCAGCAGGAGGGGGACGGGACGACGAGCCCCAGAGGAAGGTGCCGAGCCTGGACGCGTCCCAGCACCCGGGACTCCAGCATGGCTGTTGGGAGCCGAACTGGTCCCAGCTGCGGTCCCGGGGTGCCCTGCCCCACGGCAAGGGCACAGCAGGAGCAGGAGGTACTGGAGCACATCTCTGTGCAGGGCAGGACATCCCCTGGCACAGCCCTTGACCCTGCAGAAGGCCAGGGCTGAGACACCCCCCCAGCCCCACAAAGGGGTCCCCTGTCCCTGTCAGTGCCCCACTGGGGCATGGCCCCTCCAACCTGTGTGTGCTGCAAGGTCCCCGCCGTGGGGCTGGCGCTGGTGTCCTCCCAGGGTCGGGGCCGGCGCAGTCTGGACCTGGTGCAGCTCCCGCTCCTGAGGAGGAACAGGAAACCCGGTGCTGACCATACAGCCATTGCGAGATTTCCTGTGCTTCCTCCCCTCCCTGCCAGTCCCCGTGCTTGGGGCCAACGCCGACACACAGCGCCGCCATAGCTGGGCAGCCCCCAGCCCCGCTGCCCCTCCCGGCTGCCTCAGACAAAGGCCTGGTGCTGGCAGGATCTGGCCCTGCAGGAGCCCAGGGCTCTTCCTCGCCCTGGCTGTGGTCCATCGCCCCTGTGGAGCCTGAACTCAGCCCCATCCCCACAGGGGTTTCACCCAGCAAAGCCCCTTCAGCCATGCCCGGTCTTGCCTGTCCCCCAGCCCCTCTCTGTGCTCCTGCTTCCCCGAGAGGTTGCAGGGACTAGGGTGGTACCCAGGGGGGTCCCCAGGGCTCCAAGCAGCCCTGCTGAAGGAGGACCATCCTGTCACCACCCCTGAGCCTGGCCCTTGTGACCGTGAAAGGCCACAGGACAGAGCATCCACTGCACAGGCACCAATGGAGCCATGCCCCAGTTCTTGTCGCCAGCCCATGCCCGCACGGCCAGGACCCCGCTCCCTGTGGCAGCCCCAGGCACTTCCCCGCTCCAAGTGCTTCACTGGTGCCACGGTGATGCCGCTCAGCCCTGGCAGCCACATCGCAGGGGCAGCTGCCACTGCCTCCACCCGGCGTCACCGCACGTCCCCACTGCTGGCGCAGCATGGCTCTGCTCTGCTCAGCTCAGCCTGGCCACCTCCTGGGTGGTTTGCGCTGAGACCCTGGTCGAGTGCCTGGCAGGGAGGCTCCGGCCCCAGAGGGGTGTCATGGTCACCTGCAGGACACAAGCGAGCTGATTCCACTTTTAGAGGAAGTTGGGAGGGAAAGTGTGTCAGATGGGAGTTTTGCTGACTCGCCTTCCCACAGCTGAGCAATGCCTGGGTCATCACGTCAAGGAGCAACACAATGGCACGGCATGGCACAGCATGGCATGGCATGGCAGGGCACAGCCAGGGGCTGCCACGATGCCCCAGCCACAACCCCAAGCAGTACTCCAGCTGTGCTGAGTGACACAAATCCCCACCCAGAGTCACCATGGCCCCCCCTCGGGGCAAGAAGAGCCCAGTTAACGGCCCATTTACCACTTGCCCAGATGAGAAATTCGAGAGCTGCCACATGCTGCCGGGGTCCCCAGTTGCCTACCAGCTGGTCACCCTGCAACCTGCCCTGGTCCCCAGGGGGTCCTGCCTGTGGGGGCGGGGGGGCCTGCCTGCCTATCCCCACAGAGTCCTGCCTGCTGGGGAGGGCTCCGCTTTCCCTGTGCCCTATTCAACCACACCGAGCCCTGAGTGCTGCTGACACTCCCTTGCACCACCAGTGTCAGGATCCTGGAAACACTAATTTTCATGGCATGTTTGAGGGTGACAGCAGCTTTGTTAGCACCAGCGCTGCAGCTGCCCCAACCCGCAGCAGATACCAACCTGTCTCCAACCCTCTCTGCCCTGGCCCTGGAGCCTGCCCAGGAATAGTTTTGTTTTCTGCCTGAGCTGCAGGTCCCACCGGTTCCAGAGAGACTTACAGCATTGTCTCAAGCTTAGCAAGTGTTTTGCAAGCCAGGCCGAGGGGCTGCTTCTCCCCAACCCCAGCATCCTCCAGCACACCCTGGCACCACACAGGCAGCGCGGGTCCCCTCCCTGCCTGCACCAGGCTGCACCAGGGACACAAGGCACCTCTGGTGGGAGGTATCCAAGCCTAGGGGCTAGGGGGCCGCCCCCCCCGCGGTGCTGGGCTGGTCAGGATTGTGCTGCAAGGCTGCGGGTGCAACAGTGAGTGCAGCTCTTGTTCCCTGAAAGCCGCAACTGCTGCCTGCAGCAGGAAGGTTGCTGTGAGCCATACCACAGCTCACCCAGTTTCACATCCTCTGTCCACACTCCTGCAGCCTGCAGAGCCCAGTGGGGCTGTGGCCTCTGCCTGCTCCCCTGGCGGGAGCCATCACTGCAGCACCCTATGGCTGCAGCCCACCTGCAGCACCCAGCTGTCCATGCATGGCCTGCGAGCTGCCAGCTCTGGCCCGCACAGCCCTCGGCCAAGGGCTGGCAGGGACCTGTCCCCACCCCGGCTTCATGAGAAAAGGAAGAGCAGGCTGAGAAGTGCCAGCAGTTGCCTGGACGCCACGGGGAACTCGCTCCTGACCACAGGAAGCCACCACAGCCACAGATGGGCGCAGCGAGGCCGAGGGGCTCTGCAGAGAGGAGCTGCCTCTGCGAGTGAGCGCAGCCCTGACAAACCCTCCTGGGGGAACTGGGACCCTGCGAGGGGCTCGGTGGGGCTGGGGTGCGCTCTGCCTGGGGCTTGGCCATGCCATAAGCAGGTCCCAGGTCCAGCCTGGCCACCCCTGCCCCCGGGGCTGCCCCATGGGCATTGTGCGCCGGCTGCAGGGTGATGCTGGACACAGGCTGCAGCGTGCGAGCTCGGCTGGACCCCAGGCTGCAGTGGAGGGACTCAAGCCACGTGCTGTGGGAAACGGGTGCAAGTTCCCCAGGCTTTTGCCCCCCACCCCCAATACACCGCATACGGTTCCTGAATTAGCTTCCCTCTCTGTGGGTTCCTGATAAGCAGCTGCTTCCCATCGCTCAGGTGAGGGGGCCGGCCCCTGCCCACATGCCGAGTCCCCACCGCATCCCCAAACAGCAGCCCCTGCCTGCAGCCTGGGCAGGGCAGCCCCTGGCTCTAAGGGGTTCTTTACCTCTCGGGGAGCTTCTCTGTCCTGACCAGGGGCTGCAGGGGCACCCGGCGCTGCAGGCTCCTGCAGTCACGCTACGGCAGGCAGCACAGCAGCTGGGGCTCCCTGCCTGCACAGCAGGCAGACACCCCAGCAAGGTGCCCCCAGCCCGGCTGGAGGCAGGGCTGCCGGCAGGGCCCCAGGCCCCCTCCTGCCGCTGTGGAGCAGATACAGGCACCCCATGGCCCCAGCACAGCAGGACGGGGTGACAGCCCCCAGCCCAGCACCCTCCTGCCCTCAGGACCAGGCTGCCCGTCCCAGCCAGGGCCACCCGCGGCCACGGCACACAGAGCACAGGCAGCGGAGCTGGTTTGCATAGTTCTGAACATTTAATAACTCAGTCTCTCTAGTGTTATATCCACATCCATTAAATTAAAAACAGGCTCAGGAGGCAGCTCCCGGCTGATTAAATTACAAGAAAAAATTACTGTGCACCAAAAAGTTATTATAGAAAAATAGTCCTGTGGCCCCCGGCCGGCGGCTCCGTCCATGGCAGGCTGGGACTGGGACTGGCACGGGGCGGGTGGGAGCCCATGCCACGGCCCCGGTGTGCGGCGGCGGACGGTGAAGGGGCTCGCAGCACCGGCCCCCAGCCCGTGGGGAAGGGGCAGCGAGGGCAGGCGGTGCCGGGAAGGGGCTCCAGCAGGGAGCGGAACGGATTGTCACCAAGTGGGGGCAAGGCACGTCAGGGGGGCAGGGGCACTCTGGGGGCTGGGGCTGCAGGGATGCTGGGCTCTGCCCAGCACAGGCAGGGTGCAGGCAGAGCCGGGGCAGTGCAGGCACCAGCACTGCCCAACTGCCCCGGCCAGCAGCGCACACAGCCCTGCCCAGGGGCAAAACGAGAGGGGGCCCGGGGCAGCCCCGCAGAGCAGGGGCTGTGCGAGGAGGTCCCTGCCCACACTGGGGGGCTGAGCTTCGGGCACAAGGCAAGGCGCTGCCCTACCCCATGCTCTCTGGTGCAGGGGGGCTCCTGTCCACGCTGCAGCCAGCCACAGCCACGGTGGGAGGGGCAGGCAGCGGGCAAGCAGGCAGCAGAGGCTGAGGCCTGGCCATTATTGCTGTTGAAGGGCACGGGTGGAGGTGGACAGGCCCTCGGGAGGTGGTGGGGAGCCGGGACACAGCGGGCCGAGCCAGGGACACGGGCAGAGGCCTGGCAGGTGCCGAGGGCAGCAGGAGCAGGGGTATGCCATGCCGTGGACGAGGCTTAGGGCAGAGACATCCCTGCCCTGGCCAGCCCAGCCTGAGCAATGACAACTCAGGAACCCCACACGCTGCCCACGCCAGGGGACTTGCATGACCCCCCCAGCAGCAGCTGCCCACCTCGGGCAGGGAACACAGCTGCCAGCGCAGGGCCAGTGAGTGCCAGGGGCCCCGCTGCCATCAAACACTCCAGTGTAGGGTACAGGATGGACGCGGGGCCAAGAGAGATGGTGCTAGACTGGGACGGTGCCGAGCTGGGGACGGTGCTGGCAGGGCCGTGTCCGGAAGCCCAGGCCAGGGCCAAGGGACGGTGCCGGTGGGTGGGGAGCCCCGGGCTGCTGCGGTACAGGAGGGGGACAGGGGCAGAGTCCGGGGCCCCTCGGCCTCACCTGTCCCGGCCCCACAGTGCTGGGCAGGGAGGAGGGAGGGGCAGGAGGGCTCATCAAAGGGCACTTTGGTCTCTGATGAAGGCAGTCCTCTCACTGTGGGCCTCATACTCCTCACCGTCCGACTCGGAGGGGCCCTCCTCCTGCCAGATGTCAGAGGGGAGCCCCTTGTAGGAGATAATCCCGCTGTCCAGAGCATAGACCTTCACACCCCGCAGGCTGAAGCCTGAGCGCGCCTGCAGCACCAGGAAGATGGTGACAAAGATGACGACAATAAGGATGCAGCTGAGACTGGCGATGAGGACAGGCAGGTTGGCTGGAGGGGGGGCCTTGGCCAGCCCCTCGCCGTCTGCCAGGGCAGGGGATGCACGGCTGCTCTGCGTCTGGTGGGAGCAAGAGAGGTCCAGGCTGCTGAAGTGGGAGTGCGCAGGGCAGGTCAGGCACTGGTTGGGGCCGGGCCCCGCACAAGTGGCGCAGGAGGGGTGGCAGGGCAGGCAGAGGTGGGGCGTGATGGGCTCCACACTGTTCTCCAGGTTGTAGTGTGTGCTCTGGACACCGGGTGCAAAGCCGGGAGGGCAGCGCTTCAGGCAGCTCTTCTGGTGCAGGTAGTACCCCTCCTCGCAGACTGCGGGAAAGGCAGGGTCAGCGCACGCAGGGGGAGCCGCCTGCACCCCACACCCCCACCCCCTCCCCGCCAGCCCCGCACTCACCCACGCAGGTCTGGCTGGGGGTCAGGGTCTTGCAGCCGCTGCTCTCCAGCTGGTTGGAGAGGCTGGGGGAGTCGGTGGCCGTCCCGTACAGCACGAGTGTGAACTTGGTCAGTGTGCCTGCAACAACATGGGGTGAGCACCACCGATACACCCGTGTGACCGCCTGTGCTCGGGACAGGCACAGGGACGGGGCTTGCACTGGTCCCTGCCACAGGCTGCCCATCACCTGAAAGAGCACCCAACGTGGGACCATGCCCTTGCACAGGGTTGCCCACAGGGCAGAGGGCAGCCAGGCCAGCTGTCACAGGGGGCACCTGCTGCCCCAGACCCCTGCAGCCCCAAAGCAGCTGCATCTCCTCCAGCCTCTCTCCAGCCAGGTCACTGCAAAGCATCTGAGGTGTCACTGGCTCTGCTCAAGGGGGCTGAGGAGACAGTGGGCACCCACTCTGCTCCCATTCCCACCCTGGGCTCGGAAGGAGGCAATGGTGGGGGCGAGGCCAGCCCAGCCCTACCGTAGTTGTTGGCGTCGCTGGTGTTCTCGATCTCCAACACCCATTCCCCAGAGGGGTCCTCGTCCCACGAGTGCGTCGTCATGAAGGCCCAGTCATTGAAGCCATCAGCTGAGAAGTCATGGGGCCTGGACGAGGGGTGGCAAGAGGTGGGTGCCAGCATCCCCCAAATGCCTGGGGCCACCCCGGGGTACCCCGCAGCCCAGCACCTACCTGGCAGCCAGGAGGGTGGACCGGGTGCCCATGGGACTGATGAGGTGGATGGCCAAGTCCCCCCGTCGGTTGTAGGACAGCGTCAGCCTGGCCTGTGCATGCTCCAGCCGGCTGATGTAGTTGGCTTTCCCCAGGCAGGCGTCCACCTTCCGCCGCACCTCCAGCCGCTTGCCGATGTCCCTGACAAGGACAGGCAAGAGTGAGCCTAGTCCTAAGCCCTGGGGCATGCGTCAGGGTGCCCCGGCCTCCGCTGCCCACTGCCGGGCTTTGCGGCTGCCCTGGGAACTGGGTGCTGCGTCCCAGGGCAGCTGGAGTGGCAGGCAATCCCACAGCAGCTGGCGGCACCTCCTCTCCATCTCCAGACAGGGCACAGGCAGCAGACAGGCCTGCCCCAGTTCCTGGGCACAGCGGGGTTTGCTCTGCCGAGCACGTGCCGCCCGGTGCCGCCTCCCCAGCTGCCGCTCTGAGCCAGCCCTGAATGGGCCCTTTCTTCACCCACCGCCAGGCCAGCTACACCCTGCACGGTGTGGCCAGGGACTGGATGGACATGGCCATGCCCATTCCGGTGCTCATGTGCAGCTGTCCCCCTGGCAGTCGCCTGTGGCGCCAGCCCTGGTGCCAGCGCAGGACACCGGTTGCAAGAAGTGCCTGCTCTGGACAGGCAGGGGTGGGTCCCAGGGGACCCGGGCAGAGCAGTAGGCACAGGCAGGGCCCAGCCCTGGCTCCCTCCATGACCAGGGATGTCCCCCTCCCTGTCAAGAGCCCCTGGGGAGTGCCCCGGCCGCACATGAGACTCGGCACACATTGCACTGCAGCAATGGCAGCCAAACAGGAATAAAAGGAGCTTCTGTCTGACCCCTGAAAAGCCCCTCTGTCTGGGGATGACTCGTGCCGGCTGCTCCCAAACCGCAGTGCCCCAGCCTGCCCGCACCCCCATGGCACCCAGCCCGGCCCAGCCCCAGCAAGAGCAGGCAGACTGAGCAGTTGATGTCAGTGCTGGACAGCTGAAGGCGCCCTTCCCAGCTCTCCCCCAGCTCTCACAGAGAATGGCCTGGGGTCTCAGGGGCAGCTCAGCCCCAGACATTGTCCCCACTCCCCGCCTTGGACCCAGAAGCGCTCGGGCTCCTCCGTGGGGCCGTGCACCGGGCAGACACTGGGCGATGCCCTCTTGGGCTCACCAGCCCTTACTTTGGCTCCGTGAGGATGTCAATGACGCACTTCCTCTGAGGTCCCACTGTGGTCCAGTTCTTGGCTAGGCTCACCATGGCCCCAGCGTCCAGCAGGCCGTAGCCATAGGAGTGGCTGACTGTGGACAGAAAGGGGGTCAGTGCCACTCCTGGGGGTCCCCTGGGGGTGACATGGGCCTGGCTGCACTGCGCAGCTCACCAGGGCCTCCTGCCTCCTTCGCCCCCCAGGGCTGCAGGGGTGCTCTGCCCCAGCACCCCCAGGCTAGCGGTGCTTGTGGGAATGGGAGCCCCCGGTCCATCCCCAGCACCCTGGTACCTTTGCGGCCAACGCCGTTGGTGACCCAGTCGTTGGCATTGAGGTGAGCTGGCTTTGATGTCTGCACCACCAGGTGCTGCATGTCCCGCCACGTCAGGTTCTTGCTGCGGGGAGACATTGGGCTCAGGCAGCTGCGCCCGGCTCCTCCCAGCCCTAGGTGCCACTGCCTCATGAGGCTTGCATGGCCACCCCTACCCCAGTCCCGCTCTGTGCCCGCCCTTACTTGGCTTCCAGGGCGAGGGCGATGATGCCAGCAGCCAGGGGCGCCGAGGCTGATGTCCCTGTGTGCGATTCGGTGCATTTCTGTCTGAGGTCAGTTGTCACCTGCAAGGAGTAGTGCTGGGGTAGGAGGTGCTGTGGGCACCGGCCATGTCCAGGATCTGGCTCAGGGGCTTGTGTCCCCACGAGGGCTGCGGGAGGCGAGGCAGAGCTGCCGCTCCTGGGGCAGCTCACAAGCTTCCTTCCAGAAGCCCTCAACTCATGAGGCTGAGCCCTGGGAGCGAACCAGAGGGTGGCAGCATGGCAGAGCAGGGCTAGCCCTGCTCGAGCACTGCAGCCTGCTCAGCTCCCAGAGGGATGCCCATGGCGGCTGCAGTTCACAGCATGTCCCACCCCTGTGAGCCCCCAGCCTGCAGACACCAACAGCCCCGACTCACAATCTGCTTCTCATTCTGGTTGCCGCTGCTGTAGGTGGTGGCAAGGGTGGAGGAGCAGGCCTCGCTGTACCAGGGCACGTTACCATACTGCGTTGTGCTGCTGATGGACAGTGTGTAGATGCTGTTGGTGTAACCGTCACAGTTGCAGCTGTCGTGCTCACGGCCCCCGTTCCCGGACGCCCAGACGAAGATGGAGCCCAGCCCCCCTCGGCCCTAGCAACAGAGGCAGGGTGAGGGCCAGTGCCGCCAGTGTCACACGCGCTGCTGCAGGGAAGGAAGCCCCAGGATGGAGCTGGGGACAAGCAGATGGTGCCAGCCCCAGGGCTCTTGCAGCCTGAGTGGAAAAGACTGAGCAGATGCAGCTGGGACACTGGGAGACAGCAGGATGCCACCAGTCACGGCCCATGGGCCTGGGCGCCTGGCACTGCCATCCCTCACCACCACCATGCCTATGGAGGGTGCTGGGGCACCTCTGCAGAGGCTACAGGGGCTTCCCTAACAGGCAAGGCACTGGGTGGCAGGAGGCTCTGTCAAAGGAGAGCTTCCAAGAACTGATGTCTTTTTCCACTCGGAAATTACCCAGGCTGACTCTGCCTGTGTGGGATTTGCAGCCGCCTGGCAGCACTGCAGGAGCTCAGCAGAGCAGTCCCAACCGGCTGCTCAGCACCCAAAAGCCACAGCTCCACTCACAGCATGTGTGACAGAGCTGGCATGGCACAGCAAGGCGGGTTTGCCAGCTTGCCTAGCACAGCACAGGCATCTCTCCATGCAGGGATTCCCAGGCAGAACATGGGGCACAGCTAACAATGTGGGCTGCACCACAGCAATGCCAAGGCACAGGCTGCACTGACAGCACACACGGACAGCGGGCGCGGGGAGGACAGGCAGAGGAAGGGAGGGTGAGCAGCTGGCATGAAACCAGGCAGGGACCAGCACAGGGCTTCGGAGAGCAGGGAGGGACCGTCCCAGCATGTGGCTGCGCAGAAGTCCTCTGAGCAGGGAGGACACGGCTGCTCAGAAAGGCAAGATAAGTACCCAGCATGGGAGGAGCCCTGACTCAGAGCCATCATGCAGGAAGAACAGGAAAAACCTACAGAGCCTGATCCTGGAGATGCGCTGGAAGACAGCTCATCACAGGAGGGCTGAGACAACAACCAGGGCAGGCAGAGCAAGAGAAACCTGGGGGAAGGGGCAGGAGCTCAGCCAGCACCCTCCCAGCAAACTCTCCTGCTCACCTGGCTGACCCCTCGGAAGAAAGCCTCCTCTGCCAGCCGGGCCGGGCCATCCACAGTCTTGCCATCGTCCTCGGGGCCCCAGCTGGCACTGTAGATGTGGATGTGGTTGGGATTGAGGCCCAGGGAATGGGCCTCCACAGCATCAGTCACCTCCCCATCCAGCATGCGCACGCCTAGGGCCAGAGAGTAGACGTCATGGGCGATGGGATGGGGCAGGGTGGCTGCGTGCTGCAGGGCAGTGGTGCCACTGGCAAGAGCCCTCCCATCCACTGCTGCCACCCCATGCCATGGGCTGTCACAGGGCTGCCCTGGCCAGAAGTGCCAAGATCCCCAGCACAGCCCACTCCTCCAGTCGCAAGGCACCTGCAGAGCCCAGCGCAGGCTTTGCTTTTGGCGCAGGGCAGGGTGGCACCCACCTCCGATCCTGGCATTGTAAGCCACGCCAACACCACAGATCCCATTGTTTGCCACAGCAGCGACTTCCCCGGCGCAGCGTGTGCCATGTCTGCAGTCAAAACAGGACCAGGCATGCTCAGATGGGGCACAAGGAGCACAAGGCTGGGCACTGGCTGCAGCTGGAATGACCAGCACCCAGGCTGCCTCCTGTCCCTCCTGAACCAGGCAGCTGACAAAGGCCCTGCAGGGCTCCTCTGTCTACTCTCCTGCTCCAGAGCAGGGGGACTGAATGGCCTGCACTAGCACTGGGCAGCCCCAAAGGATGCTGCTTGTGTCAGAAAGGGAGGCAGGGGGTTTCTCTGTGGGGCAGAAGCTTGCCGCCACCCTTGTACCCTCTGGCAGTCTGTGAGGGCTGGCACTGCCACCGAGTCCCTGCTGCAGCTGGGCTCTGCCACCCTCACCTCTACCTCCTGCCTCACCTGTTGTCATTCATCTGCGTGTAGCGGGGCTGTGGGTCTGGGTCCTGGTCATTGACATCAAAGCTTGCCCCTGGATCCTGGAAGACAGATCTGGCAGTTAGAGACCATCTATCTTGGCCACCGAGCCCCGGCCACCCTGGGGCCATGCCTGTGCTCCATAACCCTGAGGCTGGGCTGAGCAGGGGGGCAGGCTCCCACTCCCACCTCCATCGCTTCCTTCCATGTCCCGCCATGGCAGGCATGAGCCCTGCAGCTCCAGGGCTGCACTGAGCAAACACGGGTGCCCAGACAGGCTCCCACAGCACACCGCCCTGCAGCATCGCCCCACACTTACATAGTTGCCCTCCAGGTCAGGGTGGTTCTTCTCAATGCCATCATCCAGGATGGAAACCACGATGCCCTTGCCTGTGTAGCCCTGCTCCCAGGCCTGACGCACATTCAGGTCCCGTTGGTTGGTGTTGTACTGCCGAGAGAAGCGCTGGCAATAGGAACTGTGCCCAGCCACTGGCACTGCAGCTGGGGTGTGCCTGGACCCCTCCCAGGCCCGGCTGTAAGGGCAGGCAAGAGGCAGCCTTCACCCCTCTCTGCTGTGGTGTGGGGATGAGGAAGCCTCAGGGGACCCAGGCACAGCTGGATGAGGAGGGCCACTCCGAAAGGAGGCTGAGCCCCAGACTGTGTTTGGGCCCCATAAACACAGCTCCCTTTGCAGAGATCAGGCTTTTGCCAGAGTTCAACGATACTGACAGGCACAGGCATGGACCCTGTTTCTGGGCCAGGCAAAGGGCTGCTCCCCGCTAGCCCAGCCCCAGGCTCTCCCCAGCCCTGCCGGCACCCTGGCAGGGAGCCACAGCTCCACGTGCACAGCCTCTTCTCTGGGGTGTTCCTGGACACACAGCACCAAGTGGCTGCCTCAGGCCTTCCTCCTCCTCCTCCTCCTCCCTGCCAGCCTGGCTGGCAGCAGCAGCAGCCACCTGACAGCCGTCCCTCAGATGACACAACTGCATACCCAGACTTGCATTCGCTGTCACAAATATGCAGCTCCCTTCCTCAATTGGCACCGTGCAGCCCCTGCCCAGCACTCACCAGGTACCACTGCTGCGGGAACTTGGGGTCTGTGGGCTCCATGAAAATGTCTCGCTTGGTCCTGCGCTTTGCCACCTGCTGCTCCAGCCACTGCACCTGGGGGCAGAGAGGGCATGGGGCTCCCTCGCTGCCCCCTTGGCAGCTCTCACCTGTGCCAGCAGCTCCCAAGGCCACCTGCCCTCCAGCCAGCAACTTGCCCAGAGGGGCTGTCCTTGGGGAGCTCACAGCCAGCTGCCAGGATGCTGGCAGAGCATCCAACCCTGCCAGAGCCACTGCAGCACCCAGACCGTCCCTCCTGGCCTCCCCTGTCCAGCCATGCCAGGGCGGCAGTGCCGGGCGTCCCGCAACAGACTCTGCTCCAGTGGAGCAGGCAGGTCAGAGCGTAGAGCTCTGCAGAACAGCCGGCTGCCGAGAGCCTGCCAGCCGCCGCAACGTGCCGCACGCCCTGCTGCACTGCCAGCGTGCCAGGCCCCTGGGCCGGAGCCAGGGGCCAGAGATCACAGCAGCCCTGCCACATTGCCACACTGGGATCTGGCACTGCCGGCACTGCCCTGCATACAAGGACGGAGAGCCCTGCAGGGAGCAGAGGCTGCCCCATGCCCTGCGATCACAGCAGCCCACAGGGTCATGATGCCAGTTCTGGCGACCCCCTGTCCTTGCCAGCCACGTACTGGGCTCCCACCCAGCTCTGCCACAGGTCTCAGTGCCAGGGGCTGGTTCAAGGCAGCTCAGCCCACTGCTGGCTCACATGGCAGTGTGAAACGCCCAGGACCCAAGACAGGCCCCCGCAGTTGGCAGGTAGGGCCCCCGCGCTGCACGTACCTGCGGTTCCCTGGCCAAACGGCTGTGCCAGGGCTGGTGGGGTGAGAGGGAACGCTTCACCACACCACTGTGCCGAAAGTGGTAATAGTCACCAAAGATCTGCAACAGAGAAAGGAGCAGGATGGACAGGAGAGCCCGGTCCCTCTGATTCCCCATCCCCCCACCTGCAAGCCCAAGCTGCAGGGGCTGCCACAGCCAGGCTGGGCCCCCGACTCCAGAGCAGCTGCTGGGGCTCATGTCCAGGTACATGGGGCAGGATCTCCTGCGAGAGGCTGTGGCAGCTGGTGACAAGGCAGCTGGGGAGACCCTGGGGCAACAGCGACACAGCCTCTGCCCACCTCACCCTCCCACAGGCCCTCACATGGCAGTAAGTCCCAAATTGTCCAATAAAGCTGCTGCCCTGGCAGCTAGACCTCAAGCAAGCAGTGGCAGAGAGGGACAGGCCTTTTGAAGCCAGCCTGGAAGAGGCACCAGCCTCAGGAGATAAAAACACCGCTCGTCTCCCAGAGCCAACCAGCACCCCCTGCTAGTGGTGAGGGGAAACTCCACGGGGCTTGAGGCCCCACTGCCCAGGTGGCCCCAGCCAGGGCAGGGAGACTCTGAGCCAGCCTCTGCTCCTCCAGACAGGCCACTGGCAGAGCCCTTCTCCCTGCGCACCCCAGGCCAGCACCCCACCAGAGCACCCACCCAGAGCTGGTCTCAACCTTGGGGCACAGCCAGCTCCAGCAGAGCAAAGTGAGGGGGCACGCAGGCATCCGACCCCAGGTGGGGCAGCCACCAGCCGAGAAGCCATGCTGCAATGGCCCCGGCTCAGCTCCCACGCACGTGGGGATGGCCCAGTTGGGACTGGGGCAGGACAGGACTCCAGCTAAGCCCGGCTGGGCCAGGAGGCCATGCAGCCGCCCAGCCAGTTATTTTTAAACCCCAAACCCTCTCCAGTGCTGTCATTTCCTTATCCCCTCCTGCATGTCCCGGAGGCTGGCCTGGCCACGGTGGCCCCACCCCTGCCACCCAGGGCCTCCCAGCCCAGCAGCCTGCCTGGACCGGGGAGAAGGGAGCCGAGCGCCCACCCTGCCCTGCTGGAAGCCACAAAGCCAGAGCAGTGGCCACCAGCAAGATCTGGCTGCCCAGGCTGCGCCATCGCCTGCAGGGCTGGGCTGCAAGGGCTGCGGGAACACAAGGGAGAGGACATCTAGCCCCCGCTGCCCCAGGTTGCTGCAAAACAGTGTGGTTGCAGCTAACGAACGCCCCCAAGCTTATCAGAGCTCTGCAGATGTGCCACCATCCTGGCCAGCCACACAGCCAGCTGGAGCCGGCAGGGGAGGAAAGGTGCACCCAGCTGACCGGCACTCTCAGCCCTGGGGCAGCAAATCCAGGCTGCAGCTCTCCAAGTCATGCGCTTCACCCCAAAGCCCCCACTGTGCTCTGCAGGGCAAGGGAAACGCACCCCGGCACCTGAAGCCGGGCCTCCACCACCCCTGCTCGGGGGGAACTGCCTGCCGGCAGGACAAGCCCCCACCCACTGAAGGGGAATTGTTCCACTCCACAGAGTTCCCCCCACAGCACAGACTCCCATGCACCAGCCTCTCTCTGGGCAGGAAAGGGAATGGACTCAACTCATGGCAGCCCAGCACTGTCGGCACAGGGTGGCAGGAGCCAAACAATGGGGTCAGGACTTGTGTCCATGGCTCCACCACCATAGGAGTCTGCTGCCTGCAGCACACTGGTACATGTCAGTCCACAGGGAAGGGGCAGGCAAAGCCCCTGGCTGCCAACTCAGGACCCCACTTCTCTCTGCACATGTTCCCTGGACTTTGGACCATGGTGGGGAGCAAGCTTGTGGTGGGGGACAACGCAACGTGCCAATCAACCCCAAGCCATGCCAGCTGGCATTACCCAGGGAAGCCACAGACCATGCCGGCTCCCCGAGATGTGGTGCTCGTGACATGGGGCTGCACTCCCTGGTGCCAGTGGCAGCTGGGCGCTGCTTCTGCCCTAGGCCAGCAGAGGAAAGGGCAGGACTTGGCCTGCAGCTCTGCACTCCTTCCCTGTGGGGCAGGGGCAGATGGCTGGAGCCCTGGTACAGCTGGCTGCAGAGCTGCAGCCCTGCCTGTTACGGCAGGATCGCAACTCCAGCACCACCAGAGTCACTGGGGCAGACCTGGGCCTGTTCCCCGCAGCACACCACGTCCCTCCAGCACAGCCTGGGACACCGAGCAGCTCAGAGCATTTGGGGAGGTGCTGAGGTGAAAAGCCTCTGCACTGGGCTGGCAGAGGGGAAAGCAAGCTGCAGGCTCGATGCCCTCCCCCAGCACCTCCTCACCCCCTCCAGGGGTAAGGACAGAGCCCTGATTGTTCCTGCATGCAGATCGTGGTTCTGCCCGATCATCCAACTGGATTAGGTCTGCACAGACACTGCAGTGGCAGCCAGGAGCTGGCCAGCCCACACACTTCCACCCTAATCCCTGCAGTCCCTGTCCTCAGCAAAGGCAGAGCTGCCCCCCAGCCCTGTGTCCCCCTGGGCCAGGCAGCACTGATCCCACGGAGAGTGGTGCCGGCTCACCACTCCTGCCCTGACCTCCTGCCACAGCTCATGGCCACCTCGGCCAGCCCCGGGACCAGCGGGCTGCCAACGCTCCTGCCCACGTCCCCAGCAGCAGGGCCATGTGCTGGGCAGCAGCAGGGGCTGGTGGAGACCTGCAGCCCAGTGGTACAGGAGGTAAGAGCACTCGTCCCTGGGCTGGTGCTGCTGGGGCCGCTCAGTCCCAGCATCCTGCCACTGCAGCCCAAGGCCAGCATCAGCAGCCAAGCCTTTCCCCAGTGCTCCCCATCCCCAGCTGGGGCAGGCAGCGCCTGCACCCACCCCTCTGCACCAGCCCTGGCAGCATGAACCACCATGTTCCCACCTCACTACCGCATCTGTCCCTCTCCTATGACACTTGCCTCCCCCGCACTGTCCTTTGGGTCCCCTTCAAGGCCACTAGCACCAGACACAGGTCCTGGCACCTCTCTGCCAGAGGCAGCGCTGACCAAGGGGACTGCCTGCCTGCCCTAGCTCTGCAGGCAGCGGCAGAGCAGGGAGTACGCCAGGACAGCACGCCTCCGAGGACAGTGTCCAGACCCCACGCTGAGGCCAGGATCCTCTCAGATAAGGACCCTGGGGGCCTCTCACTGGGGCACTGCCAGAAGCACCCGGTCCCCCCCCTTGCAGCCTGGCTGCCGCATCCTGTCCCAGCGGCACACACACCCCAGGAACAGCAGCCCAGAAACCTCCAAAGGGGGAAAGCCCAGCTTCTTCCAGCCCTGCGCTTCCCACCGGGCCACCACAGACCCTCTGGGGAGTGGGCTGCCCAGGCCAGCCAAGCCTCATCCCACAGCACAGACACCAAGACAGGCTCCAGAACTGGAGAAAACATGCCCAGACCAGCAGCTTCTGCTGCAGCCTGAGCTGCCACAGCCCGTGGGGCTCTGCCTGCAGGTGCTGCCTCACTGCTGCTCTACTGGCAGCTGAGTGGGCTGGGAGAGCCGGGGGAGAGGTGCCAGCCTCTGGCCAGAGAACGAACAGTGCGGGGAAAAGGTGAGCACTGCCGGGCAGAGCTGGCGCAGAGCCTCCGTGGCTCACAGGGACGGACCCCAAACAGGCCTGGGCTCCCCACTGAGCCACAGGGTCCTGCACGGCTGTGCTGCAGCCCAGGGCCTGATGGGCACCCCTGGGCCAGTGGAGACATGGCTGCAGAGTCCAGTGCCCCTCAGCCCTGGCAGCTGGGCCTGGGACCCGGCACCACAGCGTGATGGGAAATGCTGCCAGGAGCAGGCTGATGGCACCTCAGTCCCATCCCGGTTCCCAGGGGTCTCAGCAGAGACCTGGCCCAGCAGGATGTGTCCTGGGCTGCTCTCCCAGTCCCCTCTGCATGGCAGTGGCCCTGGCCTGACACGTCCTTTGCCTTGACATTGGCTGTAAGATGCTTCCCCCAGACAGCACCTGTGTGAGGCTGCCCCATTGCCCCCGCAACACAGACACCCTCAGTGGGGTGACTGGCCCCCACAAAGTTCCCTTCTCTGGCACGAATCCCACAGGACTTGGCACTCCCTGTCCCCAGAGCCCTGCATACCCACCACCCTGTGCAGGGCTCCTTTCAAGTGGCAGGACAAGGCACCCACCGGCTCCAGCGGCAGCCACCTTCCTCGCCTGCCACCGCTCGCGGCAGCTGCTCACAGCGAGGTCCTGACACAGCAGCCATGAGTTATGCAATTTCCTCTGGGATTTCACCCCTCGCTTCCTTCCCGGAGAGCTGCCCAGCCTGGCGGCAGAGCCCCACTCTCCGGGCAACAGACCCCCAGGCACGCAGGCAGCCCAGCAGGGGCTGGCACAGACACACAGGCTCTGCTCCGCCAGCACCAGCCTCACCTCACCAAAGCAGTGCCTGTCCAGCTCCCTGTGCCTGCACGGGGGCTGTCCCTCTGGGCTGTCCCGGCTGCACCCACTCCCATGAGATCCCCTTGGCCCCTGCCTTGGTCATGGCAGCCGTGCTGGTGCCAGCTCCATTGGCTAAGCCCCCACCTGCCGCCAGCCCAGAGGCTGGTACCTTGCCTGTGGCACAAGGCAGAGAAAAGCCCCACAGATCAGCCCGTGCCAACAGCATGGGGCAGCCGGCATGGTGCTACAACAGCAATGTCAAGAAGCACTGGCCTGTCAGAAGCGACCTGTCAACAGAGACATGTCCTGCCTGCGGCACCGCGCTGGCAAGCAGGAGCCTGGCCATAGGCCCACCGGCCCTCCGGTTCTCAGCCAAGGCCTGGCTTTCATACTGACGCCTCAAAAGCCAAACCTGTGAGCACCCTTGCTACCAACAAGCGCACAGCCCACAGCCATCCAGGGAAAGCAGAGCCAGCTCCCTGGGCCTGGAGCACAGGGGAGCTGGGTCCCGCCAAGGCTGCCAGGAGGAGAGCACCCTGGAGCTCCTCACGCCGGGGACAAGGCCAGAAACAGCTAGGACCACAGGGAATACAAGGGGCCCCAGCTCCTTCGCCATGGCCCCGTTCTCCCTGCCCTGCTGCCAGGGCGTTGATGGAGGCACCGGCCCAGCACAGCTGCGCACGCTGCCCTGTCCCTCCACTGGCTGAGGGCAGAGAAAGCCGAGAGTGGTGAAGACCTGCTGACACACCTTCTGTGAAGGGCAGCTTAGGGCCAAGGACACACAGCCACTGTCAGACCACCCGCTCTGGGGACACCCAGGAGGCGCTGCTGCCATTCCAGCTGAGCCAAGGCTGTGCTGCGCTGGGGCAGCTCACTGTGGGGAGCACCACTGGGAACCGGGAGCCCTCCTCTTCTCCACCAATGCACAGCATTCCCAATTTTTTCTCACTGGGATGGGCTTTTCCTCCTTCCCCCTCCAGCAGGCAGGGTGTGCCATGCCATGCCATGCCACCAGACCATCCCACTGGCAGGGGAAGGCCCTGGCTCCATCCAGCTAATACCACCCTTAAGTCAACACAGCGTATGCTGGAAAGCTGCAGCAAATGGGTGCGAACACAGCAGCTCTGCTGCCAGAAAGAGCTGCGCCCGAGCCAGCTCCAGGGCCCAGCCCAGTGCCTGCCCAAACCATGGCAGAGATGGCAGAGGACACCGCTTCCATGGGGAGAGGGAAGCAGGGGACTTACCGGGCCCAGGTTGAGGAATCCATGCTTCCTGGCCAGCCTGTCAGCCTCCTGGGGCCCCGCAGGGACAAGCACAGCCCAGGTATTGGTGTAAATACGCTGGGCCAGCACCTCCTGGGCCAGGAGAGCGAGGGCAACCACCAGAGTCCAGTGCAGGAGCAGCGAGCAGGGCCTCAGATCCATCAGAGTATCGGAGTTCCTCTAGCTGGGGAGCAGGAGGGTCCCAGGAGCAGTGGGTCCAGCGACCTCCCTGTGTTAGCACCCTGAGGTGCGCTGGCCTCTCTGCCCTGCTGGCCACGGCTCAGCCCAAGATAGCATGGGGACGAGCCTGCAACAGCCGGGCCGGAGGGCAGCAGCAGGAACAGACCGTCAGGGACAGCAGCACGATCTGCAGAGAGATAGAAGAGCGGTCAGGCCCTGGGGCGCCTCTCCTCAAACCCAGGAAGGGCTCTGCTGCACCAAGCCATGGCTCCGGCACTGGGCAAAGGGGGCCTTGGCACACTGCACCCACTGTCCACCACGGTTCACAGACAGCCACATGGGACCTGGGGCCCCGAGGAGCCATGGTGGTGGCTGGCTCTGCAGGGCGCCCGCCCTGGCATGCTTGCCCCAGCACGCTGCCGCTGTTTACCTTGCCTGTTGCCAAATGTGTACTTACGCTCCGTGCTTACAAACACAGGAAACAAACCAGGAGGGGAGAGGAGCACCGAAGGAGGGGAGAGGCAAGGCAGGGGAAACCATGCCTCTTGCTGCCCCGGTCTGCAGCAGACAGGAGCCCCTTCTCCAACCGGGATGGGCCTATCTGGACACCGAGCTAGGAGCAACTGGGATGGGAAGCCTGCCTCTCCAGTCCCAAAGGGAGACCCAAGGAGATGCCCACAGATGCTGTGTGAGGAACCCCAGCTAAACAAGACTGGAAGGAGGAAAGCCAGGGAGAGCCCTCACTCTCTGGGGCTCTCTGGAGCCCCAGGCCCCAGCACCTCCACAGTCCGCGATCAACCAGGCAGTGCCTGCTAGCAGTGCCAAGCGCCTTGCTGCCTGTCACCACCAGCAGCTCAGCTCTGCCCTTCCCCTGGAGCACAACATGGTGACACCGGTGTGACTCATCTTCACAACAGAAAGGAAAGCGGCACAGGGACCAGGAAAAGGGGCACACCGTCACCTCCAGCACCCACCCAGGGACCTGCACGCAGGGATGCCTGGGGACAGTTCGCTCTGTGTCGGAGGCCAAACACAAGAATCTGGGAAGGCAGATGGGGAGCAGAGCAGGGAGTGACCCACCCAGCGCAAAGGAGCCTGTAACACAACGGCACTGGTGCGAGCTCCACACATGGAGCTCCACAGGCACCCTAAAATACTGGATTGTGTTTCAGAGACAGTGGGAAAGGTGAGAGCCGGCAGTGCCCAGGGGAGCCCCATCCCCCTCCAGCAAGCAGCGGCCCCAGCGAGCAGGGAGCCTGCGGTTGCTGCCAGGGGAGGACAGCAGCTCCTGGCAGCCACCTGAGACCTCGCCACAAGCTGCAGCGCAGACAGTGCCGCGATTCAGGCACGCTGCGGCTCCCCTTCCACGACCAGACCTCAGCCGGCTGCGGCCCTGGCTGCCCTGCCGAGGCACCCGGAGCCGCCGGCACGCTGGGAGCAGGAGAAGGAAGGAGGGCCAGCCTTGGGCTGCTGCAAGCCAGCCTGCACGGTGGGGTGCGAGCAGGGAAACAAGTACCCGCGAGCTCCCGGGCCACGCTCTGTGCTCCGCACCCACAGCCCCAGGAGCGGCACGCTGCCGATCGCATCCGGCACACGCAGGGCAGCAGCTGGCCGGGATCCTTCCCGGTACTGACGGACACCAGCGCTTCCCCACGAGCCGAGCCCCGCCGCCGCACGGCAGCGACACGGCAGTCCCCAAGCTGTGGCAGCGGCCCCGCGGCACGGCCGGAGCCGTGCGGGGCGGCCAACAACCACACGATCCCACCGGGATGGGCCGCGGGGCCGCCGTGGGGCCCATGTG
>JAVJGG010000002.1:24512567-24524451 GCA_035590195.1 Aviceda cuculoides
CCGGGGCCGCGCCCCCTCGCCCCGGCCGGGGGCGAGCCGCCCTCCGCCGACACCGGGCACGGCCCGGGGCTCAGCACAGCCTCTCCCCCGTCCCCACGCGGGGCCGCCCATGCCGGCCCCAGCGGGAGACCTGGATCTGCCCCGTGAGAGCCCAGACCCCTCGTGGGCCCCGGGACCCAACCGGGGGTGCGAGGGTGCCCACAGAGGAGGGCACCCGCAAAGAAGGGCGCCCAGAAGCTGCCTCGCCTTGCATCCCCGCGTGCCTAGTGCGGCGGGTTGCTCTGCGGCGCGGGGCTGGCGGGACACGAGCCTACCCAGAGTGGCCGTTCCAGCCCCCGCAGCCACCGGAGCAGGGGGTTCCTCAACTAGGCCGACAGGAGCGGCACCAGCCTCCCCACAAAGGCTGTATCACGGGGCGCTGCAGCCCCAGGCCAGCACGCAGCCTGATGGAGAAACTGTCCTGAAAGCAGCAACACAAGGAAAATCCATCAGCCCAGTTTCAGGTTTCAGGAGGGAGGCTTCCACCAAGGAGAAAAGGTGAGAAGTGAATTGCAGCTCATCTCAGCTGCAATCATTCATAAAAAACAATAGACTCTTGTGCCTCGCATGCACGGGACCATGTCAAGAGCGATGCAAAAGCCAGGTCAAGAGCAAAAAGCAAAAGCAGCAGAACCCAAACTGACCTGACTCCTCTGCACCTCAGAAGGGGTCTGGGCAGCCCCGGGTAGGAGCAAGTCCTACAGCTCCTTACAGAGAAAAGGAAGTCACTCAGATATCATGATCAAGATCGTGAAGCATTAGCAATCGCACAGGAAACAGTCACCTTGGTAACTGAGATGCTGAGAACAGCCCAGAAAATCTGGCACAGGGCAGGTTTCTCTGTTAAACTGGGTTAGTTTTGCAGGGCAGACGCCTGGCTGCAGTGTTGCCCCAGGGGCAGCGGCTCAGGCCAGGATGACCCCACTCTCATGCCCCAAAAGCCGCCACTGGGCACTGCTGGCCGCGGGGGCTGCGGTACCCCAGGTGCACCCTCTGGAGCCATGGTCCCGCCGCGCAGCGCACACCCCATGGATGTGCAGCACTCACCCCCGCGCCACCGCAGCCTTGTCGGGAGTCGTCCCCAGTGGCCAGAGAGCCCAGGCCAGCCGCTGGATGTGCAGCCGAGCCAGGACTTATATGGGGGATATTTGTGCTGGGGGCAGGTCCTGAGCCGGACTCTGGCCCCGTGGTGGGAGGGAGGGCAGTAGGCGGGCTGCCTCCCCTGGCCCCCGCCCGTGCGCCTTGTCTTCAGATGCCTCCTTTAGGTGCTGGCAGTCATGCCCGGGCAGGTGACAAGCTGCTGCACCTGGCCCCTGTGACATGTCACACAGGGGAGAGGAGCTGACAATGGGCCCTTGTCACCACGGGGCTTATCTCGGTGCTGCAGGGCAGGCAGGCAGGAAGCACCCCTCTCTTACATAAACTACTGGCTTTGGACCCGTGCGCTGACCCTGCACCCCTGCCAAAGACAACGCTTGTAACCGGGGAGCACTTGCCTGTGGCACGACGCCACCGACGTGAATGGGATCTGCTTTCCCGGAAGCCCCCTGGGGCTGGGGGGCAGCTGAAGTCAGAGCAGAGAGCAGGGCCGCCAGGCTGGATCTGAGGGGCTGCTGTTCCCCCCACACCTTAGGGGGCTGCTTGGCATCCCTCTGCTCAGCCCCTGCCTTCGGAGCAGCAAGGGGGTGAAGCAGCTACCGCAGCTGTGTCTGCCAGGACCATGAACCCTCCTCTTGGACGTTTAAGTGACTTGGGGGCTATTGCTTGGAGACATCAGCCCACTCCAGATAGACCACCAGGAGCAGGCCGCTCGGCACAGCAACTCCCAGCACACCGTCACACTGGCAGCGTGCTACCGCCAGCCAGCCAACAGCTCCCTGCGAGGCCTGCCCTCCAGGCGATGCCCCACAGCATTCCCTGGAGCCCACACTGTAGGTGGAGGGGCCAAACTGTTCACTGGGGCTGGGGGGAGACCCCACCGTGCTCCTCTGCACCAAGCACACTGTGTGGTGTGGCCTGGCAGCACACACAATCAATAGAAACCTACTTTCACGGAAAAATCAGGTCAACTTTTGGCTTTCGGGTTGCAGAGATTGCACAAGCTCCAACAGTGATGCAACTGCCCATCTGCCCGAGATTTCCGGGAGGCAGAGCAGTGACAGGGCTGCACCCCTGCCCGCAGGCACCCCCAGGCCGGGGGGAGCTCGGGGACACAGCAGGACAGTGGCAGTGCCACTCCACAGCAGCCACTCTGCTGCGGGCGAAAGCAGACCAGTGAGCAGGGAACCAGCAGAGGAAGGGCAGAGGGCCCTCACAAACAGTGGAGAAAACCAAATAACAGGCAGCAACGGCTGGCAGAGGACATCCAGAAGGACCAAATCAGTAACTAAATGTTTACCTGGAGCACAGCAACCCGCTCTGCCCCCATGCCCATGCTGGTGCAGGGGTGAGCCCGCAACGACTGCTGTGCTGTGAACTTGTGTCCCCAGCCCCACTCTGCCCTGCTTGTGCCCTCTCCCGCAGCTCAGGCTGCACTCCCCTTACCGTGGAATCTCTCTGGTCCCTCTCCTCCCCTCCCCTCACCGCTGGACGTTACTGGCAGGCTCCTGGGAAGGCCCCAGTGCCCCCGGAGCTGGTACTGCCATTCCCCAGCCCGGAGCTGTGCTCCACAGCGTCCCGCTGGCTGGAGAGGCTCTAATCATAGCCACACTCCCAGACACAACATCTCACTGTGGTCACACGCAGGGGACTTCAAGGCCCAGCCCAGACACCCTGACCTTGCCCTGTGGTACAGCTGCAGACACAAACAGCAGTGGCGCAGAGTGGTTCTGTAACTTTATCTGCCTCTGACTTTGTCATCAGCAGTAATGCTGTCAAAGTATCGACCCGCAGCCTTGCCACAGCGCTGCCCCTGCTCTGGGCTGTGGCATGTCGCACCCAGCCATCGCCTGTTCCCCCACATCCTTGCCTGCCTGAGCACCATAAGGTGCCTGTGGCACTCAGGGGCTCCGCACAGGAACACAAGTACATGTGTGCAGGCAACACCCGGGCAGAGAGCCCACCTGTGGCCCTTCAGCAAAAGCTCTGTTTGCCTGTGGGCTTCGGTGGGCTGGGGAGGGTCTGCCTACAGATACAGACACACGAATCTAGCCCAAACCCTGGCAGGTGAAGGTTTTCACCAGCAAGCTGGCAGAGCAGCAAGAAGCAGCCTGGCCCGTGCCAGATGCTGGCCAGGCTTGCGGCTGCCAGCCTCAATGCACCCTCACGCCACCCCAGGAATGGGGGGCTCACTGCCCCCCGCCCCTGCCGCAGCCTGGCTGCCAAGCCTCTGCAGGGCTGACATGTCAGCAGCCGTTGCGCTGGGGAGAGGGGGCTGGGGCAGCCCTCAGCCACACCCGCTCTCGGCAGCCCATCTGCCGCGTCCCGGGGGATCTGGTAAGGGCAGGCACAGAGCCATGACACCCCCGCACACCCTGTGCCCCACGGCCTTGCCCCAGGAGACCTCCTGCACCCCCGCCTGCAGGGCTGGGACCCCCACACCAGCTCGGGCAATGTCAGCATTTGGTTTTTCCAGCTCAGCTGTGCCTCTCGAGGGGATGTGGGGCAGAGAAGACATGTCACAGGCCGAGGGCTGCTTCTCGCCACAGCCTCCAATGCCTGCGGTCACAGAACTGAGCCAGGCTGTGAAAGCATTTCCCTGTTTGCTGAGGTCTTTAGTTTTGCTTCACCTGAACGGGACATTACGTGCTTTGTGTGCAATTCCCAAGCTTTCCTTTAACTGGTGTGTCTAATTGCTTCACTGAGTCCTATGTCAAAGCTCGCTCCTTGCCACAGTGGCACAGGACTCACTAAGTGGGAACATACTGTGATAACCCTCAAGATTAGTATCTCATCAGATGACCAAATGCAGAGCGGGAGCTCTAATTGCCGTCCAGGCGTAAAGGCCAGAAACACATGAATGAGCTCTTGCTTATTCCTGGGGAGGACCATCAGTTGCTGCAGAGTTATAAAGCTACTAATGCCTGGGTCGTTAAGGCAAACTACAAGCTACAAGGCACCAGGGGAGCCCCACAGAGCCAGGGTCCTGCTGCACACCCCATCCCTCCTCCCTACACAGCTCTAACAGTGCTGTCCCAGCTTCTCCAGCTGCTGCAAGGACACACTGAAGCAGGGGGGACCCAGGGAGAGCCCACAGGAGGTTCCTGGGGCAGGAACCAGGTTGTCCGAGACAGTTCCTGGAAGGCTCTGCAGGGAGAGCCTTCCCCCTCCACCACAGCAAGGACCCAGCACAGGACAGCCGGGCACAGCCAGCCAGCGCTGCAAGGGGCTGGGGTCCACCCGGCCCCGCCACACCTGGGGCAGCCATCCCCTGCCTGCAGCCCAGCAGGGTCACGGTTACCCAACTGGATCTGCCCAGCCCTGGCCCGCAGGGGTGCCGGAGTGAGAGGAGAGTCTCCCAGGAGAAAGCCTGCCTTTGTGCCAGCCTCAGGACCTCTGCAGCCACTGCTGGGACCCTCCAGCCCAGAAAGGGAGTGGTACTGCTGCTGAGAATTGGGTCTGCGCTCCCCAAGACCAGCTGAATGAGATCCTCCCAGGAGGACTTCTCCCAACCCAGAAACAAGGACACCAACAGGAAAAGAATTCCCTGTGCTTCCTTTGGGATCATGTTCCAGCACTGACCCACCAACTGGAAAGGCACGCTTGCTTTGGGGTTTCCTGGCTGCCACCTCCGGTGCTGGCCTCACCCCATGCAGCCTCCATTGCATGGCCACGAGGGCACCTGCTCCGGTAGAGGCAGGGCAGGCACCTGGCAGTGCAGAATTAAAGCAGCACAGCTCTGGCCTCTGCTTCCCAAATGCCCCTGCCACAGGGTAGACTTCCTGGAAGATAAAACCTCTTCCTTTCTTTTGAGAAGGCAGCACAGGATGGCAGACGTGGCTGCGGTGGTTTGTGACCTAGTTTTGCCCAACTTCAAGAGAAGTCTTATCTTCTGTGGCTGGATGCCAGAGCAGGGGCAACTCATGCAAGCCAATCACTCCCAGCTCTGCCCCCGACTTTCCTCTGTGAAACTTCGCACCTCTTAGCGGCTGACGTGTGCTGACATGGGCGGAGGCCACCCGGTTACGGAAAACCCTTCATGCCTACCACAAAGCAGCCATGGCCCCGGCCCTTCCCGACACACACGCCACCACCAGTGCCATCAGGAAGCCCAGGGGCTTCCCCAGCCCCCATGGAGCAGCCCTGCCTCCTGGCACCGGCCATCCCAAGGGCTGCAGCGACATGCGGCTGCCCAAGGGCCGCTTGTCCTCGCTGTCTAGCAGATGAGGAGCTGGGCAGTGGCAGTGGGGCTTAGCAGGGCCAGCTGACAGCAGACAGAGCAGGAGGGCTGGGGCTCAGCTCCGGCCGGTGGAGGCAATGGTCACGACCGCCCAGCTCCGGCTCTACCCCGAGAGCTGCTGCGCTGGCGGCAGGCCACAGCATGGCCCCGCACCGAGAGAGCGGCGGATCCCTCAGGCTGGGCCGGGGGAATTCGGCAGCCCCGCCAGGCGCAGACTGCATCCCGCAGCCCGGCAAGGCCCCGCAGGAGCTACGGGCTCTGCGGTTCCCCGCTTCTACCCCTGCCCCACAGGAAACACCGCCTTGCCCAGGCAGGCGGCGACAAGCGGCGGCAGCGGACCCGAGGCCGGGGTCCCCGGCCGCCACGGCACCCGTCAGGCGCGGCCGGAGGCCCCTGGCGATTCGCACCCCAGCCGGGAGGCCGGGTCTGGAGCCAGGCTCCTCCGGCCGATCAGCAGGAACCCTACCCCACCGCCGCCCGGAGCACCGGGGAGACCACTGCCCCCAGCGCCGCGCAGCGCCCTGGAAGTGACCCTCACTCCGAGCGTCACTTCCGGTCATTGGTCGCGGGCCGACAGCGAGTTCCGCTTCCGGCGGAAGCTCTATTCCAGTTCCGGGTGAGTGGCTGCGAGGACCCGTTCTTAGCGGCCGCTGCTCGACTCTGTTCTGGCTCCGGCCTCGTCCCGCTGCCGTCACCATGTCGGTCCCCAGCGCCCTCATGAAGCAGCCGCCGATCCAGTCCACGGCGGGTGCCGTGCCCGTCCGCAACGAGAAGGGTGAGTGGGGGGCTGCGGCCGGGGCAGGCCCAGCCGTGGCGGTGGGGGAGGGCGCGCGCGGGACCCCTGATGACGGCCCGGGCGCCCGCAGGCGAGCTTTCTATGGAGAAGGTGAAGGTGAAGCGGTACGTGTCGGGGAAGCGACCTGACTATGCGCCCATGGAGTCTTCGGAGGAGGAGGACGAGGAGTTCCAGTTCATCAAGAAGGCGAAGGAGCAGGAGGTGGAGCCCGAGGAGCAGGAGGAGGAGCTCGCCAACGACCCCCGGCTCCGGCGCCTCCAGAACCGCATCGCTGAAGACGTGGAGGAGCGGTGAGTGCGGGGGTCGGCAAGGAGCTGTGCGCCCGCCATGCGCCCCTGCAGGTCTGCCCTTGCAAGGGAGCTGGGGAGTCCAAATCCCCCTCTGCTGCTGTGTGGTGAGGAGTTGCTGGAATACTGGGCAAAGGTGGGGAATGTTTTCCAGGTAGTGTGGAAGAGCCTCTGGCTCCTCTCACCTTTGTGCTGCACCATGCCTTGGGCTCTGGCTCTGCCGTGAGTGGCCCTTCCAACCAGGAGTCACCATTTCCCAGGGCATAGTCCCATGTCCAGGTGCGGTTGGGGAGGTGCAGGTGAAAACAGGCTCTGAAATAAAAATTAAAGTAGTGCACTGAGGCTCAGGGTAGCTGGAAGGGACAGTGACACATGAAGCGGGCAGGGAGTAACTGAGTGCTATTTGCCTCCTCCTGTGGAGCTGCTGCTGGCTTTGCTTCCAGTAACAGGGAGGCTTCCTGCTGGGAGCTCCGTTCCTACTTGGAGCATGGACAGGGAGGAGCAGCTGGCATCTGGCCACTCCAGCATCCTGGGAAAGAACCTGTGGGGTCTGCCCACACCTGTTAGTTCCAGCATTTACCATGGCCTCGTTAGGAGCGATTAATGAGTAGTTAACTTCTTGCAGCTTCTTCGTGTTCAAAGTGCCGTCATTTAATTGGGGTCTGTTGCAGGCTGGCGAGACACCGTAAAATCGTGGAGCCCGAAGTGGTTGGAGAAAGCGATTCAGAGGTGGAGGGGGAAGCTTGGCGCCTGGAGCGGGAGGACACCAGCGAAGAGGAAGAGGAAGAGATTGATGATGAGGTGCGCTTGCAGAGCCGAATAACAGGCCTAGGGAAGCCCCTGAATGGCACAGGCTGGAACTGTCTTTTGCACGGACCTGTGGCTGTCTGGAAGAGCTTGATAAGTGTCACAGCTGGCTGTGACTTCACTTGAGGGTTACTGTCCTCTTGCACAGGACAGGATGTCGGGAGAGGCCACCATGCATCTGGAGCGATGGGCATGTTGTCTCATAGCCCACACTGCAGATGCCGCACTTTTTGGACAGAAGAGTGAGAGGGAAGCAAGACTGGTTGTCTGACTCCTCTGTGTTTGTCTCCATTAGGAGATTGAGCGTCGGCGCGGGATGATGCGTCAGCGAGCACAGGAGAGGAAAACCGAGGAGATGGAAGTGATGGAGTTGGAAGATGAGGGTCGATCCGGAGAAGAATCTGAGTCAGAGTCTGAGTACGAGGAGTACACGGATAGTGAGGATGAAATGGAGCCGCGTCTGAAACCTGTCTTCATCCGCAAGTGGGTGATGCGCGGGTCAGCCCTGGGCAAGGGCACGGGAGCCGGGGGCCAAGCAGATGATGCCGCTGCCGTGGTCTCCTCTTCCTCACCATGGGGCGGCAGTTTGCCTCCCCAGGCGGTGTGAGTAACAGTTGCAGCCTGGCAGGGCACAGTGGGCGAGTGAGGGGTGATCCCTGCACTGACAGCCCCATACCAGCCGCCTTGGGTTGCTGTGGGATCAGGCTGTGGGTTGAAGTTGTAGCAGGGTCTGATGGTAGTCCTTGGGCCAGTGCCATAGAGTGGCAAAGGGAAGCCATCGTCAGGCCGTGACCCACAGTTGGTGGCTTGGTCTCATATTGCTCGTGTGCAGCTGTAGGGGGATGGCGCAGTAGCCCTGGCATGGGTGACACCGGAAAGGGGAGAGCCCTGAGCCATGGCCCATCCTTGGAGAGGCAAAGGCTGAAAGCAGCTGTGGGGCAGGAGGGGAAGTCTGTGAGGAGCCAAGGGGCTGCATTGGGCTCATGGAAGGGCTGATGGCCGTTGTGGTCCCTGCCTGCAGGAAGGACCGGATCACAGTTCAGGAGCGAGAAGCAGAAGCCCTGAAGCAGAAGGAGCTGGAGCAGGAGGCAAAGAGGCTGGCGGAGGAGAGGCGCAAGTACACGCTTAAGGTGCTGAAGGGCGGGCTGGGGGTTGTGCGGGGTGGGGGGCAGTTAGTGCAGCAAGCTTAGCTTGGTCCTCGCTGCAGATCGTAGAAGAGGAAGCGAAGAAGGAGCTGGAGGAGAACAAGCGTTCACTGGCGGCACTGGATGCACTTGATACAGATGATGAGAACGACGAGGAGGAGTACGAGGCCTGGAAAGTACGCGAGCTGAAGCGTATCAAACGGGACCGTGAGGAACGGGAAGCGTAAGTATCATCTGTGTAGACACGAGGCTGAGATCCCGCAGCCCCAGGCCCTGTTGGGCAGCTGAGGTGTCTCTTCCTCAGGCTTCCCTTTGGCAGCATGGTCTTAGACCAAGCACCCAGAGCCCCTCCTGCCCGCCCTCGGGCTGTCTTTGCTTCCCTACAGAGTCAATAAATGTACGGGAGGGAGGCTGGCGACAGCAGCTCTGCCAGGCAGGTGCTGTGGGGACGCGGGGTCTCAGGGGTTTCTGTCTTGCCCAGCATGGAGAAGGAGAAGGCAGAGATTGAACGCATGCGAAACCTGACAGAGGAGGAGCGCCGCGCCGAGCTTCGGGCCAATGGCAAGGTCATCACCAACAAGGCGGTGAAGGGCAAATACAAGTTCCTGCAGAAGTACTACCACCGCGGCGCGTTCTTCATGGTGAGTGGCGCTGCAAGGGCCTGGACACGGCTGTGCTGGCAGCCAGGGCTGGGCCTGTGCACTGACCGGCGTGTGCGAGACCATGGGGATGTCGTCTCCCTGGGGGGAGCCTCCCCCACAGTGCCCTGGGGCTGGGGAGGCCCTGAGACAAGAGCCAGCCCTCAGAGGCAGCATGGGGCTGAAGTGACCGTGGTGATATGATCTCCACCAGCCCTTGTAGCAGAGGGTGAGCGGTGACACCAACAGGGGGGGCAGAGGGTGATGCCATGGTGGCCCGCCAGGCCCTGGCCTGCAGCTGCTCTCGGTAGCCCAAGCGGGACGGGCACAGTTCCACCTGGAACCAGCCTACGCTGCCTCCCGGAGCATGTTAGGTTGAGGGGTCCCAGCTGACCTGGCGCTGCAGAGCTGTCCCTGTGCTGCTGTTGGGGCTAACAGACCCACTTGGAACTAAGCCAGTTCTGCGTAGCCTATGGCCCGGGCTCTGGAGAAGTAGCTCGAGGGGCCGCGAGGGTAGCCACCAGAGGCAGGCCTGGGGGACGATGCTCGTGTCCCCCACCTTCGGCAGTAGGTTAACAGGACTGCAAGCACCATGGCAGCCCCCAGCACAGCAGCGATACAGGCTTCTGGTGGCTCTACCCCACTTCGGCCCGCTGCTGGCGCTTGCTGGAAACTTGAGGCCTGAACAGGTGTGTCCCTCTCCTGCAGGATGAGGATGAGGAGGTGTACAAGAGGGACTTCAGTGCCCCGACCCTCGAGGACCACTTCAACAAGACCATCCTGCCCAAAGTCATGCAGGTGGGTGTCCTGGCCAGAGGGTCCTTGGCCCGCGTGCTGCGCCAAGGGGTCGCAGTTCCTCGGCGGGGTCAGGGGGGAGCAGCGGCTCCCCATGTCCTCCCTGGGCAGCTGCTCACGAGCTCTTCTGTTCCCCAGGTCAAGAACTTTGGGCGCTCAGGGCGGACAAAGTACACGCACTTGGTGGACCAGGACACCACCTCCTTTGACTCTGCCTGGGGCCAAGAGAGCGCACAGAACACCAAGTTCTTCAAGCAGAAAGCAGCAGGCGTACGGGACGTCTTTGAGAGACCCTCGGCCAAGAAGCGAAAAACCACTTAAAGGAGCGGGCAGGAAGGCGTGGCGCGGCTGACAGCCAGGCAGAAGGGCACTTCTCTGCCAGCTGCCAGAGTTTGGGTGGGAACAGGGACTCAGCACTGTGCCATGCTCGTGTGGTAGCAAGCCCTTTCTCTGCCCATGCCACGTCTGCCCTGTCAATGCAGTGCCCTGCTCCCGGTGCTGCCGAGACCCAGCAGGCTCCCTGCCTGGGCACCGTGGAGGATGATGGCCTGTCCGTGCTGGCCAGGCCCGTGGCCGCCCTGAGGCTTCGGCAGCACCCAACAGGGCTGTGTGAGAGCATGTCAATGCCCCTGGCTCCAGTGTACCCACTTTGGGAGGAACTGAGACTTTTATACCCATCTGGGCCACACCATCTCCCTATCACTTGTACCTTCTCCCTTGTCAGTTTGGGCCCTTTTTCAGTGTGGAACAGTGGTGAGCCCATTTCTGCAGGGCTTGGCTTTTCTACCTGGGTGGGAGGGGTGGGGTGGTTTGATTAAAGCAATTGTTTTCTTACATGTTTTGGGTGTGGAATGTGGCTGTCCCATTCTGTGCTTTCCTGTGAGCCAGGATGGGCTGGCGCAGCCTGGGAGGCACTGCACTGGCCCAGGCATGGTGTGTGAGGGCGGCCATCACTGTGCCTGGCTCACTGGTGCTCCCTCGCACCTGGGGCCACACTGTGCTCCCCAAGGACGGGAGAGGTGAGGTTCCTGCCATGGCTCCTGGGCCACAGGAGGTTAAAAGAAGAGTGGCACGTCTCAGCACTTGGGCAGGTCGCCTCGTCCTGCTCCGGTCATGGGGGTGCTCAGGTGCTGCCAGCACAATGCTGCATGTCTTCCCGCAGGCTAGGCCCTGCTCGGCAGCACCATGTGCCCCATGGGACCCGCTGGGCAGGCGCCCGGTGCTGTGTGGACCACAGTGACAGCCCACTCCCACTAGTGCCTTTATTTGGTAAGGGAACACCGCGTCTCCAGCCAGCCCTGCATCCAGCAAGGGCTTGTGCTCATCCAGCAGGCCCGGCACTCAGTTGGTGAGGGTGATGAGCGCTTCCACCACGTTCCCCATGTGCTCCCGCAGGCTGCGCTCTGCAGCCGCCCGTGAGATCTCCATCTCGGTCATCTGCAGGGAAAGAGCCACAGCCCCTGCAGTGGCCGCAGAACAGCACAGCAGGGGCCGCCTGGCCCCAGCACCGCAGGCTGGCGTGCACCAGCTGCGGCTTGGGGTGTGGTTTCCGTGACTGGACGCCAGCTGTGCCATGAGGCCTGGGACACGCCACCAGCATCTGGCCTGGCATCCCACCCTACTCACGATCAGCTCCAGGTCCTCCTTCTTGATGGTCACTTTTGCCAGTTCCTTCTCCCTATGGTGAGAGACGGACAAACCTCCAGTGACCGACGGCCTCCCCGCCTCCAGCCGCCGAGGCAGGAGCGACCCCTCGCAGCGGCGCGGGGTGTGCTGTGCTCTCAGAGGTGGCCAGGGTGTCAGGCGGGGAAGCCGTGGGCCGGTGCCCGGGCGAGGCTCTGAGAGGCGACCCGGCGCAGGAGGGGTATGGACCGGGCCAACCCCCGGAGCCCCGAGCCAGCACGGGCAGTTGGTTACCTCTCCTGCTTCGCTTTCTGCTCCCGGGACCTCCGGTCTCCGATCACCGACATGGCCTGCCAGGACGAGCGCAGTCACCGCGCTGCGCGGCACCGGGCGGGTCAGCGCCGCCACCGGTGGGG
>JAVJGG010000002.1:24525164-24536787 GCA_035590195.1 Aviceda cuculoides
GCCCCTGCCCGCCGGCCGAGCAGGCGCTAGGCCGGGAAGGAGGGTTCGGGGTCCCGGTTTGGCTCCCGCCGCCATCACCGCGGTGGAAGGACGGGAGTGGCCCGAACCGCCTTCCCTGGGCGCTGCCTGGAAGCGGGAGATGGCCGGACCGGACCCCCGGCGGAGGCCGTAGCGGCAGCGCGGCCCACGGGAACCCGGCGGGGATGGCGCCTGGCTGCCGTGGGGCACCGGCCGGGGAGAGCCGCCTCCCGCACCCTGAGGGTCCCCTCGGGACAGGCTGCACCCCCGCCGTGTGGGGCACCAGGTGGCTCAGGGCTCTGTGGGGCAGGGAGCCCCGCGCTGCTCCGGACCGTTGCCTCAGCTCCCGGGGCAGGAGCCGAGGCATTGCTGCCTGAAGGCAAAAGCCCGGGCAGACCCAGGTGCATGGCCGAGGGATGTGTCCTTGCCGCAAGCGGTCGTGGGGCAGTGGGTGCTCAGGTGGGCCCTGGGGTCCCTGCCGCGCACGGCCATGCAGGGCTGCCGGTGCCAGGAGTGGTCCTCCCTGCATGGCCATGCGGCTGCTGGGGCCGCCTCGGCAGCCAGCCGGTCCCAGTGCCATCGACACTGCCATCGGCCCGTGGTGCTGGAGTGCCAAATCATGGTGGCAAGTCCATGCCTGCTTGGCCGGGCCGGGTGCCCAGGCTGGAGCAGTGGGGAGATGTGAGGCCTGCAGACCCTGGGGGAACGTGCCACAAGCACAGCGCTCCCCACCCTGATCTGCTGAGCATCCCTGTGGGATGCACCCATCCCATTCTCGCCACTGGGCAGAGCAGGCACCCCAGCTCTCTGGCCTGAGTTCCTGCACTGCTTTTGCCTTCCAGTGCGCTGAGTCCATGGGACATGTTGTTCACGTGTAGCCAGAAGAATGCCATGACCCCGGTGCTGACGACCAGGGCGGTGCAGCACCCTGCTCTGGGCCCTCTCCACTGGGAGTGTGCCCAGGAGTAAGGCAGGCGAGCGCAGGTTGTGCCTGACTTGTTGGCCTTGCCAGGCAGCTGGGGACCCCACGCCACTGTTGCTGCTGGGCTCTGCCATCGGCCAGCCATGCTGTCAGGGGCCAACTCCACTTCCAGCTCTCCGGGTTGGCACTTGGGGCCTCATGCCAGCCCTGCGGCACCTCCAGCCTCAGCAGCCTGAGCACCTGCCCTGTCCTCACAGTGCCTGGGGCTGAGTCCGGCCATGCCATGCCGGCCTGGCAAGCCTACCAGGGAGTCAAATAGAAACCTGCCACAAGAGCAGCCTCCTGTGCCAGCTCCTCCATCTCCTGTGCCTGCTGCACCGTGCGCTGCACCCACCTCTGCGGCAGCCTCCAGGGCCCTTTCCTCTCTCCCCACTAATTGTGTCCCACTGCTCCTAATGCAGGGATGTGTGCGTGGGGATGAGCCTGCCCAAGATATCCCCTGGGATCCCAGGGGGCTGTGGTAGGCTGACTCCGGCCGGCAGCCAAGCACCCACACAGCTGCTCACATTTCCCCCCACAGCAGGACAGGGCAATGATAGGAAGAGCAAAAGCAAAAACATTTGTGAGTTGAGCTAAAGACACTTTAAGCCATGAAGGAAAGGGGAAAAATAAAAAGACCCCCAATGCTGTAAAGGCAGTCGCTCATTGCCTCCCACCAGCAGACAGTCTCCAAGCAACAGCCATGCTGGGAGCCAAAACCCTTCCTCTTCCTCTGCCTCCAGTCTCGCTGTCGAGGACAATGCTGTGTCGTGGACTGTCCCTCTGGCTGCTGGGGTCAGCTGTCCCGGCTCTGTCCCGTCCCGGCCTCCTGCCCACCCTAGACTCCTTGCTATGCAGGAGAATGGGAAAAGGGAGAGCCTTGACGCTGGGTGAGCTCTGCGCACCCACAGCCTGACCATCCGCACCTTGTCAAGGGGATGAGCCATCACCATGCAGATGATGGCACCCCAACAGACACCACATGCCTCCCGTGCCAGCCTATGCCCAAACTGTCTGCCGCAGCCTCATCCTGCCCAGTGAGGTGCCAGGATCCCAAGCAGGGGTCCCCATGGCCAGGGATCACTGGTGGACCCTGGACAGGCTCCCTGCAGATTGCCCCGATGGTGGCTGCCAGGAGGTAGCAGCGACCAGATGGCAGGGCGGGCCGAGCCAACAATCCCCCTAATCCCATCAGGGCAGTGGGGGCCAAGCAGAGCCGAGCCGGGCCATGGCGGCCACACGGCCACACAGCCGTCTCCTGCACTCGCTCTGCCAGGTAGGACTGAGGGGGCTGGGGGCAGGGCTGGACTGGGGTGGGGGTGCCAGGCCAGGCTGGGGGGCAGCTCTGGCCTGCTGGGGTCCCCACTGACCATGCTCCCCCCAGCTGTGCTGCGGCTGTTGCTGCAGCTCCTGCAATGGTCTCCGTGTGTCCATAAGCACCCGTGTCCTCTACACGCTCCTGCATGTCCTGGCCTCTGCCGTGTGCTGCCTCATGCTGTCCCGCACCGTGGCCCAGGCTGTCAGGGAGAAGGTGACGGCGGGAGCTGGGACACCCAGGGTGATGGGGATGCTGGGGTGCCAGGCATCCCAGGGGCACTGGGGGTCCCAGAATTGTCAGGGGAGGCAGGAGTACTGGGACACTGGGGATACTGGGAGTAACAGGGCTGGTGCAAGTACCAAGGGTGCTGGAGGTGCCAAAGGGAAGGGGTGCCAGGGGTACTGAAGATGCAGAACTTGCCCAGCATGCTGGGGGTCCTAGGGATACTGGGGATGGAGAAGGTATTGGGAATGCTGCAGGTGTCAGGACTCCAGGGGTGCTGGATACTGAGGGCACTGAGGGGTGTCAGGCACACCAGCAGCCCTGTCCCGTCGTTTGCTGTGCCTGCAGGTGCCCTTCTCAGTGGTGCTGTGCGAACACCTGCCTGGGGGCACAGACTGTGAGCAGCTAGTGGGCTCCTCGGCTGTGTACCGGGTCTGCTTCGGCACCGCCTGCTTCCACCTGGCACAGGCTGCCCTGCTCCTCAACGTGCGCTCCAGCACGGACTGCCGCGCTCAGCTCCACAACGGGTACAGGGATAGGGCGCAGGGCTGGGCTGGGCTGGGCTGTCAAGGCTGCGGAGGGCTAGGGCTGACGGGGGCCCCGTTGCCCTGACGCTCGCTGCCCTGCAGGTTCTGGCTCCTGAAGCTGCTGGTGCTGGTGGGGCTCTGGGCCGCCAGCTTCTTCATCCCTGAGGACAGCTTCATCCAAGGTACGTCCCCCACCCTGCCCGAGCTGGCACCCTGGGCCCCCACCCGTAGCACCTACGTGGCCCCCGTGCTAGCCCCCACATTTGCCCTCTCCCCCCCCAGCCTGGCACTACACGGGCGTCTGTGGGGGCTTCACTTTCATCCTCATCCAGCTGGTGCTGATCACCGCCTTTGCGCATACCTGGAACAAGAACTGGTGAGTGCCGGGGTGTCGGGAGGGCACCTGCCTGCTGCTGGCTCTCACCCGCTCTCCTGGCAGGCTAACGGGCGCTGCGCAGGACAAGCGCTGGTACCTGGCCGTGCTGCTGGCCACGGCCACTTTCTACACCCTTGCCTCCGCCGCCTTCTCCTTCCTCTACAAGTACTACACCCACCCAGCCGCCTGCCACCTCAACAAGGCGCTGCTCACTGTCAACGGCAGCCTCTGCGGCATCATGTCCTTCATCTCCATCACACCCTGTGTGCGGATCAGTGAGTACCGCACAGCACGGCACGGGCCACCGCATTGCAGGGCCATTCGCGTCCTGGGGCTGGGGGGGCGGCTGGGGGGGCGGCTGTGGGCTCCTCAGGGCTCCCGCTGGCCCCTCCTATGCCTTGGGGCAAGGGGGCAGTGGGAGTGGGCTGCCGGGGGCACACGCAGAGCCCATCTGCCAGCTCATGGCACACCAGGGGCTCCGGTGACACCTCTGACCTCACCCCTGCAGAGCAGCCACGGTCGGGGCTGTTGCAGTCCTCAATCATCAGCTGCTACGTGATGTACCTCACCTTCTCTGCACTGTCCAGCCGTCCCCCGGAGAGAGGTGGGTGGTCCCGCCTGCCACCGGCAGCTGCCCCCCGGGGCGCGCACCCGTCTCACCTCCGCCTCCCCGCAGTGCTCTACAAAGGGCAGAACCTCACCGTCTGCTTCCCGGGCGTCCAGCAGGACGAGCTGCAGACAGAGGACACCACCGTCGCTGTCCTGGGAGCTGCCATCATGTACGCCTGTGTGCTCTTCGCATGGTGCGTGTACCCGTGGCGTGGGGCAGGCAGGGCACCTGCAGCACCAGCCCTTCTGGGCATGGCGAGCCCAACAGGCACCGCATGGGGACCCTGTCCCCAGCCAGTGGCATGGCCAGCAGAGCCGGGGGATGTCCCGAGGGATGGCAGGGCCAGACGAGGTGGGACATCTGCAGATGGGCAGGGGCAGCACAGTGACCCCAGGCACAGCACAGCAGGTGTCCTCCAGCCATGTCAGATCCATGGGGCGGGCTGGGTGCCTGGCACAGGGCAGTGGGTGCCCATGTTGCAATTTCTGCCTCTCTCCTGGGCACAGTAATGAAGCCTCCTACCTTGCTGAGTTCTTTGGGCCCCTCTGGATGGTCAAAGTCTACAGCTTTGAGTTTAAAGTGAGTATGGATGCTGTCCCTGCCCCTGCTGTGCCCTGTGTCCTCCTGCCATGGACACCCCAGACTTGCCGCTCCAAGCCCCGGACCCAGGCCTGGGGCAGGTTTGTCCAGCCAAGCACAGGAGACTTCCCACAGAGCACCCCTGCCTGCGTCAGCTGCTCAGAGTCAGGCAGCCCCAGTGCCAGGCAGGGCCAGATCCTGAGGCAGGGCTCAGCCCAGCAGTGGTGGCCGTGGGGCCAGGCTGTCCTGCCCCAGCAGCAGTTGCCACCACACTCCTCTCTCTGCAGAAACCCTCCTGTTGCTTCTGCTGCCCAGAGAAGATGGAGGAGGAGCTGAGAGGTGGGTGCTGGGTGGGTGGGCAGAGCCTGCCCTCGAGTGCCTGTGTCCCAGCCTGGGGGGTGCTGGCAAGGAGGGAGCACAGGAGCCACCGTGCCCCTGTGCTCTCCCAGGCCCTGAGCCAACATGCGAGCAAGCGGAGGAGACCGCCGGGGGACAGTGCATCATCCAGGATGAGCGAGACCGGGTGGTCTACAGCTACTCAGCCTTCCACTTTGTGTTCTTCCTCGCTTCGCTCTATGTCATGATGACCCTCACCAACTGGTTCAGGTAGAGCCCCACGCTGCTGCCCAGGCCTCCTTGCTCTTGCTCCCCTTCCCTCTTGCTAGTGCATCCGCTGAGCCTGGCCTGCAGCCCTGCCAGTGTTGTCACCCCCTCCCCAGCCTCATTGCCCCCTCAGCATCATCACCCTGCCAGCTCTGACCACTCCCTGTGCAGGCTCAGGCTGCAGCATTGCACCCCTCACTGGCCCTCTGCTCCAGGCTGTGCTGGTGTCACTGAGCTGGCACCTGCTGGGGAAGCACATGGCTCTGCACCCACAGACCTGCACCACTTCAACAGCCCCTGCCAATGGCAGCTGTGCAGTGCAGTGAGCTGGGCTGGGGTCTGCAGGGCTGAGGGGGCTCCATGGCAGGTGGGACGTGCCCAGGGCCACGCAGCTGCTGGACATGGGGTGACCTGGTGGCTGCAGCTGGTGCTGGGATCCCCCGTGTCGGCATCCCTCGGGCGCCCAACAACTGCTCTCTCCCACCAGCTACGAGAATGCCGTGCTGGAGACCACCTTCACACACGGCAGCTGGTCGACCTTCTGGGTGAAAATGTCCTCGTGCTGGGCCTGCGTCCTGCTCTACCTGTGGCTGCTGCTTAGCCCCTTCTGCCTCCGCGGCTCCCCCCAGCACCAGTGCAGCAGCCCAACCCTGCGCGTCATGCAGCGACGACGCACCCAGCAGCGCATCAGCGTCTCCACGTAGTCCCTGCTGGGACAGACTGTGCCCAGCTGCTCACATGGCAGCAGCAGGGGCTGGTGCCTGCCGTGCCCTGTGCCTGTGCCTGTGCCCTGGCCCCGCTGGCTTCCACTGGACTCCCTGACCCCCGTCCCAGGAGACAGTGGCATCTGAGAGCCTGAGGGGGACCCAGGAGGTGGGTGCTGACAGAGACACCGGTCCTGCACTGAGCTGGGGCCACCCAAGGGGCTGACCAGAGTGAGCTGGGTGGCGGGTGCTCAGCCCCGGCTGCTGCCGGGCTCCTTCCGGGGAGGGAGGCAGCTCCTGCCGCACACCGGCTACCAGTCTGGCTGCCCTGGCCCAGGGTCTGCTGGGCAAGTGGGGCTCTGCCCTTGCCACCTCTGCATCTCAGCTCATCCACTGATGGTGTGCTTATTGTAAATAGCTTCTTGAATACATTTTTATATAAAACTCTGAGCTGAGCCTGTGCCATCTGCCCCCATGCAGGCTGCAGCCATGGGGCTGGGCATGGAGGTGCCCACAGCGCCCCAGCACCAGCCCCTTCCATGCAGCAGCCATGGCCAAGGGTGCCTTCAGGACGGCTCTGCTGGATAGGGGGGACAAGCTGGGGGTGGCAGAGGAGGGAGTGCTGGCCTGGGATCCAGGGCTCCAGGAGAGTGTTCAGCCCATGGCTGGTGCTCCCAACATGCTCCCAGTTGAGCCCCTGGAGGAGCCAGCCCACCCCACACCGCCCCCAGGACATGGGTGGCTCCACCATGACGTGGTGCTGTGTGCACCGGCCTGGAAAGTGTCCGCGAACTGTCCGGGCACTGGCCTGGCCTGGCAGTGGGGCCAATGCAGGGACAGGAGCCCCAGATGAGCAGCTGCCGGGGCAGCAGGGACCACCCCAAGCTGCTTGGCCAAGGACCTGCCCCAGGATGCTGGGGACAATGCCAGGCCGTGGGGTCCTAGGGGCACCATGCCCAGCCCTGGTTGCAGCTGCTCCTGTCCTCCACCACAGCAGCTGCCCTCCTCCCTGGTGACTGTGGTCACAGCACCCCCAGACCACCCTCCACCCTGTCTCCTCTCTGTGGCTGGGCAAAGCCCTGGGGATGATGGATGGACAGGCAGACAGATGGACGGAGCCCCTGGCACCTGCCAGCGCCCAGTGCTTCGGCGGGAGGGGAGACTGGGAGGAGACGGAGGTATTGGGTGGGGGTACTGGTGCAGGCACCAGAGCGAGGCAGGGCATCGGGGGGGCCCAGCCCGGCTGCCCAGGAGGGCGCAGTACCAGCAGTGCTGCAGAATCATGGGCCAGCCCTGGGCCCCCACCTGCAGAGCAGACACAGCAGCGTGGCTCCATGGGCACCAGCTGCACCAAACAGGCCCCACACTGCAGCGGTGGTGGCTGGTGCCAGATGGGGACTGACACCCGCAGCCAGGGCTCCACCAGGCCCCGTGCCCACCAGCCTGCCACAGCCAGCAGGATACGGTCCCGCAGGAGGTGAGGGCAGCACTGCAGGGCAACGCTGGGTCTAGCCCTGTCCCAGCACGGCAGTGCAGCTGCCGTGGGGTCCCCAACTGGAGCAGTGGGGGCTGCACTGGGAGCGGTGGGGGTCTGTAGTGTCCAGCATCCCAGGTTGGGTGCTGTGGCTTACATCTCTTCCTCCCCAGGAGATGCACACGGGGGGCTCAGGGATGGGAGCCGGGCAGCTGTGGCACCAGCTCGGGAACATCACCCAGGTAGGGCTGGGCAGGGGCCCAGGCAGTGGTCCGTCCCCTGCAGCCCCAGGCACCCGAGGGCTCCCCGGTGCACCGGGCTGTGCCCCAGCAGGGACTTGTCTCGCCCTGCCCAGGAGAACGATCGGCTGCGTCGCACCCTGTATGAGGTGCATCTCCCAGCTGCAGACAGACTTGAAGCAGCTGTGGGAGTACTTCCCTGAGCAGGCCCAGCAGCACAAGAAGTGGCATTTTGTGAGAGGGGGATGGCAGGGCTGTACCCAGCTTTGCGGGAGACTCTGCCCGCATGTGGCCCAGCACCAGCCCCATGTGCTGCTCCAGCAGCCAAGCAGGAGGCACTGCCGGCAGGTGCCCCGCAGAGCCCGGCCACAGGCAGGGAGGCTCTGCCAGACCCTGTGTGCTCCTGCCTGTCCTGCTGCTGTGGGGAAGGCCAGGCGCCCATTGGGGAAATGCTGCCTTGCTCAGCCCCGTCATGAGCACAGGCAGCTGGGAAGCCAGCCCGGAGTTGCTGGCACAGCCCTCCAGCCCCGTTGTTGGCAAGCTCTGGGTGTCCTTTGGACTCCCTGTCTGTCTCGGCACCTCCACAGGTACTTCTGCCACCCCAGGCACAGGGTGCCTGCTGGGTTGGGGCTGGAAGGCCCCATGCAGCCCCTGTGCCCGCTGAGAGGGAAGGTTCCTGTTGGGGCCCTGCTGTGAGGCTGCTGTGTCCCTGCAGGGAGCATCTGGCCCTGTGGGAGATGGCAGAGGAGAACCTGGTGTTCACAAGCTACGTCAGGATGCTGCAGTGTGTCCCAGCTCCGCCAGGCAGCGGAGGGGGAGCAGTCACCGGGGCAGCTGGGGATGTGCTGCTGCCTGCAGGCTGCCATTGCTGTGGGTACAGCCCTCCCCTGGGTCAGTCCCTACTGCTCCCCAGCTCCCTCCCACCAGGATGACAAACAGGAGCCTCTGCAAGACCAACAGCCTGCGCTCAACCCTGCTGCTTGGCTCGCACCCAGACCCATCAGCGGTGAGCCCTGCAGCCACTGCAGAGCATGGGGCTGGCATCCATGCGGGAGGGGAGGGCCATGACTGGCACCTGTGAGGGCAGGGATGCTGGGTGCTGGCCGCCCCCACAGAGCGCAGCAGCAGGCTGGCTCGGCTGCCCTCACTTGTCCTGCCAGTACCCCTGGCTCATAGGAATACAGCACACGGCCTGCTGCCAGCACTCTGGGACCCGCATAAGCCCCTGGAGCTGGAGGCCACAGAGCCCCCCCCAGGTACCGCCCACAGGGTGCCTCCATGCTGAACCTTCTGCCCCACAGCCATGTCCCCTTGCCCAGCCACGCAGCCCCCCGGCCACCCATCCGGAGGACACCCACAGCAGGCGAGTGACGGAGGGTGGAGGGGCAGCGCAGGCTACAGCCCCCCCTCCCTGAGCACTGCCCTCCGGCACAGGACCAGGGGGAGGCAAATCCCCGCACCACCCACTCCCCAATGCAGCCTCCAGGGCAGATGGAGACCTGGGCTGCAGCAGTGCTGGCCTCGGGCAGCAGCAGAGCTTGGCCTCCAGCCCAGACACAGCCTCCTTGCTCAGCAGTGCAGGCAGCACTCCCTCCAGCTCCCACCAGGGCACCGAGGTGAGGAATCTGCCCCCAGCCCAGCACCCTGGGCTAGGGAAAGGGACACAGGGCTGCTTGCCCACAGCTCCCAGGCTTGGGCCCCTCACCATGGTATCTGTCACCCAGCAGGCCTCCGGTCCCCTGACAGGTGAAGCAGATAGACCCAGCGGCTCTCCCACGCACTTCAGCAAGAGGAAGCTTCCTGCCTTTGCACCAGAGGTAACCAGCAACTCCCCATCCGGTGCAAAGGGCCAGGCTACAGGGGAAACTGGGGCACACCCACACCCTGTGCCAGCACCCCACTGCTGCTTGTCTAACCAGCAGTGTGAGAGAAGAGAGGAAATGACATCCCCATGTACCAGCTGGTTCTGGCAGGGGACAGGGGCACTGGGAAGTCCAGCTTCCTGATGCACCTCTGCACAAACAAGTTCAGAGGAGACATCTCCAGCAGCCTCGGTAGCACCCCCAGCACCCTTGGCACCCAGCTGGGGCAGAGGCACAGGAGCAAACCACATTACAGATCTGGGACACAGCTGTGCAGGAGAGGTGAGAGCACAGGGGCTGGGGTGTCTGCTGCCATGCCAGGCCACGCAGGGCCAGGTCCTGCTCTGGCAGCAGCCCCACAGGCTGGCAGTCACTGCATCAGCAGCAGGGCAGCCCTGGGGCAGTGGGCCTGGCCCAGGCCCACAGCAGTGACACCCCTGGCCCTAGGTACCAGAGCATTGCCCAGTCCTACTTCCACAAAGCCCACAGCATGCTGCTCCTCTACGACATCAGCTCCCCAAGCAGCTTCCTCAGTGGATTGAGGACATCAAGGTAGCAGGAAGGGTCCAACAGGCACCCGGCCCCCCCAGAAAAGGACAGGAGCTTTGAGGCCAGGCTGTGCCATGCCCCAGACAGTCCTAGGGGAGCAGGAACAGGACAGGAGCAAGCTGGGCTGCTTGCAAAGCAAGGTGGGGGGCCAGCCCCTGGGAGCAGCAGGAGTGCTTCCCCCCAGCTTTTCCCCTTCACTGGTGTTTGTGTTGGGTCTGGAACTGCACTCTGCTCCTCGGTACGGTACAGGTGTGACAGGATGCAGCTGGTGCATACGACAGAGCTCTGCATCTCCTTGAGGAGATGGGCTACAGCAGCAGCTAGAGGCTGCCAGCCCCAGGGAGCCCTGAGCCACCCTTCCCTCCCACAGGCCACCGAGAGGGCGCTGCCACTCATGCTGGTGGGGAACAAGACAGACCTGTGGCACAGCCTGCCAGAGGCAGCAGGGGTCCGTACAGCCCACGGGCAGCAACTGGCCATGGCGAGCAGGCACACCTCAGGGCCCCCAGGGCAGCAGGGACCCCACTGACACCCACTGCGCCCCCCAGGCCCACAGCTCCCTGTTCAGTGAGACCAGCACAAAGGATGGCACCAATGTGGTGGAGGCAGTGCTGCACCTTGCCCAGTGAGGAGCCCTGCCTGCTGTGGCACCCAGCTTGGGGCCACACAGGGCCTGCGGCATCTGCCAGGCCCCATCCTGCCAGGGTGGTGGGACCAGCTAATGCCGCTGCTCCTGGCCCTGCAGGGAAGTGAACAGGACAGTGGGCCAGAGCAAAGACCACAGTGCTGAACTGAACCTCAGCATCCCAAGGGCAGCTCCACACTGCTGCTAGATCTAATGCAGGAGACAGGTCTGCTGCCAGCTTCGTGTTCTCTCCATAGAGAATCCCCCACTCCGACTGTGCCCACAGACGTGCTGCAGAGCAGGCAGCTCACTCTGCTTCAGCTCCTGCACCTGCTTGTCCCACCAGCTGCAGGAGCCATCCAGTCCATGCACAGGCCCAGCCGCTGTCGCCCCAGACCTGCATTGCCTCCCAGCTGCCAGCCCCAGCCCTCCTTCCCACTCTCATTGCAACCCATCCTTCTGCCGTGATCCCTTCCTGGTCTCATCTCTCCAGGCTTCCAGCAATCCCACCCTCCCCAGAGTGTTTACCCACCTCTGCCCCTCTCACCACACACCCCTGCCCGGGATCCCACTGGCTACCCTGACCCCCCAAGTGACACCCTCTGACACCTCCCACACCAGGCCCCATCTTTGTTCCTCACCACAAAGACGCAGCTGCTCCACATCGCAACAACCATGCTTGATCCATCCCTCATCTTCACCAGCATGAAACGCGGCCACGAACTCTCCCTCCCGGCCGGCGGGGGCACGGCGCCGGTGCTCCCTCCCGCTCCCCAGGCAGCCGCAGCCCCCCACCCGCCCGGGCGCACGGAGGGAGAAGACGGGCCCTGCAGGGCTCCACAAGCTACTTTAATAGGACACGGACCCGTGGCGGCCGCAGGAGGCTGCCGGGGTCCCCGGCGGGGCGGCCCGGCCCCGGGGCTGCGCTGGGCATCCTGCCGGCGGGCGGCCGGCCC
>JAVJGG010000002.1:24540276-24554327 GCA_035590195.1 Aviceda cuculoides
CGGGAAACCCAGGGCGGCCACGGCGTGGGGGGACTGGGGGGCCGGGGAAACCAGGGGGGCCGAGGAAACCAGGGAGGCCGGGCGTGAGTGGATCGGGGTACCGGGGAGATCGGAGGTCCGGGCCGGATCCCCGCGGGCCGGGCCGTGCCGGTGGCGCCGGTGCTCCCGCCGATGGGAGCGGAGGCGGCGAGCGGCCCCGCGGGGTGGATCCGCCGCGCCCCGGGGGAACGGGGAGGCTCGGGAGGGGCCCGCGGCCCTGACGGCCCGTATCGCCGGCAGTGCCTGACGGTGCCGGGAGGCCCCCGGCACCCCCCGCGGCTCTTCGCCTTCTCTCTCTCCCGCTGCAGCCGGGACGAATGAAGGGCCAGCTTCGAGTGCGCACGGCTGGCCGTGCCCCAGTGAGCCTGCCGGGCCCCCGCGGTCCTGGGGGAGCCACTCCCCACCGCTGCGGGAGCTTGTGTTCCCAGTGAAGGAGTCCTGCAGCAGAGCAGTTGTTGAGCCCGGTCCAGCCGTGCTTGGCTCTGGTTAGTGAGGTGCCGTGGATGGCCCTGGCCTGAATGACAGTGGGTGCTGAGCCTCCGCTCCCTGCCAGGCTGGGGTTTGCTGGCTGCGGGGGCCCTGCTCTTCCCCTGGGATGACAGTGCTGCCTCCTCCGGGACCAGCTGGCCCTGGGATGCGGAGGACGCTGCTTGCCATGGCCAGGGCAGCAGCTCTGCACATCTGGGGATCTCAGGCTGCACCAGTGAGCACGAGGCAGCAACAGCACCAGGAGAACTGTAGTGTCCCTGTCCCGTCAGCAGTGGGGGGGCAGCCATGGCAGGCTGGGGGCGCAGAGGCTCAGGGGTCTGTGTGCCAGGACTGATGGGGGAGGAAAGCAGAACCTGGTGTGATTCTCCTTGGGGACTGACCCCATTCTGTCCCAATGTGTCCACAGGCAAAGGTGTCACAGCTCCCAAGGCCCGCGTGACAGGCCTGTCAGGGAAGGGCTCTGCCTGATGTGTCCCTGAGAGCAGAAACCACAGACCTGCAACAGCCAGCCCCAGGGCGCCTCTTCAAAGCCTGGTTCAGCCCCGGGCCCTGCGGCCCTGTCGCAAGCACGAGCTCCTGCAGCGGCTGGAGGGTATGCCGGCAGGCAGGCGCAGTTGGGGCATGGCTGCTGGCAGCACTGGAGGAGGTAAGGGTGCCGGCTGCGGTGCTTGCTCGGGTGTGAGAGCGCTGCAACATGCCCACCTGGCTGCACACCCCCAGGTCGCAGAGCTGGAGCCAGCTGCCTGCTGCTACCCCCTGAAGGGGACCCTTGTGTGGGAGGACTGGCCAGGGAACATGGCACAGGAGCGGCAGCAGGCTGCCCTGCTGCAACGCAGGTAGAGCGGGGGCTGTGGGGCAAGCAGCAGTGAGAGCAGCAGGGTCTGGGGGTGCTTGGTCGCTGCTGGGGTCTGGCCACGGGTACGATGCATTTACTCTGGGTACTCAGCACCTTTCGGGCAAGACTGGACCCAGCCTTCTGCTGCCCAGGCACTTGGCATTTGGAGACACTTTCCCCCGCCTTGGTCTCTGCTCTCTACTGTCTGTCATGCCCCAGGAGCCAGGATCGCAGACCCTCGGCCCCATGCTTCCTGGTGCCTCTGCAGCAGCCTCTGGAGCACGGCTCCCCTCAGGCCACCAGAAGAAACCTTCTGGGGGTGGTAGGTGCTCATGAGCTCCAGCAGCAGAAAGCCCCCGGGGGGTGTGGGTGGGGAGAGCCCAGTTCAGTGCAGCTGCTTCCTGAAGGCATCAGGCTTCTTCCTCTCTGCGCCTCCTTCCCAGCAAAGCCCCCCATGCTCCCCAGCCCAAATGCTCCAAGCTCTGGACTCTGCCCCTGCCTTGTGTCCTGGCCAACCCCTGGCATGGTGCAGCAGTGGGGGGGCTGGTCCTGCCATGACCCACCCCCCCATACGGCCCAAAGGACAGGGCACACCTGAGCACTGACATGAAGTGAGAGATGCAGCAGCCGTGGGCTGAAGCTGGCGGGGAACCCTCCAGCACCACGTCCCAACACAGGGGCCCAGGACAGGCCTGCGGCAGAGTGAGTTTGTCTTTCAGAAGTGCCTGGCACTGCTGGATTTCTCAGATCTGAGAGCCAGCAAGAGGTCTCGGGCCCTGGCGTCTGGCATTGGCTTGTGAGAGTGGCACCGGAGCTGCCCACAGATGCTCAGCACAGGCCACACAGCAGCACAAGGCCAGCAGCAAGCTGGGCCTCTGCCCCCCAGCAGCCGTGCTGGGGAGCTGGAGAGCCCCAAGAACGAGGAGGAGGCAGGCAATGACTGGGAGGAGTGAGCCATGCCTGGAGCAGCACCGCTCTGCCCCCAGAGGTGAGGGGGTGCCTGGGGCAAGCAGCCAGGGAGAGCTCCAGGGTGCACAGCCCTGCCAGCTCATGCAGAAGCTGGACCAGACCCCAGGGAACCCTGGGAGGAGGTGGGTGACCCAAACCAGGACTCCCAGCAAGCAGAGAGGCTTTGGCTGAGAGGCCAGGGCAAACATGGGGACAGTGCAAGCCTGGGCAAACCACCAAGCCTCATGATCCAAGGCCATCTCTGCTGCAGCTGCGTGGCTGAGCAGGGCAGCTCCCGCACCTTGCATGCCACCATCCCTTGGGGGTCCCCAAAAGGCCCCTGGGACCTCCCCAGTGGGCCAGGGGTTCTATGTCCACCAGAGTCATGTGACCGCAAGCTTGGCTTTGGAGAAGGGGCCTTCCAGTGAGCCCAGGGGCAGGACAGGTCTTGGCCGAGGTGAACCAGAGGTGCTCCAGAGAGCTTTATAACCCTCCTGATCTTCTGCTCCTTGCCAGGTTCCAAGCTAGCAGCTCCTCCTTAGCAGAGATCCCAGATTACTTGCGGTAAGAGAGCTTGGCCCACGCTGCTATGGGGCTCCCCATTGCTTAGTGTAATTTGGCCCAGCCACAGCATCAGGTGGGCTGAGACAAGCTACCTGCCTCACCTCTGATGACAGCAGCAAAAGGGCTGCAAGCCAGGCCCGGGGCACAGCCCTGCCTACTTGCTGTGCCTCATGCCAAGGGCCTCAGCATGATGACAGCAATGCCTGCCCCACCAAGAGCAAGGGCTCTGCTCTGCTGCAGAGGTCTTGCAGGCCCAGGGAGAACAAGCTTCTCCTGGTTACGGCAGGAAATATTGTACCGGCTCCTCAGCGGAGCAGCACAGAGCTTATGAGGCAGCTTTTAGTGCAGATTACCCGGAGTACTGCAACCTGCATGCTCGCATTGGTAATGTGAGTCAGAAATTTATTCAACTGGGAGCCAAAATGAAGATGTTGAAACAAGGAATGAGGGAACGCAAGGCAAGTGGGAGACCTGGGGCATGATGGCATGACACAGCCATGCTCCAGTTCTGCTCACCCAACTGCTTCTTAGTTTCAGGTACTTGAAACTACAATCGTGCATGAGTACAGCCACTTCAAGAAGGTGAGGCTAGATGCAGGGCAGGGACTGGGTTCGCTCCCATAGCTGATCCATTCCCACCCCCCCCCCCCCGACTTATACTAGCTACCAGCAGGAGAAACAGCACTGTGAATACCTCCACCAGAAGCTGTCTCGCATCAAAAGCCTGATTCTACAGTTTGAAGGAAGTGGGAGCTCCTAGACAAACCATTGCTGCAATTCTTTTTCCTTGCTTATCAGGACCTGTCCCTGAAGTGGTGGAGGAAACAAATCCCTGAGGGTGCATGAGATTAAGGACAAGGTTCAGGAGTGCCCTGCTGCCATCAGTGCTTACCCCAGTGCCCCACAGCCCACATTGGCTACTGCACAGGCCAGCTGCTGGGCTGCTCCAGAGAGCAGGGAGGCCTTGGCTACAGAGGAGAGGCAGAGCCAGGCTGGCACTCAGCAACCCTCTGCTAAGGCCTGAGCCAACCCTTGTGGATGTGTTACTTAGACCTTTGGGGGTTGCTGCCCCCTGGCAGGGTTGGGCTAGCTTTCCATGCAGGTCTCCTGCTGAAAGCAAGGCCTGTGTCAATCATGTTTGCTGAGTTAACCTATGAATTCTTCCTCAGATGTCTGCTTCTCCTCAACTGAAGCCTTATTAGCTTCATTTTAATTGCTGCACACAGTAACGGGTACCTGGACAGTCACCAGCACTCCCCAGCACAATGCCCTTGCTCATGTCCTTTGTTGCTCTTGCCAGAAAGCTTCACCAAGCCCACTGGTCCAGGTGCCAGCACCAACACTTACCAAGAGAGGGCTCTGGGCCAAACATGCTGAAGAACTTTACTTGTGCTTAGGGCCCATCTGCCACCAGGTCTGAAGTCACAGACTAGGGAGCAAAGCGAGGATCAGAAAAGCTTCCCCTGGCTGTGCCTTGCCTGACACAGGGCAGTACTCATTAAGGACACAGTGCTCCAGTTTGGTTTTACAGAAGGTACTCATCAGCAGTCAGAAGTAGAGCTAGTTGTACTCCCCTGTTCCTTGCGCTACCATCTCAAGTCTGCAGCCAGCTGCCGGGGTCCTGCCAGCCTGAGGCGCAAGGACCACCCAATGTCACACACATGCTTTGGCCCGCAAGGTGTCTTGATGTCTGTTCTGGGACATGGAGCACCTGCTAGCCAGCAGCAGAGTGCAGAAGGTAGATGCAGTTTAAGATACTAATGTAGCTGGGAAAGAAATTCTTGTACTGCATAGCTGCAGTAGACACAGAACCATGTGCTAAGCATTATATGATCTACTGTACCTGGAGAATTCCAGCAGCAATAAATAATTAGTACACAGCCTTTGGAGTTGTGGGGGAGGAATCCACAGAGAAAGCAAGCACTGGCTCTTACCATGGTAACTGCTGCAACACAGCAGTGCCTTAGGAGTCTGCTGATTCTCACTTCAACACAAGTGCAGCCTGAAAAATTCAGACAGCCGAGGCAACAGCCCATGTCTGTTCACCCACCGTCTCACTCCTGCCCTTACCAGTCAGCACATTCTGGGCCAAAGGAAGTTAGGACTGCCTGTACCCGGAGATGGTTGGTCACAGCCCACATCATCTGACTGCAGCACAGGATCCTATTCCTCTCTCTCCTGAAGAGAAAGCCACAGCTACCAGCCTGCTTTCTACCAAGAGATGTAATGATCTACAATTAACTGGTCTTAACTGCCCTAACCACATACAAGCCACAGACAAGCCTACTGGCTGTGAGAAACACCCTCAGCACTGGCCCTACCTGCGTTTGGGTTGAGTATGTAGTTAGTAGCATTCCTCCCCTACGCTTGACTACTTTTTCACCAGCTTAAAAGCCGATTTATTCCTGCTGCTTGTATGCTGCTGAGCAAACCCTATGCCAGACTGCTCTGTATGCCTGCACTTGTCTAGATCCAACAGTCACATTTAAGTACCACATACCTCTAAACTCAGAGGCAGCATGCAGACAGCAAAAGCATTTGTGACCAGAGTCCCTAAGCCCACAATCTGCATAAACATAGCACCTGAAGCACAGCATCTTGGGACAGCTGCTGCTACTGTGGTCTGGAAGGACTCTCCTTTCCTGAGGAAGAACAGGCTAAAGGCTGAGCTTAATATTTACAGACTTCTAAAGGCTCACTGAAGGAAACGAGACTCACAATAGGAAGTTGCTGCCTATGAAGAGAAGGATCCTGGTGTTAGGTTTGACAAGTCTCCGTAGGACAGGGACACTTGGTCTTAAGGGGGTCATTTTATTGTTTCACTTCTCCAAATGTACAAAAAAAATTAGAAAATAACCCTACCCCCCACCCCCTCCCAAACCACAAAACAAACCAGTCTGGGGAGCCCCACAACAGTGCAGCTAAGAGACGGCAGGAAATTAAACAGAACTAGATACAGCAGCTGGGTCCCCTTGGCCCACATGGTCACTGGCTCTCCACAGCCCAGAACTGGCCCCAGTCTGCCCAGTGCTTCCCCAATTCACACAGAGCTCATCCTGACAAGATGGCGAGTAGGTACTTTACAAATCCTCCTTCACCTTCTTCTTGGATTTCTTGGTTTTATCTTCCTCCTGCAGCACAGGAGTGTTGGTTGCCTCCCGCTTCAAGTAGCTAATGAAGTCACTCACTTCTCTGCCACCCTGCAGAAAGCACAAGACAGTAAGGCAGTGCCTGTACTCCCTGTGGCCTTCTCCTTCACTGGGGGTGTGTGTGTGTGGGGTGTTTCAGGTGCCAGGTAAGAGGCCAAGGTGACTGCACACAGAGCTCTCCCTGTGGGCCTGAAGCATGCAGCAGAATATTTCCAGTAGGTACCACTGGCTGTGTTCCCAGGGTAACTAATGGGACAGAGTGCCACCCACAACTCCAGAGAGGCTCGGCATTATTTGGACACCTGGATGCTACTTCACTTCTATACAAAGCAGCAGGAGCAGCAAAAGACTCACGTCATACTTCTTTGGACTCTGCTTCTTGCCAGCTGGAGCAAAATAGATGGTGGGGAAGCTGGGGAGAGAGAAGAGGCATCTGAGCTCCCAACGTGCTCTGTTTTCTTTCAGACCAGCAAGCTAGCCCTTACCAAAGTGACTTGCACGCTGCATTCCCCTGGTTTAACACAGTAAGTTTCAGCAGCTCTTAAACCAGCAAGTCTGGCCTCCAAAAGCCTGCCCATGTCTGCAGAGTTGGCTGAACTCAACTATATCCAAGTTTGCAAGCTAAACTGTTTTCAGAAAAGCAAGCCCAGTTTTTACACTGCCAAGAACAGAATCACAGCAGATTCAAAAGCAGCAAGACACGCCTCCAGGCATAGCCAGGACATCAGAATCCCAGAGAAGCAAGGCAGATGGAACGTCCTTTGTTTTCACTCTTGATTTCTTCACACTAAGCAAATGCATAGCAATCACATGCCAATCGCCCCCACCCATCCTTCCCCAGAGACTTTCAGCTCTTCTGTTGTGGCTGCTGGTCAGAGACAGAAACCTCAACTCATCCACTGACAGGGTGGTGTAACAACAGTAAGACCTACCCTCTGACTTCATATGGAGAAGGCACATCATTTGCTGTAGCATCCATTTTGGCAATGATAATATTGGGGTCTTTACTGAGCTGTTGGTAGAAAAAGCTTATTAGTAACCAATCTGTAACAGTTGACACCAGGACCTCACCAATCAACAGCTAAGATAGTGATATCAGAGGACAGTGTACACAGTATGCTAAAAAGTGAGCAAATTTCTTCTGAGCAATTTAATTCTGCCTCAGCAGGGACACAGGGAACAAAGTCTCTCCTCAGCCAACTGTATGCAGCATGCATCTCCCAGTGGTACCTGCTGAATTGGTCTGGTGTAACTTCTAGAGAATGCTTACCCCAGAGCAACTGCTTACCTTCTATCTTAAAAAGTAAGCTGTGAGGATATGCAGTGCTCAAGAAGGAGGGGTGTCTGATAGCCAAATAGCAAAAGACTGGTCAGATCAGGAAGAACAGATTTATTTCCTCCACTTGTGAAAGCGTGCAAGGCAGTGTTATCCTTCAGCGGATGGGAAACTATAATCACGCAGAGGAAAAAGACCCAAAGAGGAGATTTGACAGTTCATCCAGTTACTGAATCGGGGAATATTTATGTGCCACAGCAAAGGGCACAGGCTAAACCTACTAGTGTGGTTGCTACCATGGTCCGAATCCTGCTGATGTACTTCTGCAATCACAGGAGATGCCAAAATTCACTAGTCATCAGGAAGGCAGAATTATGCCCCGTTATCATAAAGGCTAGACAGACAGAACCTGCAGGATTGTTTAGTGCTGCAACATTCTAGTTTGCATTTGCAACAGAGTGCCAGACCTACCTTCTCCCCCAATTCTTTGTATTTGGGCTCCAGATTCTTGCAATGGCCACACCAGGGTGCGTAAAACTCTATCAGGACATCTTTGTCTTCTGCATTAACAATTTCATCAAAGTTCTCAGCAACCACCACCTGATAACATTTGATCATAGAAGTTAGTTTTTTCTATGTCAAGAGTGAGGCTGTAACATGATATGCTCCATACACTCTGCCCAAGAACTGGCCACCCCCCAGTAAAGAGTCACATTGTAACTACACAGCAAGCAGCAAAATGACCAAACACACAACTCTTCACCAAGCTGTAACATCCTCAGCTTGCAGGTAAAAACCTGTCGTAAGGTAAGCGCACTACCTGCAAGTGAGGTTTGCATCTGGTATCCTCACAGGAGGAGGTCAAAATAATTTCTTTTAAATCCCAGCAAGTTCCAGGCTGAGGCATCAGTCCAGCAAGACTGGCTGAGGCCATCCCCATCCACACAAAACCGAGCACTGTCTTCCACTCCCTTATAAGGCCCTCACCATAAAAAGCCAGGCCATGGCATGCTTTCATTCAGGGCAGAATTTACTGTGAGGGATGAAAGGTAGGAGTCATACCACCCTACCCCCCCCAGCAATGAGACGAACATGTAACTCCTCAAAAACAGTGCAGTCACGACTGACTTGAAGGCCATGCTATGAGGGAGCACAAGCCAAGACAGCAGACCTTTGCATAATCCCTGTAAATCTGGGTGATCCTGCACTTGCAGAGCACATCACTAGTGTGCTCAAGCAGCAGTTACAATGCTGAGAGAAGAAAATGGAATCAAAACTGCAAGCTGCATTTCTTCCTTGGCTCAGAAAACTGCAACACAAGCAGCAAGTGAATTCTTCCATCTATCACAGCAGAAGCTTCTCAAGATGCCACAACGCAGCACTTGCAGCATGGGATACCAGCATATGACTAGAAGCTGCTGCTGAACAGTGTTTCTACGTCCACTGGTAGGAGCTGCTGCTATGCTTGATGCAGCACTCACCTTCACAGGGCCATCATTGCTTTCAGGGACAGGCTCCGATTTCAGATACTTTTTCAAGTTTCCATCGAAGTAGTCTTGCAGGAATCTCTCCAGAGCCTTTCCATCACGGCTGAAAGTGAAGTGAGGTTTTACAGCCATCATCACACATACAGGATGAGAGGGGAAAACTTTCAAGGCTGACTTAAGCTCCTTCCACCCACTGAACAGATGCCACCTGCATCTCTGAGAGCATCAGTCTGGGGATGGCTTAGAAGACCCCAGAACAAGTGCAAAGATGCTCTTAAGAGTTTTGACAGGAGGCTGGATGCACATCCCATTTGAAATTTTAGACCTTCCAGCACCCTTAAGTTTCTTTTTTCAAGAAGAAAGGTACAACTATTTCCTCTGCCCTTTAATGTGTCTTAGTTCCTAAACAGACACTTAAATACCTTGAATGAAATTCTTCACCTTTGTATAACAGAAGGGCCTGCAAGCTCTCTCAAGAGCAGGAAAACACATGAGTAGGAACCACTTTGACCCAATCATTTCTTCCAGCTGGAACATCCAGCTTTCCTGTTTCTTCCAAGCTAAGGAAGTATGATCTGGTCACAGACCCCCAGACCAAAGTCCATCAAGCGAGAGGGAACTCTGTCAAGTTCAAAAACTTACGAGAATTCTTCCTGCATGACGTATTTATCTCCTTTAGCAGTTCTGATGGCAACAACTGGAGCCTCACCCACGCTGCTGTCTAGACCAAACTCTGAAAGCTCATGGCCAAAGGTTTTCCGACTAGCAACAGCAAAAGACAGTTTGTGGCCAGCATCTAAGAACTTCTTTGCAATCATCATAACCCTGAGGGGAAAAAAAAAACCACAAAACACAAAGCATGATTCTTCGGAACATTTTCTTCCACATGACCTAACACCCTTCAAGTTGAAGTGCATGTTGGACAAGGAATTCAATGGCATGATGTGTTCTGCATAGGCAAGCCCTACAGAAATGGTGTTGAGAAGCAGGGCTAAGCTGGTGTCTATTGTGAATGAGGCCTGTGCAAATGTTGTGTGCTTTCATCCTCCACCTGACAGCATGACCACCAGGGTCTCAGGCACTGGGGAATACAGAGGATAGAATCCCACAGAGCACCAGTAAGAAGTTCGTGCTTAAGGTCTAAGGACTAGGGATCCAAAAGCAAGCAGGTATGGTTTCAAAGGACACATATTGCATACTTCAGGCTCTGCAGGCAGCAGCCATTCCAATACTTCCAATTAGAAACTCAGCTGGAAGCTTTCTGGGAGAGAAGAATTCACATAGGAGCAATAGGAGAAACTGAGCTACTCGAACAGCAGCAATGCAAGGAACAAGGGAGAGGCCAATTAACCCCCGCTGCTGTGTACCTGTTGCGCCAGTAGTTGGAGCCCTTTGCATTCTTCTCATAGTCCACATCATAGTATGCCACCAACAGGTCCTTTCCCTGGATCAAGTCTTTGTTGTCTTCGGTCATGTGCGGGCAGATGCCAAAGCTATCAATTAGACAGAAGTTAGCAGCTCCAGTTTCACTGCCCAGAACCCATCACTTCCCAGGAACGGGCTTGATGCAGCACACTCTTGTTTCCCACCCACGAATGTTAAATGCCAGTAATAGCAAGACCCAAGGAAGAAACACTGCTTATTCAGACACCATGTTATTCTAAGTCAAATCTCCATCTCTAGCCACAACATCAGTGGCTATATCTGACCTAAATAAGGCCAAAGCTGGCATACTTCTCAGAAAGCTCAGTTTTTAAACAGAAGTGTGGTTGTTAGAATATGGAGAGTAAATGCCAACAGCCATGCCAGGATTTCCAGAAAGAAGGTGGTCCCCAAAGGAGACAGTGTGGGCAAGACAGCTCTTTTGGACACTAAGCAAGAAGCGGCAACAATGCCAGCTAGAAAAGACAAGTTCTGACAGGGCCAAATCCAACTGTTGCCAGTCTATCATGTTCTCTGGTGAGGAATCACTCACATGTTCTCCTGGACGAATTTTTTGATCTTTCCACTTGTGATTTTGTCTTCTGTGAACTTGATGGAGCTGTCCTCAAACTTGTTCGTCAGGCGTGGAGGACGGAATAAGACTATACCCCTGAGGGGAACACGTACAATTAATTAGTTTAAGTATCCCTGGGTTTCCAAGGATGACAGCTAGATGAGGTAAGAACACAGTCTCCAGTGACTATCCCACATTCACTGTTCTTAGCTTCAACAAGACTGTCCATTTTCTTGGTGGCACTACTGCATTAGATCTACCTGTCAGACCCCTCTCCATTATTCAGATAGGCCACAATGAGAAAGAAAAAAGCCCCACCATAACAAGCAATGGAGAAGCAAGATGACTCTGTTGAGATACTTCCCACCTGGAGGCAGACACTAAGACTCCAGAGCCTGCAACCACTGGTACCTTTCTATCTCAGTTCCAAAGAGCTAAAAAAACATATGCCACTGGCAGCTGGGGAAGAAACAAGACCTTAAGCTACGTTCAGAAAGTGAATCCAGTTAACAACTGGAATCCGTGGATTTGTTCCAGATGTCTCAATAACAAGAAATCTTTGTGTTAAGTAACTTACTCTCCATCTTCCTCATACTTCTGCACCAACTGGTCCTCAGTGGTGTGTGCAAAACGGTAGTTATCTCTTAGGTTGTTGGCGGCTTTCATGAATTCAGAATAAGCATCACCAGATGCATCTCCAAAGAAGCCTGCAGCAGAAAAACAGATGGTGACCCCAAAATGACTCAGCAGCAGTCACTGTACAGCCCTCATTATTTATCTCCACAACGCACCAAAAGATCACTTCTGAATCAAGTCCTCCAATGCATGTTCAGGCCTTCATCTTTGACAGCTTCTCTCCCATTTTTATTGGAGCCTTTCTATATTCCCTCCCTTCCACCAGCAGAAAGTTACTCAAGAGTCTGCCCAGCTTAGTCACTCAGCCAAAAGGCAGTTGTCGTCTGAGCACTAAAACAGCCATTTGTAACCATGTGACACTACTAGTGGTAACAACTGCCAATGATACTTAATAAAAGCTGCTATTGCCACTTACAAACCATGGTCAAATCATATGATGTTGACAGCCAACCAGTGTCACAATATAGCACTTGAATGTACTTTTTAGCAATCCAAAGCTACCTGTTGTCAGACAGCCAAAAGAGCAACAAGCTTTAAAAAAAGATACACTATGGTGCCAGGAGGTCTGACAGTCAGTCAAATAATCACAGGGATGGGGGGCGGGGGGGGTAGGAGAGGGGGAAGAAAAAAAAAAAAGTTGGAAGGAATCCCCAGAGGTCATTAAGTCCGACCTCCTGTTCAAAGCAGGACCAGCTTCAAAGTCAGATCAGGTTGCTCAGAGCTTTGTCCAACTGAGTTTTGAAAATCTGAATGTTTTGAAATCCCTCTGGGCACACATTCCAGTACTTTATCATTCTCATTATGAAAAACTTTTGCTCATGTCCAGCTGGAATTTTTCTTGCTACAGCTTGTGATACAGCTTCTTATCCTTTCACAGGACATTCTCCAAGAAACCTCCCAGAGCCGAGCATCCACGCATTTCAGTGCTGCTCTCAATCTACTCACCCACTACAGAAGCATCTTTATCACTAATGAATTTCTCAAAATCAGCCACAGAGTTCAGAGCCACTGAAGCAGGTCCTGCCTGTTTCTTGAGATGACTGACAATCCCATCTTAAAAGAAAAGTTAAATGATTAAAGGGATCAGTAGGAAGTTCTACAAGACATTCTTCAAGCTTCCCAAAGCAAAAGTTGTTTCTGCAGAAACCGTACACCTCTCCCATACAATAAATATGATGTGAATTGAAGGAGTGCTACCATCAACTTCACAAAGGAACTTTCTAGTGTTTTCCAGATACTGCCCATCAAGGGTACAAGGCATGAAAGATTATGTGGAAACCTTCACCTTTAAAAGAGAGTTTTAAGGGATAATAAACATCCAGGGCTCTGCCAGCACAATGAGTTCTGGAAAGGGCAAGGCGGGGGTGTGCGTGTAGGTGAGAACCTTCTTTGTATCCTTCAACACATGTAACGTCCCTGAGACAAGTCTATTACACGTGGGTCTGCCTTCTGGCACCATTTCATCAAGCCAGATGCTTGCTGACAAGCTCTTACCTGCTGTCCTAGGCCCATCATAAGTTCCCGCTTCTTCTCCATCTCGAAAAATCTTTAAGGTGGGATATCCACTGACTCCGTACTTATTACAGGTGTTTGAGTTTGCTGTACAGTCAACCTAAAGGAAGAGAAACATTGCTACTCAGTGACCTAGTCATGTATACACACAGAAGAAAGCAGCTTTGCTATTGCCCATGTTATCACATACGGAGATAAAGTCCAGGGGGTCTGAAAGCTCTTGTGTGTCTTTAGCCAAGGCTAGATTCCTTTCACGTAAAGTGTAAGGATCCGCAAAGCACCTACGAGACCAAAAGCTGGAGAGTCAAGACTGGGGAAGGAGATAGCATGGGTGTAATGACAGCCCTAGCGGAATATCTGAGGAAATACTGGAAAGATTAAGTAGTTGAGAGTTTGACCAAATTACACTAGAAAGGGTAGATTCCTGTAATCAGTGACAAGCTTAACAGGAATCAACTATTCTTAGCACCTCATCAGTCCTAAAGTTCCTACACCGCCTGAAGAAAACAGGCTGACAAGCAGGCCATGGTGTTGAGGCCATGCCACTTCCCAGGAGGGAAGAGGAAGACCCTGATTTAGGAAAACCATACAGGTGATCTGATGGAAAAGAAAGCTCTTGGACAACAACCCTTACTTTGTAAGTCAAGGGACAACACCATCAAGTACAGCACTACTCTAATTCTCAGACTAGATTACACAGCTCAAAGAAGGCTTCTTCCTCCCGGTTCGGGCGAGCCCTCTTTTACACGCTTGTACACACCCATTTTATGCTCTGCACACCATCTGAGTGGCAGCAGCCCGCGCAGGGTTCAGCTTCCAGATCATTCCCTGGTGTCTAAATCTTCACAGAGACGAAGCCCAGCAGAGCTCTAAAGAGCCTCAAAAAGGCCTGACGCACACACCAGCAGGCGTTGTTAGTGGACTGCAACAGCAAAGCTTTTATTTGACCAAAGCCCACCCGTGAACTGCCCCGGGATGAGCTGGTGCAGCAAGTCCTCACCTTCACGAGCGGCACAATCCCCTTCAGCCGAGTCGCTGCCGACTCGTACTCCGGCGCCAGCCGCTTGCAGTGCCCGCACCTGGGAGGACGAGTGAGGGGGGGGTTAGGCCGGCCAGAAGC